>CM064539.1:14618576-14641076 GCA_032716605.1 Paralithodes platypus
TGCTCGATGCTTTAGGAATTTCGTCCACTTTCTTTAATATATGAGTGACAGTTTATTATTGTTTAGAGTAACTTTAATTATACCTTGTTCTTGTTTGCATTAAATCATTTCAGTGATTTAATTAAGCTCTGTATCTTTTTCCTTGTATACATTATTAACGTAATTGTATGTTGTTGTGATCAGGCTGTATCAGAGATCATCAGCCTGTAGTAGTAGTGCATTTATACCGAGTTATAGGATACCCCGCTATCGCAGATTTAACTCTGGAGGGTATAGATGTTTTTGTGCGCCGGCATTATAATTTCGAGGGTTGGATCTAGTGTTACCGTTGTGGCTGCGTGCCTTTCTAGTCCAATGATTAAGAGCCCTTGTTTTATACGAGTCCCGGTCGTAACAAATGGCGACCTTGCTTAGGATTTTGTGAACTTAGAGAAATATTGCAGGAGTGTTGTGGTCATTTATTTTTGTTTGAAGGAATATAGTGGACACGTGGATTTTTTTTTGGCAAGTAGTATAACACTTAAGAGTCTTCAAGCATTTTATATTTTTGAGTGAATAGTGCTACATAAGAGTTAGGTACTTTTTTTGTTTATAAACGTTGAGAATTTTCGGTGGACAATATTGCGGACGACGGATCAGTGTACAGTGAGGACACAGTACGGGAAGCAGGCTCTGAGGTGCAGCAACGGGGTTTGTTATAAGGCATTAGATTTATAACTAGTGAAGAGGATGCAAAGAAGTTTCTGGAGATGCCTATTACTGTTGACCGGGTGTCGGGGATTGATCGGTATGGTCTCCAGTGTTTGGCCACGGTCATGGGTCATGTGGGCACTAGGAGCATGACGAGAGGTGACCTGGTGGCCTGTGTGCTCGGCGGAGTGCATGGGGCTTCGGGTGGAGCGAGAGCTGGGGCACCTTCGGCCCAGCCCCCATTCCACTCGACTCCTACCATGGCGCCCCCTCGAGCTCCGGAGCCGGGTACGTTCCCGCAGGCCGATAGTCACTGGCAGCGTGGTTTGCACTTGGGTGAGTCTCCAATTGTTGCATCTCCTCCTCAAGGTTTAACTCCAGATATGATCTTCCAGCTTGAGATGGCTAAGATTCAGGAGAGAAAGGCCATACGTGAGGCTGAGCTTCGGGTTGAGGAGAGAAAGGCCATACGTGAGGCTGAGCTTCAGGTTGAGGCTACGAAGTACTGTGCAGACATAGATCTTGAAAAGTCTAGGGTGGAGTCGACAGGGCAGCGTCTCGGTTCTGGGAATCGAGGTCTTGATCAGTCTTTATCGCACCTGCTCAAGTTGGTCCCTGTATTTGATGAGTCGGGTGTCACCGATTTTTTTCATGCGTTTTGAGAAGAAGTGCCGGGAGCACCAATGGCCCGAGGTTAAGAGGGCAGCCCTTGTTTCCTCTAGGTTGGTTGGCAAAGGACTCAAGGCATATGATGCGTTGCCTTTGGAGTCGTGCATCGATTATGAGGTATTGCAGGAGGCTGTCCTGCGGGCATATGAGTTACAACCAGAGACTTACAGATTGAAGTTCCGGGGTGTAACGAAGGGTCGTGAGTGCACCTTTCTTGAGCATGCCCGGGATCTGTCCGATGCATTTAGAAACTGGCTGCGTTCTGAGAAGGCATCAACGTTTGAGGAGTTGAAACAGCTGATGCTTCTAGAACAATTTTTCAAGTGTACGGGCGGCGATCTGACGTTGAATCTTAAAGAAAAAAAAAACGAAAACTCTTCAGGAGGCAGCTGAGATGGCTGACCTTCGGTTATCTTTGATTTGTGGGTGCGATTCTGCACAGAGAAGTGATGCAGGCAATAAGGAGCGTAACCCTCCCCCTCCCCGAAACACTGATACACATAATTACACTAAGAACAAGAGCAACGACACCAAAACTGACCATAAACCTAGTACCGTCCCGTTTAGAAAGGGTCCGGGTCCTTCCTCACCTCAAGGGAAACCCAAGGGAAAGTTAGAGTGCTTCCATTGTCATAAGGAGGGGCATTTTGCAAGAGCCTGTCCAAGCAAGCAACCTAATGCAGTTGTGTCTTTGGCTCGCCACATTGGGGTGTCCCCGAAGTCGTCTGAGTTTGCCCGGGGTATAACGTCAGAGGCTGGGACACAGCCAGTGGAAAAGAATCCGGAAGGCTCGAACCCTGTCCGCGATGTCTTTTGCGACCATCGAGGGCGTGGCTGCGTGAAGTGGGCTGGTAAGAAGCATGGAGTTGAGCTGTTGCGAGACACGGGTGCCTCTCAGACTTTGATGAAGAACTTTACTGGTATACCAATAAACGTGGCTAGGGTGGTTGTGGTGCAAGGTATCAATGCTATCAGGTCATACCCGTTGGTCAGGATGGAACTGGAGGTAGATGGTGTGACACGAGAGTTGGATGTGGGAATTGTGGAGAACTTGCCTGTTGGGGGCGTCGACCTCCTTCTTGGCAACGACTTTGTGGTGCCTACTTCTGAGGTTTCACCCTTAGTCGTTGCCGAGAAGCCGGCCGACGTGAGTAGGGGGGAACAGGAGTGGGTAGAGAAGTGTCATGTACAACCTATGGCGTGCGTTGTTACAAGATCTCTTGCATCCAAAGTGTCACAGCCTACTCCTCAGTCTTCTGATCAGCGGAGGAACGGTCGGAAGAAGACGGCTAATGTTGGTAAAAGTTTGGAGAGTTTAGTACCAGCAGCGCACCTTGGCGACTCAGTATTGGTACCATTATTGGAGTCTGGAGAGGCCCCAGGACCTATCACAGCTAGTGAGGAGGTAGGGCAGGAAGAGACTCCGAGGCAGCAACGTTACACACAGAGAGAAAAAATGGTTACTCAGTTTGATATTGGGGGAGGACAGGGGTTGCTTCGGAAGCATCTAGACAGGTTGGCTCCCTCGGATATTAGTAAACTGCAGTTGGAGGATCCGGAAGTTCAGAAGTGTGGTAATGGTGCTGTCGAACTCGAGGAGGACGGAGATGCAAAGCCAGGAGATTTTTTTTTTATTGAGGGAATATTGTATCGGCGATTTCAAGACCCAAAGAGAAGTTGGGAGGGTGGGTCAGGAGTGGTAGACCAGCTGGTTGTGCCGAGGGCGTGCAGGGATAGCCTACTAAGGTTGGCCCACGATGTGCCGTTGGCAGGACACTTGGGAGTACGCAAAACGGTAGCGGCTTTGGTGAAGTTGTTTTGGTGGCCAGGTTTAAAAGCACAGGTTGTGTCATGGGTGGCAATGTGCAGTACCTGCCAGAAAGTGGGTAAACCGAACCAATGCATCCCAAAGGCTCCGTTACAACCTATTCCTGTCATGGGGCCCCCCTTCAGTAAGGTAGTTATAGACATGGTTGGCCCCCTCCCTTCTACTAGTGCCGGTAATAAATTTCTCCTGACGATAATGGATGTAGCGACCCGTTATCCTGATGCATACCCCATGAGGAATGGCATGGCAAAGACGGTGGTTAGGAACTTGCTTTTGTACTTTTCCCGGTTTGGTTTTCCGCAGGAAATACAGTCTGACCAGGGGTCTAACTTTACCTCGAACATATTTACACAGACAATGCAGCAACACGGGATCACTACAGTAGTGTCGTCGGCTTATCACCCTGAGAGCCAAGGGGTGTTAGAGAGGTGGCATTCGACCTTAAAGAGTATGCTCCGTTGTTATTGTCTGGAGAATGGTAAGAACTGGGACCTGGGTTTGCCTTTTGTATTGTTCGCTGCGAGAGAGGTACCTGGAGAAAGCCTCGGGTTTAGTCCAAATGAGCTTGTTTTTGGCCATCGCATCAGAGGCCCTCTCAACATGGTTAAGGAGATCTGGGAGGGTACTACTAAGCTGTGTTCGTTATTAAACTATGTCCTCGAGAGCAGAGAACGGATGTTGAAGAGCTTGGAGTTGGCTGGCCGAAATCTGGTGGGATCCCAGGCCCTGATGAAGGGCAGATACGATCAGAAGGTGAAACTCCGGGAGTTTCAGGTGGGTCAGGAGGTGTTGATCTTACTACCTTTGGTGGGTCATCCCTTATCCGCTAAGTATACTGGTCCTTATAGGGTAGTGGAGAAGATCTCAGACCTTGATTACCTGGTGGCAACTCCAGACAGGAGGAAAAGAAATCAGTTGTGCCACGTAAATCTGATGAAAGAGTTTGTGAGGCGCCCCCCTGAGCCTCTCACTGTCCCGGTGATGACTTGCAGCGGTCAAGGTTGAGAAGGAGGAAGGGACGGTCACGCTCAGGTGGAGGATAACTGGGATTGTCATGTCTCCGCAGACCAGTGGGCGGGGAACTCGAGACAGGTGGCTCACGAGGCTCTAGAGCACCTGCCTGAGCAACAGTGTGTAGCCGTGCAGCACCTATTCGGTTCATACCCTGCTGTGTTTGCGGAGCACCCAGGCCTCACAACTCATGCGATGCATGATGTGGATGTAGGAGATCACCCATCCTTTAAATCAGTGCCATACCGAGTCCCTCCTATCAAACTCCCAGCACTCAGGGACGAGTTAGCATATATGTTGGATCGGGGCCTGATAGAAAAGGGTGCAGTTAGGTGGACATCTCCCGTCACTCTGCAGCCCAAGCCTGATGGAAAAGTTCGTTTTTGTGTTGATTTCCGGCGGTTAAACGGTTTAATCCCCACCAATGCTTACCACATTCATCGTGTGGATGACAGTGTCGACAAGATCGGAAAGGCACAGTATTTGACCAAGGTAGACCTAGTGAAAGGTTACTGGCAAGTGCCGCTGTCGGAGCGAGCGAAGGAGGTTTGCGGGTTTGTGGTGGATGGTAACACCTACCGTTGTAATGTCATGCCCTATGGACTCAAGAATGCACCAGCGACTTTCCAGAATCTGATGAATGACCTAGTAGCAGACATCCCTAACTGTACTGTGTATTTAGACGACGTGATAATTTATGACGATGACTTTGAAAGTCACTGTGCACACATTGAAGCCTTGTTTAACAAGCTTAGTGAAGCGGGCTTGGTGGTGAATCTGAAAAAGTGCGACTTTGTAAGGGCAACTGTGCAGTATCTAGGATTTGTGGTCGGGAGAGGCCAGGTTTGCCCTCCTCAGAATAAGATACAGGCTATCAATCAGTTCCCTAGACCGACCACCAAGCGGCAGATTATGAGTTTTTTAGGCATGATCGGGTACTATCGCCGCTTTATTCAAGGATATTCAACTGTGTTAGCACCTCTGACTGACTTATTAGCGAAGGACAAGAAGTTTCTGTGGGCGCCGGAGTGTGAAAAGGCATTTTCCCTGGTTAAACACCTTTTATGCACTCATCCAATACTCAGGGCCCCAGACTTCGACAGGCCGTTTCAGTTGGCAACTGATGCCAGCGGGGTTGGGGCTGGTGCCGTCTTGATGCAGACAGACGAAGAGGGCCTGGAACACCCAGTAAGTTTTTTCTCCAAAAAGTTCAATTCGGCCCAGAAGAATTACTCACTGGTGGAGAAAGAATTACTGGCGATAGTGCTGGCGCTCAGGCACTTCGAGGTGTATGTTCCGGCCTATGGACCAGTCGTGGTAGTGTATACTGATCACCACCCTCTTAAATTTCTCAATCAGTTTCACAATCGGAATATGAGACTGACACGGTGGTCGTTGATGTTACAGGAGTACAATTTAGACATTCGCCATATTGCCGGTAGTGATAACGTGATTGCTGATTGTTTATCGAGGGTGGAGGATCCGAGTTAGGCTATGACAGGTGTGCGGGTTTGTGTGGAGTAAAATTGGCTTGCCCCTGTAAGTGCAGCCGCCATAAACATATTAAAAATGAAAATTCTATAAAAACTCTTTCTTTAATAGTTACATTTTTTAAGTATGTTATAGCTGAAGTTCTGAGTCGAACCTGTACTTCTCTCAGAAGGCTGGGCTAGTAGAAGCTCGCTCTAGGAGCATAGTAGTATGAATTAAGCTATTGTGTTGGGAGGGGTTGTAATTTTGTTGTTGATGAGAACTGAGCTTTGCCTTCTTTGTTGCGAAGTTATTAGGGGTGGCGAGTCTTATCGGCGTTCTGCTTGTCAGATATGGAGCTCATGGTTGAGCGTCTAATATCTTGTGGGGGGGGGGGGGGGGGGTGGCGCCTGCAGCTTAGCAGAATGCCACGTGGGCTCAGCCGCTCGCTTGGCCACTCGCTAACACTCGCCAGGGCAATGTATTTGGCTACAGTCTATCTACAATGTTGTACTTTCTTTCTTGTGAATCGTCATGTCACAGGCAGTACAGAAGTGGTATTTATTTTCGCTTGTGACAATGCATTATATTTTATATCATCAGTTATAAGTTTAATGTATAAGACTGAATGATACAGCTAGAGAGTGTGAGTGAGTAAGTACAGGAGGCAGAGGGTAGTCGCGTAGTGTTACACATTGCCTCGGTTACGTCATGCCACAGCCGGGCCCTCTGAGTGGCTGGCTGCCTCACCACCCTCCCGCCGCGTCAGGAAGTGGTCCCCCCCGCACTCCCTGCTGCCTTGTGTCTTCCTTTCTCAGAGCTTGCCTGACCAGCATACCCTTAACATCTCCCTTGCTACTTGTCCCCGACTTCTACCTATAGAACACTTTCTCTCTCTCTCAACTTCTTACCTCTCATTCTTCCAATTTATTTAATATCATAACTCCCCTTTGGTTCTGCACGATTTCATATATCGGCCATCGTATTATATGCTGAAGCTCTCAGATATTACATGTTTAGTTAGGCATTTTGGAGGGGTTACCATTTTGTCTGTAGAGGTTCGACACACTCACGGTGTCTCCCTACCTTTAGCTTGGTTGTCTGCTGGGCTATTTAATGCTAGACTGGGGTGAGGCCATTGTTGTTGTGATTTCCGATGTGTACCAGGATTTGTTGAACCGGTACAATCGCAACGGATACGTGGGAAGCCTAGGTTGTCTTACTGACTGTGTACCTTGTGAGTTTACCACTGTGTTGCGAGTGAGGGCTTTTGCCTCTGCCACCCAACACTGTGCTAACTAGTTTTGCTTTGACTTTGAGAGGGTCGCCAGGAGAGAACCAGATACTAGCGATCTGGATCTCTCAAGAGAGCACCCCGTCATTTAACGTAATTTGGCCGTACAGTCTTAAGGACCTCACTAGGCTACGAGCCGCTTGCTCAGCCATTGTTTCCTAGCCTACGACATCCCAGCTAGACTTTATTCGCCTAGCAGACACCCGATTAAGATTATAAGCTCTTATGTTATGTATGCAGCATTTTTATTCACGTTAATTGTAAGCCTTGGTTGTTGTTGAGTTGCACAACCCGAGCAGGCTTTTGTGTTGCCTGAGGAAGTACTTCTTTTGTTGTTGGAGATAATACTATTGTGCATTAATCGTTATTCCTGTGCCAGTTAACACTGTATGTCCATACACTTGTCATATCTTGTTCCTGCTTTATATAACAGTTCAAAATCCGATTCGATCATCTTAAGCAGCATCAGACTTTCTTCAGAAGATTCCTGCTCGATGCTTTAGGACTTTCGTTCACTTTCTTTAATATATGAGTGACAGTTTATTATTGTTTAGAGTAACTTTAATTATACCTTGTTCTTGTTTGCATTAAATCATTTCAGTGATTTAATTAAGCTCTCTATCCTTTTCCTTGTATACATTATTAACGTAATTGTATGTTGTTGTGATCAGGCTGTATCAGAGATCATCAGCCTGTAGTAGTAGTGCATTTATACCGAGTTATAGGATACCCCGTTATCGCAGATTTAACTCTGGAGGGTATAGGTGTTTTTGTGCGCCGGCATTATAAGTTCGAGGGTTGGATCTAGTGTTACCATTGTGGCTGTGTGCCTTTCTAGTCCAATGATTAAGAGCCCTTTTTTGATACGAGTCCCGGTCGTAACAACCCTCACTCTCAGAATGCCACCTATTGAGCAATTAACTCACTAGGCATTGCCCCCCTGTAGCATACTTTGGATATGGGAATATTCATAAAGTGCTATTTAATCAGGGAACAATGAGGGTATTTTGTTTTGGCATTTCGGTGTGCTGTGGTAAATACACTGATACTAGGTACAGCACAAATTCCATCCCAATAATATCTTCCCATTGACATATTGGGATTCGAACCTGAGTCCATTGGATTACCAGTCCAGTGGCAAGACCACTCTGCGCGGTATATAATCCGATAAACAAGGGAAAAAGAGGAAAAATAGGTGATAATTTAAGGAGGGCGGAAGGAAGGGGTTTTGACATATGTGGAGGAGTGATAGGATGTATGGTGGGGAATTATCTCACTTAATCACACATGCCTTTGTTTTGAGTGCTACTGGGGTCTTTTAAACATTTTTTTTTAGGCCTTGGCTCATATGAGGACGCTCGTCCTCGTAGGGTTCAGACTAATATGAGGACACTCGCCGTTCTTGGGTTAACACCCGACCAAGAAGACCTGCTAAATAAAGGACTAAACTGCCACGACCAGATTAAACCCCGACCCCACCGTAAGCGCCTCAAGATTGAAGTAATGCTCGACAACATCCAAAAACTAAAAAAAGATGGAGCTGTAAAGACCTCACCGGACATACAACCCTCCCTACTAACTGAAGCTACCAAAACAAAAGGCTCCTCCTATACCGAGATCATCAACAAAAGACACATCCAAGCAGTTAAACAACTACTGGGAAATAAGGAGATTATCATCCGCAGAGCCGACAAAATAGACAACTACGTCATCCACAACAAGGAAGAATACCTAAGAAAAATGGACAACTTACTGAGTGACAAATCCAAATTCAAAAGAATCACGAGAAACCCTACCGAGGAAATCAAGAAGGAAGTCAACACAACAATCACTGCCATAATTGCCAAATTAGGGGGATTGCACCTTAACCCGGGAACTGCGGGAAGACTCTTAAGAGTTCCCCCGGCGGACTACGGGAAGACTCTTAAGAGTCAGAGAAAACAAAAATCAACTTTAAACATGCCCCTGGGCCATGCAAAATATCACTCCTCTACCTCCCCTCCTTCCCCACTTTCCTCCCCTCCTTCAGTTATCACCTATTTTCCCTGTTATTCCCTTATTCTGAGGTATATTTTCGTGCTAACATTAGCGAGTTGCAAGCAGGGCATTGACATCACTGTTAGCAAGCGAGTGCAAGAGAGAGAGAGAGAGTATCGATCGACTGTGTCTCAGTGGCCTTGGGGGAAATTGGCGGGAAAGCAGGTTGCCTCACCCATATATTATATAACTCGCGGCCTGTATCTCCGATTTTGACCATCCAAACGCTGTTTTCACTCGTTTTATTGTTGTTTCAGGTTAATACCTTTATAATCAACCCATAATAGGCGCGTATGGATAAGTATTAGTGCTATAATAATGGTAAAATTAATATTTTAGTGATGGAAACAGCTCAAATACGTCAGCACAGGCAGAGGTGTCTAATTACCCCCATGCGCACTTCTTAGGTTAAGAAACTTACCGGCGAATTCTCCCCTGGCTACAACTACGGGATCGTGAAGACCCATAAGCCAGGTAATCCACTCCGCCCCATAATCTCCCAGATCCCCACCGCCACCTACCAAATTGCCAAAACCCTCGACCAACTCTTGACTCCATTCACACCTAGCAAGTATAGCCTCTCATCCTCCACCGGTTTCCTAGAAATACTGAGAGATGCCCCTAAACTGACGATCATATCATTGCATCTTTGGATGTGAAAAGCCTGTTCACTAATGTACCAGTAGACAAGACTATCGACTACATCCTGACTTATGTATAGCTTTGCGCAGTGGCAGTATCGTAACCAATGAGGTTTAGTTTTCCGAGTGACGTATCTGCTACTGCTGAAGGCCCAAAACACGGTTAAAGTTTTCACATTTCATCTTTGCCTAGTACTTGCGACACCTCGGTTGGGTTACCTTCTTTGGAAGGTAATCAAGTCGTACCCCACCTGCTCGTGGTGACCTTGCAAACACCCATTTCTATTTATTTTTTCCATTTATTCTTTTTTCAAGATAGGGTGACACAAACGGGGGCGGCGCTACCTGGGTTTATCCCAGGTAGTAGTTTAATTTTACTCTAAATTTTATTAAGTGTTTTGTATATTTTTAATTGTAGGCTACATAAATATAAACAATGGCCGGCCAAGGCAAACGGAGGCAGAGTTTATTGGGAGATGAAGAGAGCTATGAATTTGAGGGATTTCTGGCAGAGGGTAGTGAAGTGGAGGATCAATTGACTGTAGTGAAGAGACAGATGATGGGTCTGTTAAGATGGAAGGGAGTTATGGAGAATTGGAGGAGAGATATAGGTGTGAAGGTGGAGTCACTGACAGAAATATGTGGAGCCAGTTCAGTAGCAACTGCAGATGGGCCATTAATTGCTAACCTAGATGCAGTGATAAGGAAAGTAGATGAGCTGGAGGCAGAGAACATGGCACTCAAGGAGCAGCTAAAGGAGTATGAGGGCCATTTAAGTGAGAAAGTAAAGGGAGTAATAAGTGAGGAGAAAGATGAGTGGACAAGGGTGGGGAATGCTAAGGTGGATGCATTGGAAGAAATCATGAAGGAGCAGGTGGAAAAGAGAGAAAAAGAGAAAAGAGAGTTTGAGAAGAATGTAGTGCAGGTTTTGAAGAGCAAGGAAAAGGTAGTGAGGGAAACAGCGGAGACCAAAAAGGAGCCGACCAAATGCACCACTGAGGTGGTAGATGGTGGAAAGAAAAAAACTGTCTGGGACCATCAGGTCCTGGTAGTGAAGCCAAAAGACCGATCCTCCGAGCCAGTAAGCCCACCAGATACAAAGGCAATCGAGACTGCTTTGGCTTCGGTTCCGGTTAACAAGTTAACTAGAACTGAGTCAGGTGTACTGGTGGTACGACTTCCATCCAAGAAAGCCAAAGAAGATGCAGGAAGGGCCATCAATCAGTGTTTGGGGGTGGACAGTGCCTTCAGTGTCTCCGAACCAAAGAAGATGATGCCAAAAATGACTCTGGTAGGCATTGCTAATGACGCTGAGGATAATGAGATCATTCCCAGCATCCTCAACAAGAACCCAAGAATAAAGTCCCTGGTCGACGATGGCTTAGCTATGAATTTGCTATTCACTAAGCAAAAGAGTGATGCACACACTAAGATTGCGGTAGTAAAAATGTCACCTGAAATACGCTCTTCCATTGTGGATGATGGCAATTCTGTGTATGTTGGACTTGTGAGATGTCGTGCATACGATCGCTTCTGGGTAACACAATGTTACCATTGCCAGGGCTTTGGTCATACCAGTGACAGGTGTTATCGGAAAAATGAGGATCCAAAATGCAACTTCTGTGCTGGTACTCATAACTCAAAAGACTGCACCAACAAGACTTCCCCCAAATGTATAAATTGTATGAGCTCCACATCAGTTACGGAGCCGCCAAATCATTTCGCCTCAAGTAGAAATTGTCCTTTAATGACAGCTCAGAGAAATAAAGTTATTGAGAACACCGATTTTGTAGGTTCAAAAAACTGAAAAATGCACATGGGAGCCAGTTGAAACTGGGTCTGTTGAATGTTCGTTCCTTGCGTAACAAAATGGATCATATTTGCGAGATCTTGGATGAACGTAACCTTGATGTATTATGTCTCACTGAGACCTGGTTATTCGAGTCAGATCTGAATATTATCCAGGCGGCATTGCCTAAAACCCATTCCATAATAAATGTTCCTAGGCCTAGGGGAGATCATCCGGGTGGTGGAGTGGCAGTTGTCTACTCCACATCTCTGGTGTATATCTTGCAAATAAGCCATAACCCAGCCCCTCTTTATTATGAACTGTTGGAAGTGGAAATAAAACTCCATCAACAAATTCTAAGAATGGCAGTTGTCTATAGGCCTGGCCATCGTGGCACAGATAGGGGTTTTATGGAAGAGTTTGGGCAGTTTCTCGAGGAATTTTCTGCTAAAACTGGAAGACTTTTGATGTGTGGAGATTTTAATTACTGGGTTGACAGCCCTCATCTGAAGCCATTCTCTCCTGAGTTCCTTGAGTTGACTGATCAGAACAATTTTGTAAACCATGTGTCCCACCCAACTCATATCTTAGGACACACCCTTGACTTGGTTTTCTCTCCTGTGGGTTGTGGTGGTGTTCTGGATGTTGATGTTGAGAATGCTGACCCTAATACCTCTGATCATGCTTTGATTACTTTCAGCTTTGATTTCCCTAAGCCACTCACACATGAAAAAGTAATCAGATTTAGACATTATAAAAATGCAGACCTAAATTTGGCTAGCAGTGAAGTAAAACAGTACTTGGGAAGTATTGACACTTCCAACCTTACTTCAGATGAGCTGGTGGAGGTACATGGAAATGCACTTAAATTAGTGTTGCTCATCACTGTCCAGAAGTAGAGAAGAAAATCATAGTACGAGATGATTCTCCCTGGTATAGCACTCGAGTTAAATTTCTTAGAAGAGCGCGTAGAAGAGCTGAACGTGAATGGCGGAAAAATAAAACAGACTCTACATGGTTGCAATACCTGTCAGCCAGAAGAGCTGTGGTCTACAAAATCAAAGATGAAAAGAAAGTGTATTATCAGGGAAAAGTTGACTCGTGTGGTAACGACCAGAGGAGGTTGGCTTCAATTGTAAACAGTTTACTTGGAAAAACAAGAGTCAGCTTAAGACCTTCTGTACCTGATGCCGAGTTGGCTGCCAACTTTGTGGCATTTTTTGCTGGCAAGATAACTCGCATAAGACAGGAATTGGATGATGCTTCTGTTGGTGAAGAACTTTCAGTTGTACTCCAACCCCGACACATTCCTAATAATGTCCTCTCATCCTTTCACTCAGTAGAGGTGGACATGATCTCGTCCTACATAAGAAACCTCAATAAAACATTTTGCCCGTTGGATCCCATAAATGTTTCCAAGCTACCAAGAGTCTATGATCACACAGTTGAGTTTATTTCCAAAATAATTAATAAGTGCTTCTCTGAAGGTAACTTCCCACATTCTGAAAAGCATGCACTACTCCGACCTACTCTAAAGAAACCTGGACTTGATGTTGAGAACATGTTGAACTATCGTCCTGTCTCCAACCTGTCCTTCATATCAAAGATATTAGAGCGTGCAATACTTGACCAATTACAACCACTACTTCAGCAGAATGAAACTATCCCAATTTTTCAGTCTGCTTACCGACAGCATCATTCAACTGAAACAGCATTGATTAGAGTACATAATGATCTAGTTGAGAACATTTGCAATGGTGTGGCCTCACTATTGGTCTTGCTTGATCTCTCTGCGGCTTTTGACACAGTGGATCACGAGTTGTTATTGAGTGATCTTTATGATTGTGGTGTGCGTGACTCCGCTCTCTTGCTTCTTGGGTCGTACTTGTCAGGTAGATCCCAGAGTGTGATGGTAAATCAAGTGGTCTCGGACTCGACACCCCTGCAGTATGGTGTTCCGCAGGGATCAGTTTTGGGTCCTATCCTATTTATAATTTATATTAGCAGTTTGTCTCTTCTGCTTCGTGCACATAATGTCACCTTTCACTTTTATGCAGATGACACCCAGATTTATGTGAGAATCACAAATATAGTTGATATACGGAGTAAGATGGAATTGTTGATGTCTGATATCAAGAAGTGGATGAGAGCGAGAAAACTTAAACTAAATGATGGTAAAACTGATATTCTCATCATCCGAGGAAATAGAAGAGCTGATGATATGGTAGGTGCCCTCTCCATCAATGTGGGTGGATCTCAGCTGCGACCGGCCAACTCTGTTCGAAATCTGGGTGTATATGTGAACTCCCGATTAGATTTCAAAGAGCATGTAAACCAGATAGTTAAAAGTTGTTACTTGCACATCAGAAATCTCTATTTGGTGAAGCCGTTTATAACCAGACGTTGCCTCCTGACGTTGGTTCACTCATTGGTCTTCTCTCGTGTTGATTATTGCAATGCCCTGTTGGTGGGTCTTCCAAATTATATTTTGAAGAAAGTTCAGTCTGTTCTTAACAGGGCCGCAAGACTAATTTTTGGTGTTCCACCTAGAACTCCTACTACATCTCTTCACATAGAACTGCACTGGCTGCCAGTAAGAGCAAGAATAGAATTTAAGTTGTGTTTGGTGACTTTTAAGGTTCTCAAATTTGGTGAGCCTAGGTACCTTGCAGAGCTGCTCAGGCGCCCACCGGCACACCATGGTGTAGTTGTGCGTCATGACAATGACCCTTTTCGTCTTGATGAACCAAGGGCTTTCCAGCAGTCTTCTTTCTTTGAGAGGTCATTCTCCTACATGGCTCCGACGTTGTATAACAGGTTGCCGCTGTCCACGAGACAACTGAGTTCTGTTGAATGCTTCAAGAGACAACTTAAGACTTTTCTCTTTGAGAGAAGCTATGATCTTGAGAGAGGTGTAATGACAGATGGCTATAGAGTTTAGGCTATTTTGCCACTGCTAGTGATTGTTAAATGTGTGTTGTATATGAGCCTTCTTTTGATGCATTGATTTTTGTTCTTTTTTCTTTCTCTTTTCGAGCGCTAGTGAATTCTTCGGAAAAATTGGCGCTTATGAGAAATAAGTAACATGCTTATTATTATTATTATTATTATACCACACCAACCACACCATCCCCTTGGACATCCCAGAGAAGGCGCTAAAGACACTGCTCGAGACCTGCACGAAAGAGGCCCCATTTATCTACCTGAGAGGTGACATGTATCAATATATAGATGGCGTCGCCATGGGTAGCCCCCTTCACCAACTTCTACATGGGATCTGTCGAAGAGGAACTCCTCTCTATTAGCCGCCCCTCCATCTACTGTAGATACGTGTAGATTCGTGCGGGTGAGGGACCTACAGGAACTGCAAGACCTATGGCAGCACTTCATCACTGCATCTGGGTTAAACTTCACCTTCGAAGAATCCACCAAAGGACAACTCCCCTTCCTCGATGTCCTTGTAACTGCTAACAACAATAGCTTCAGAACCAACGTTTACACAAAACCCACCAACTCCGGAATTTGTCTAAATGGGGAGAGTGAATGCCCTCTGAGATATCTCTGCTCTACCATCAGCGCCTTCGTCAGGAGGGCCCTCTCCCATTGCACCAGCTGGAAAGACACTCACACTGAACTTGACTGCCTCACCCAAATTCTCAAAAACAATGGCTATAGTAACTCCGATGTTCAGTAAGCCATCAATAAACACTTAAAAAAATGGTACACAGATGAAGCCCCTACTCCCAACGATGACATCAAGATCTACTACAGGAACCACATGTCCTCCGAACGTAAAACTGATGAGGTAGTCATGCGAGATATAAAAATGAAAATTGTACTCCCCATCAACACCGAGCAGCAAATTAAACTCATCATTTACTATAAGTCTAAGAAAACCTCCAACCTGTTCCTCCGTAACCGACCTGCCCTCTACAAGACGCCTCTACAGGAAGACCACGTCATCTACCGACATACCTGCAACAATGTGGACTGTGGGCCACATTCTTACATCTGGATGACGCGGGCACGACTGACAAGACATATTACTGTGCATCTCCAAAATGGCGCCATAAAAACACACTACAAACCCCCCACCAGGCCCTCACTCGACTAGACCTAGACAAACACACCACCATACTAGACCAAGAAAACGACCCCAGAATTCTAGCTTTCCTTGAAGCTATATATATACAAACACTTCACCCCACTTTAAACACTCAGGTTCAAAATGTTCAGGCCTTTCCCACTGCCAAACGCCCACTCACCTACAGTAGCGAGAAAACCTCCACGACCCTAGCCCCTCATCCTATACCACCAGCCAACCTGCGACCTACCCCTTCACACAATTACCAATTGAAGTCAACCTGGCTACCTCCAGCCGATCAGTAACCGCCGCACCAAGTGTAGCCTCGCTCCCTTCCCCCCTCCCAAGTCGACGCTAGATCACACCGACTCCTACATAAGCCCCGAGACCTTCATGTCAAACCATTAACTATCCTAACCTGAACATGGAGACAGCCCTTTCTGAAACGTCGTTAAACAAAGGGGAACTACTACAGAATATCAACAAAGACTAGAGAAAATTAGTTAGACAAATTGAAAATATATATAATAAACTTACTAACGTTGAAATTGCTATCTCATTTAACCTTGTTTGCCTTAATGAAGAAAAAAAAATCTATATATATATATATACAGTATATATCGAGGGGTGACAACCAGAATTGGTTATGTCCAATTTAGCCATTTTTGATCAACTGTTTCAGTTTAGGAATTTGTTTAGTCTCCAGTCTCATAGACATTTATATCATGAACATTTCCAGATTTTTTTTCAAATATTGAATCAATTTTCGATATTTCATTAAGATTTTAAATCATTAAGTATGATTATCTACAAACTGGATTTGTGGACATAACCACTTCTGGTTGTCACCCCTCGATATACAGTATATACCGTATATATTATATATCATCGAATTAATTAATTTCACTCCTTACACCAGACACCTCCCAATGAAATTAATGAAAGCATATGATCCACCGGGATTCGAACCTGGTTTACCACACACAGATCTAAAACACTCTAACCATTACAACATCAAGACAGTTATAAGTACAGCACATCTATCTATCTATCTATCTATTGCCGGACGCCTTACTCCCCTTACGAGGGTGGCCATACCCAGAATGCCCCCAAGCGGACCTATTCACTGTGAGAGGGACAACTCAAGCCAGTTTAGTGAAAGACTTACAGGATTGTCCACTCAATTTAGGATCCATCCGACTCCGAGGCCCTCTGTGTATCTTGTTAGCACTATTTTTTTTACAGTGATGTTCGGCTAATCCATCCACTAACCTGCCTTACCCTTAGGTAAGCAGTACGGAGTGTATTAGGTTTACTCCCCTAGACAGGTTGCCAACCAAGGCTGACGAATCCCATCTACCCGGATTTGTATAAGGTTGTCTCCCTTAGATGAGTTGCCAACCAAGGCTAACAAGTCCCATCCACCCGATGGGACATGACTATGCTTAATATCCCATTATCAAATATTGGACAATAATCTAATCATGTACTACACCCAACTGCACTATGAATAGCATAATGATTAAGTGAGAGGAAAGAATATTCATGGGGGCACATATCACTTAGGACCGACCTCTCTCTGAAATATTCCTGAATATATTTGAATAATCTAAACCAATTATTTCACTCCTCACACCAAATACCTCCAATGAAATTAATGAAAGCTTGTGATCCACCAGGATTCGAACCTGGGTTACCACATTCAGATTTTATATATATATATAGATAATATATAATAAGAAGAAAAATGAATAGTAATAATATTTACCCCCTGGGGGTAAGGGAATAGAATATGCCCCACGTGCCTCTTGCATGTCGTAAAAGGCAACTAAAGAGGTTGGGTCGGTGGGCTTGCGACCCCCCTGTGAAAAACACATACTGCAACGATGAACTAATGAACAGCCTTGGATGTGTGACGACTTGGAATATAAGAGGCTTGAATGAAGACACAAAAGAGAGAGAGGTCCTGGAAGTGTTAGTGAAGTGTTAGGCTGGATATATGTGGAAGGACTGAGACCAAATGGAGGGGTACAGATGTGAGAGAGTGGAATTTTTGGAATAGGTGTGTGTGTGCTAGAGTGAGTGAGGGAGCAGCGAGAGAAGGTGAGTGTGTGTTTGTAAGTAACAAATGGAAGGAGCGTGTAAGAGATTATGGGTCTGTGAGTTCAAAGATTGTATGGGTGATAATGAATGAAGGAATACAAATGTGGGTGATTGTGTGTGTGTGTATGCTCCGACAGAGGATAAACTGTAAGTGAGAATGAGGAGTTCTGGGTGAATGTGGAGGCGTACCTGGATAAGTTTGGCGAGAGCGAAAGAATACTTCTGATTGGGGATATGAATGGGAAGGTGGGTGATAAGAAAGTTGATGGAGTGGTGGGAGGGTGGGGTGTATCATCAGAGGTGAATGGGAATGGTAGTGCACTAGTGGATGTATGTGTGGGGAAGAGGCTGTGGATAGACAACATCTTCCGACACAGAATGATACACAGGTACACATGGAAAGTGGTGTGGAGGAAGAAGGATATGACAGTGGTGGAACGTAAGGAGGCGTTGATTGATTATATATGTGTGGATGAACGAATGAAGACATGTTTGCTGGATGCTAGGGTGTATAGGGGTATTGGAGGGGGTCTGTCTGACCATTTTGTAGTAGTAGCTAAAATTAGCATACAAAATAAGTGGGTGAAAGGAGATGGAGGGAGGTGAGAGGAAGGTGGAATGGCGAGGAGGGTGGAGAGGTTGCAGGAAGAGGAAATCAAGGAAGAGTTCAGGAGAGCAGTAGAAAGACGACTGGATAGGTTGACCTGAAAGGTATGAAGGAAGTGGAGGAAGTGAGCAAAGTGTTTAACTCATAAACTGCGAAGCCATGGTAGTCCAAACCCCCCCGCCAAGCGAAGCCATTTGGTTCTATTCTGACGAAAATTGTCATATGTAACATATATATAATTATTGCTTATCCATATTCGCCTATTTTGCTTTTAATATGAACATATGAACATTGGAAAGCAATAGAACAAGTGGTAACAGCAATTGGCTGGTTAAAATCATATATTTTAGCCCCACGGTCGTAATCGACCTTGACCGGCGAGAGTAAGACACCCTACCTCTCTTGTGTCTGGCATGGTACTGAGACTCAAGGGGAGCTCTCAGACTGGCTTAGAGGGTCGGATATACACTCCTCCACCCTCCTCCCTCTCTCCCTCCCGTCCTCCCATGAAAATACTCGATAAATATTGGGAATAATAGGGAAAATACCTGATAAATGAGGAGGGGGGGTGTTCACATGTGTTAGAGTGGTAGCAAGCAATGGAGGGGAATTATCTCGCCTAATCACAAATGTCTTTGTTTTGAGTGCCACTGCGGTGTTTTCTAAGGATTTTGTTATGCTCTGGATCTATTGAGGACGGTCTCAGTGCACCAGAAAAACTTCTATTGAAGACAGTCGCCGTTTTTGGGTTAAGGAAGAGATCTGTACATCATATGAGGAGAAGAGGGAGGAGAGTGAAGGGTACAGCATGGTGGACAGAAGAGGTAAACATAGCTGTGGAAGACAAGAAGAAAGCGTATAGAGAGTGGTTTGGTAGTAGAGGGAATGAAGATTTGGAGAGACAGAAAAGAGCGAGGTACTTGGAGAAAAAGAGAGTGGTGAAGAGAGTAGTGGAGGAAAGTAAGAGAAGAGCAGGTGAGGAATTTGGAAGGAATCTGAGTGTAAAATGGAGGGAGTGTAAGAAACTGTTTTGGAAAGAAGTCAAGAAAGTTAGGGAAGGTAGCAAGGTAAACAGTAAGGGTGTGACAGATAAGAATGGGCAAGTGCTAGCCAAGAAGCAAGAGAAAGTCGAAAGATTGAGGGAGTACTTCAACGAATTGCTGAATGTAAGGAATGAAGTGCCAGCAAACATAGTTGGATGGGGTATGAAAGGGAGAAGAAGAGAAGTAGTGGAGGAGGAGGTGGGGATCATGAGGTCAGAAGTGTGTGAAGCCATGAAAAGAGTGAAGTTGAGGAAAGCACCAGGAATAGATGGAGTGTGTGGGGAAATGCTGAGGTATGGTGGTGAGATAGTGATTGAATGGGTATGGAAAATTTGCAAACTAACATGGGAGAAGGGGAGTGAACCTGATGACTGGAATACAGGCATAATAGTCCCCCCATATAAGGGTAAAGGGGAAAGAGGAGTGTGGTAACCACTGAGGAATATGTCTTCTAGGCGAAGTAGGGAAGATGTACTGTACAGTAGGGTAGCGATTGAGAGCGTGAGAGCGAGAACGGAAAAATGGATAGGTGACGAGCAGGGTGGGTTTAGGAAGGGAAGAGGATGTGTAGATCAGATGTTTACCCTGAAATGTGTTGTAGAGAAATATCTGGAGAAACAACAAAAGTTGTATGTTATCTTTATGGGCTTGGAGATGATATGAAAGAGTGGATAGAGAAGGTATTCGGAAAGTACTTAGAATATACGGTGTAGATGGCAAGTTGCTGAAAGCAGTGAAGAGCGTGTAGGAGGGTGCAAAGGCTTCAGTATGCGTGGAGAATGAGCAGAGTGAGTTCTTTTATCAGAATGTTGGGTTGAAACAGGGGTGTGTGATATATATATATATATAAACTGATACTTTAGTAGCAAGGATATAATGTACATCTTATGTTATGTGAAACCTCAATTTGAATCAGAGAAAAGATTATAAAGTGAGAACACTTTGCTATTACAGGTGCGGTGATGGTGCCACATTGGTACGGGAGACGGGTCAGTGCCGCGACATAAACGAGTGCCTTTGGTCTCCTTGTTTTAATGGTGGCACCTGCGTCAACCACGAGCCTGGCTACATGTGTCTCTGTCCTAAGCCCTTCCTTGGTCAGTGTACAGTATTATAAAATTTATAATCTTGGTTCAGTCTAGATCATAAGCCTTGTTCTATTTTCACTAAATATCATATATTTTTGTGTTTTGGTCTAGAAAAAAGTACATTAATTTTACCAAAGATCATACATAAAGATTTTGATTAAGTTTGTAAATTAAATGTTTACTAGATAGGTAATCAAATTAGAAATCAAGGAGGTTAGATATAACATATTTTTTTTCTGCTAGTACTTCCTGAGACACACTAACCACAGCATGTGCAAAGCAGGAGCACCCACATATTTTTAAGCTGTCCATGTACATACATGTTTCTTTTGATTGTTCCTTAATTCTTCTTCCTCTATTTTTGTGATTTGTGTATTGTATGGACATGATGAGTGCATGGAAGATGAAAGGCTTACAAAGAAAATATGTGAGTCAGATACAAGGGGAGGTAGAGGGCTAGGAAGACCTCCATTGAGATGGAGAGAATGTTTAGTGCAAGCGATGGAAGATAGAGGAATGACTATTGATCTGGCAAGAGATGTGGTAAACACATAAGAATGAATGGAGAATGCTAGTGAATAGATGAATGAAAACGAGGTCATTTGGGAGAGGAGGTCAGGCACCAGTTGGATTAGATAATAGTCCGTCAGTCGCCTGGCCCGGGGAGCCGGTATATATGAAGGGTACGCGTGGATGCGTAGTGGGCGGGCTTGTGGTGGTAGAGCTTCACTGCATGCTAGCCTGCTGAGACCGGAACCTCTCCGGGAGGTCTGAGACCTGGGAATCTTGCTGGAGACCCCAAATGGGCCTGGTTTTCTGGGTCTTCTCCTGGGCGACCTAAATGTGTGTGAATTTGTGTTTTGTTTGTTTTTGTTTTGTGTTATTTTTTGTTGTGTTGTGTTGTCCCTGTTCGGGCTCTATCTCAAGTCGGCCACCCCCAGCTGTGGGGTATGTACTTGAGTATACAGTATACTGTAGATAGATAGAGTGTATTGTTACACTGTCGTCTACTCGTCTAGCAACCTTTCTATATCACAAACAACTTTTAACTCAGAAAAATTGACATAATAATATTAAGACCACTTGAGGAAGAACATTTTATTGACCTCTCGCTTAAGGATTTATTAAATGCATTGACCTGATGAAACTCAAACTGCAACGTTATCAATTAGATGATGCTCCTCTAAGGTTTTATTTCATTATTAATTTTATTGTCTAGGAGTCCTTATGATAGCCATTTTTAATCTACTCTCTGATTGCACAGTAGCAGCATCAACTACAAAACTATTCCATATTTTTCACGAGTATGCCTTGGTCATTATAATATAATAGCATGGAGAGCAGCCATATTATGGCTGCTCTCCATGCTACATGGGTATGCCTTGGTCATTATATAACTGATCTCCATGTTGCAATGGTATGCCTTGGTCATTATATAACTGATATGCATGTTACACGGGTATGCCTTGGTCATTATATAGCTGATCTCCATGTTGGTGTTGTTGCTGTTCCCCAAGCTGCCTGGCCGAACAGCCCCAAGGCCCCAAGCAAGGCCAAGGCCATAACCGAGCGCCCCCACAGAACCCTCCCTGCCGACCACAATAAAGCCTGGGTGACCGAAGCCACTCCATGGCGGGGAGCTGAGGAGGGCGCGGAAACGCCCGGGAAACCAAAGCCCCACCCAGGGCCCTGTGCCCCTCAGCAATTATGAAGAGAAAGTTGAGGGGCAAAGGAAAAATGTGACGCTTTGGCTTCCAATCTTGGTAGATTGGGAGGTCAATCCACGGAAGAGACGCCGTCACTTGAGATCTAGAAAATATGTAAGTAAAAGGAACAGTCAGAGTAAGCTATGGGTATGGCAGAGATCGCTCAGCTCTCACTCTGATAGACCAGCCCATCACCACATGACTAGAACCCAATCCTCTCAGCATCAGCTAGGAAAGGCCCTAGAAAGCCACCTTTGGTGGGGGGATAGCTCCCCTATTTCAACCCCTTTCGGGGTTGGGCACCCGCCCTGATCTCCATGTTACTCGGGTATGCCTTGGTCACTATATAACTGATCTCCATGCTGCAAGGGTATGCCTTGGTCATTAAATGGTCGCTCTCCATGCTGCACAGGTATAACAAATTTGCTAATGACACAAAC
>CM064539.1:14646076-14941076 GCA_032716605.1 Paralithodes platypus
GTTGCCAAATCTATACTATTCATCCTCATATATTCAGACAAAAACTGTATATGAAATAATTTATGAATATTTACATCGTTGCCAGTCGTTATTGTATGGCCCAATGTCAATGTGTATTTATGTTGACTGAAGGTTACTCCCATAGGTTGCTTACCTATTTTGATCATTGGACATACATATTTGAAAGAAGAGACGGTACACGACAGGAATGGACAATAGCTAATATATGGCTAAACACTAGCAGCAGCTTAGTGCTATTATGTCTTTTCCAGTTATCGTGGTGGCAGTATTTGTAGTGTACCAAAGGTGGAAACGTACACAACACACACATTTCCACAAATCAAGCAAAGACCTTAAACGCCCCAGCCAATTCCAATCTGATCATAACACCATCGGTAAGCAAACAGGGGTGGACGTGGAACCTGGGGGATATCGTAAGAAGGAACCGAAGCACAATATCTCTCCTCAGCAACTTAACGTCAAGAATACAGGTGAGCTATTTCGTAAGTTGATTACATGTTTTCCCAATTGAATATATGCTTTCGAAACCGTATATATATATATATATATATATATATATATATATATATATATATATATATATATATATATATATATGGCAGCTGGTGTGAATAGTATAAAAATAATTAAATAATACGGAAGAGTATGAGTCACTTGGAATGGAAGACCAAGCTTAGGCCACTAAATGCAGTATGGTTGAATGGACAAAGAGAAAACCCCACCTCTATGATTTTGTCCACACATACATGCGCTGCCTCCAACATTTTTCTTATATGCTTACGTGAGTGTTATCCATTATTGGAACTTCCTCCCATTTAGGCCTACGCAGCAGCAGTGCGTAGATGCACTCACCCTCCAATTCCATCCCTTGGCGTCTCATCACGCAAGTTCCCAAGCAGCGACTTGCTCCATCCCAAGTAACTCATGACATGAATTGTCGACTTATCCCAACCTTGAGTATTGTGGTCTTCTCCGAGATCTCCTCTATTCAGGGTTTTCACCCACCAAAGCCAAAGCATGAGCAGTATTGAGCAAGGTCGACTTCAGGGAGGCGGGCCACGTGTCCATTTGGACTAAGCTGATGCTCACAGACTATGACGAATCCCCACCTCTGACAGGCCTTGCACCATCCCTGTGATGAGCCGCTGACTATATTTCTCTAGGGCCTGCACCTCCTTCCTTCGGCCTGCTTAACCGCTTCTGTCATGTATATGTCTCTCTCCAGCCCTGGTTCATCCCTCAATTGGATATAACATACCTGAGGGAGATGGGGTGAAGGGGAAACTATAGCAATCTCCTCTCTGTTGGCATTTGGGCGGTTGCTGCATTTCCCGCAAAATATCAGAAGAGTTGTGTAGAAATGTGACATTATGAAAGGGGATTAATCTTAGAAATATAATCCATTTTACTCAAGAAACCAATTAATTAATTTGATTTCTTGAGTAAAATATCAATTTAGAATCTGAGAGCAAATGATCTTAGGGATGGAGTAACATTCTAGATCCGGTTTCACAGCGAATTTAGCGTTTTGTGTTTTTGTTTTTCTCAGTTTTCTTTAATATACAGTGTTGTTTCATACTAAGGACTGGCGGAAATGAGTATTTACTCATTGTTCAACAATTTAAAACCACAGCCCCCACTAGTGGGGAGGGCTATGAAAATCAGTGAAATTGAGGAGTAAAAGACGAAAATAAGGGGTAATATTAGCCTAACCTAACAACCTTACCTAACCTAGTATATTAGGTAGGGGCTGCCGCCCACACACCCCCGCTTGTTTAGTATCAAAATAATAAAAGATTGGCGGTCGCCGAAAGAAAAGTCGATGAAGTCGATGCATTGAAGATGGCATTAGAGGAAACGAAAAATGCCACTGGTGTAGGAAAACCGGACTTTTCCGGAAAAGTGGTAGCTTCAAGTGGAACGAAGTGTACCCTGAAGAAGCAGTGTGTACCTGTAAACAACAAGTACAGCATCCTGGAGGACGAGTGTGATGGTAGTGAAGACGGCCTGGGGGGAGGAGATGACCCGTCTTACAGAGAGGCAGTGAGAGGGGAGGGGAGGAAGTCTGCTGCTGCTGCTACAACTGCTGCTACACGCCGACAAAAGGAAAAAGCTAAGTCTGTTTTCATTGTCAGTGATTCATTGGTTAGATACCTTGGCAGGGCAACAAACACTCAGGTTGGTAAAGTTGTCTGCGTGCCTGGTGCCGGAGTCGGGAGGGTGGTTGAGAAGACAGATGCTGTCCTGGAAGTGAGTGGGGAGGACCACATCATCTTCCTCAATGCAGGGAGCAACGATATATGGAGATGCAGGACTGATGAGTTGCTCTCCAAGTATCAGGACATGTTGGAGAGGATCAAGGAAAAGGGTGGAGTTCCTGTGGTAAACAGTATCCTGCCAAGAAGAGGGGTAAGGAAGGAATGGTCCTCCAGGGCTATTGGTGTAAATAGCCGGCTGGAGAAGTATTGCAAGGCAAATACTATTCCATTCCTGGATAACTGGTCCCTCTTTTATGGTAAGGATGAACTGTGTGCCCAGGATGGAGTACATCTCTCTCGACTAGGAGTTTCGACCTTGGCCAGCTCACTCGACAAGATTGTTGCGGGGTTTCGTTAAAAAAAAACTGGGTGTGTAAGTAAAATACTGTCTCCATATGGAGCAGGTACTTCATGTGACAAACCAGTGAGTAAAATAGAAATAATCAGTCAAGATAGTGCGGATATAGTGATGTGTAATAGTAGAATCGATAACACTACACATGTATCTGATAGTAAAGATGAGAATACTGA
The DNA here is from genome assembly GCA_032716605.1 of Paralithodes platypus. Taxonomy (NCBI): domain Eukaryota; kingdom Metazoa; phylum Arthropoda; class Malacostraca; order Decapoda; family Lithodidae; genus Paralithodes; species Paralithodes platypus. The sequence goes on from CM064539.1 coordinate 14,648,887, forward strand.
TAGAGTAGAATTTCCGTCTAGAGCTAGTAGTTCAACAGGAAATAATAAGTTAGCTAAACACAATAGAAAATTAGTTGCAAATAAAAGTAATAGGTTGAGGGTATATTATACAAATTGTAGGAGTTTATGTAACAAAATGAACGAACTTAGAGCACTCGTTAGCACAGAAAATATAGACATAATAGCGCTAACTGAAACGTGGATTAATACAGAATCTAGGCATTTTTTAGCAGAATTTGATATTCCAGGATATAGTTTGTTTAAATATGACCGAACAAGTAGGAGGGGCGGGGGTATAGCAGTGTTTGTCAGGAGTACATTAAAAAGCTGTATTAAATCAGGTATTAGACTAAATAATGATAATGAAAGTGTTTGGGTAGAGGTTAACGAAGGTAGTGAGACCATAGTTATTGGAGTTATATATAGACCGCCTAATATGACTAGAAATGACGGAACATGGTTATGGGAGGAAATTAAAATAACATCAAGGTTTAGCAATGTGTGCATTATGGGGGATTTCAATTTTCCGAACATTGATTGGCAGCATCAAATAGGCGACTCCGATTCAGTAGAGTTTATTGAGGTAGTACAAGATAGTTTTTTATTTCAATTCATAGATACGCCGACTAGAGGTATTAATATTCTTGATTTAGTTTTCAGTAACAATGAACATATGATATATAATGTAGAGATTGGTGACCACCTAGGAAATAGCGATCATAAATCTATTTATTTTAATATACAATGGACAGGGAATGCTAAAGAGAATACGACACTTATCCCAGATTTCAGAAAAGCCGATTATGGTGGGCTAAGAAGAGACTTATGGGTGGACCCTATTGTTAAGCAATTAAGTCAGGATATGCCAGAGTTAAACTTGCCACCTACATATAACCAGTTTATTGCTTCACTCCACAATGCTCAAAATAAATATATCCCTAAAAGAAGATTTAGATCGACGCAGAACCAACCAAAATGGATGACTAATAAGCTAATATATCTTATAGGAAACAAGAAAGGAATATATAGAAAAATAAAGAAAGGCGAAAATCATTTACATGATTATATACTATCAGACTCTATCAAGACAGGTCAAAAAGGAAATCAGGAAAGCAAAAATAAATTATGAAATAAGGAAAGCCCGTGACTCAAAAAATAACCCTAAAGCTTTTTACCAACTATATAAATCTAAAGTTAGAGATGTAATAGGCCCCCTACAAACTGCAATAGGAGAAATAACAGAAAATTATTTAGAAATGTGCAGTACATTAAATAGTCAGTTTCTTTCCGTTTTCACTAATGAAAATTTGGCACAGATTCCAGAAGTCAATACGGTATATACTGCTAGTATAGAAAATATGTTAAGTACAGTTAGTATAAGTAGAAATGATGTGCTTAAGGAAATTGACAGACTGAAACCTCAAAAATCGCCTGGTCCTGACGAGGTATATGCTAGAGTATTAAAATAATGCAGAGATGAGTTAAGCAGCCCATTAGCATTTTTATTTAACAAGGCATTAGAAACAGGTTTAGTTCCAGGAGCTTGGAAGCTTGCAAATGTAGTTCCGATCTTCAAATAAGGTGATACATCGATAGCATCCAATTACCGTCCCATTAGTCTCACATCAATCATAGGAAAGTTGCTAGAGTCTATTATTGCTAGGAAAATTAGAAGCCACTTAGTAAAATTTAACTTAATAAAATTTTCTCAGCATGGATTCACTCAGGGACGTTCTTGCCTTACTAATTTTCTTATCTTTTTCTCAGAGGTATATGAAGCAGTAGATAGTGACAAGTCATATGATATTATATATTTAGATTTCAGTAAAGCTTACGACAGAGTCCCTCGTGAGAGATTGATGAGAAAGGTTGAGGCACATGGAATAGGGAGGTCGTTGTTGGGATGGATTAGGTCATGGCTAATTGGTAGGAAACAGAGAGTCAGCATAAATGGTACCAAGTCAGAGTGGGGAACAGTCAAAAGTGGTGTCCCCCAGGGATCGGTATTAGGTCCCCTGTTGTTTCTTATATACATAAATTACCTAGATTTAGGTATAACTAGTAGGATAAGTAAATTCACAGACGATACTAAAATGGGGAGATCAATTGATTCAGATAGCGATATAGAGTGCCTCCAAAGGGATCTAGATACCTTACATGAATGGCCAGAAAATTGGCAGATGAAGTTTAACATTGACAAATACAAGGTATTAAAGATAGGGAAGATGCAAACAAATGTTAAATATAAACTAGCTAATTTAGAATTAGAAAATTCAGACTGCGAGAAAGATCTAGGTGTGTTTGTTAGCAATGATTTGAAGCCTAGCAAACAGTGTATAAGCGTTCGTAATAAGGCAAACAGGATTCTCGGGTTCATCTCTAGGAGTGTGAGTAACAGAACTTCTGATGTTATTTTAAAACTTTACTTGTCATAGTGAGACCCCACATGGATTATGCTGTCCAATGTTGGCGTCCTTATTACAGAATGGACATAGATTCATTGGAGAGAGTACAGCGTAGAATGACAAAAATTATCCATAATATTAGAAATCTTCCGTATGAAGAAAGGTTGAAGAAATTAGGTTTACATTTGTTAGAGAGACGCAGAGTTAGAGGGGATATGATAGAGGTGTTCAAGTGGGTTAGTGGGATTAACAAAGGGGACATGACAAATGTACTAAAGCTCAGTGATAGCGAAAGAACTCGTACCAATAGTTTCAAATTAGATACATTTTGTTTCAGAAAAGATATAGGCAAATATTGGTTTGGTAACAGAGTTGTAGATGGGTGGAATGGACTACCAATTGCTATAGTGGGATAACAAACGGTAGGGAGCTTTAAGATAAAATTGGATAAGCATATGGACGAGAAGGGTTGGGTGTGAAGGGGATCAGCCGGGTTGGGCCAATCAGCGCTCTGCAGACCCCTGTAATCCTGCGTTAATCTCTAAACGTTTTGGTAAGATGATCCTCAGGGTATTAGAGTGTTGAGCCTATAATTGGGCTTTGTAATTGGGGTTGTGTGGGACAGGGATCTGCCTTGCTTAGGCCAATCGGCTTTCTGCAGACTCCCATTGTCTTATGTTCTTATGGTCTTAAGTCTACGGGATTTACTCTGCAATCTTCAGCTTTCGCTGTGGATAACAGGAGGTAAATATGGACTTTTTCACAGTGATTATAATTCCATTTGCGCTGCTACTGACCGATATAGGAATGAAGTATGGTATATGACAAATTTATAGAAGCCATATAAATTTATGAGTGTGCTGTGAAACCGGATCTAGAGTTAAACCAGGGATGGGGCAAGAGTGGATTGTAAGTGACGTCATCACTGTTAATTTCGATACATCAGAGCGCTTAAGATAAATCCATGGTCACGCCACCATTTAATTTAGCCTCACTATACAATGCTATGGTATAATTATACATCATAACCCCATTACTTATTCAGTGAAGCAAAGAGTGAGTGAGGGGTAAAAATCTTGGTTACTTTATTCGAAGAGGTACAGTTGTACCCCATTACAAAAATGCTTTGCTCCTCAGAAGAATGTAGTATTTGCTAATGTACAACACTGTCTCTATAATTATGTTTTCACTGAAACCAATAATAACATGGTCTCTATTATCTAACCCCATTGCCTTACTTTGTCATAGTGTCCTTAGATTCACAGACTAAAGGTCTGTTCCTTTTCCCACCAGGACAGCATAATATGCTTATACAACAGAAATGTCAAAATCTGAATTCCCCTTCTTCTCACTTCAATCTATATTAAACACCTAATGTTAGTGGCCGCCACTGCCTGATCTCCACAGCCAACTATTTATCTATGTAGCTATAGATAAATAAATACTATATGTCAATTCATAATAGATAGACAAAATGAATTACCCTTGTTGTCATATACAACAGGCATCGGAAATTAGCACATGTTAATGCTGTATGTTACTGATGATAATATGACAATCACACATTATTTACCAAATAACTCCTCATCTATAATAATCATCTCCAACGCCTTGCTTCCTTCTGCACACCCTCCACTGAAGGATGACCATAGCAGAAGCATCTCCAGTCTACTTTGTCCACACATGTTTCCATTGCCCGTGCCATAATGCCCCTCCCACTACTTGGAATTTATCTTCAATATATTTGTCCACTTTCTTCTCCCATACCATATATGGTCTTCTACTTCTAGCTGCTACACACACCTGACTTGTATGCATAGTTTTGGCATTCTGTCCAAATCCACTCTTTGAACATGACCGAACCACCCCAAACTATTATCTTTGTTCATTCAACCACACTGCATTTAGTGGCCAAAGCTTGGTCTTCCATTCCAAGTGACTCATACAATTCGGTTGGTGGAGGGAACATATTAAATTATTTAATCCTTTACACTGTTCACACCACCTGCCATTTAGAAATAACTCATCTCCAAAGCTCACAGTTTGGATAGGTCCTCGTTATTTGTTGTCCATGGCTCACTTCCATATGAGAGTTTTCGGAGCAGTACACTGTTCCTCAGTAACTTGTTTACTTCTTGGCTGGTCATTCCTCCTTTCAGGATAATTTAAGTTCTCAAAACACATTGCTCACTTGCACTTTTCTCTTTTATTTCACTCTGCATTGGACCATATTTGCAAATTACAGCTCCCAAATACTCGTAACTTACAACTTCTTCCAATTTTTCAATTCTTAGTTAATTTTATATCATATCTTGTTTTTGTTTGATATTGTATATTGTCTTATATTCTAGTTTCATGCATTCTTCTCTCAAACACCATTATCTTACATGTCCCTACAGTGACCTTTAACTTCCTCTTTCCACACACCCTGTCAAAGTAACCAATTCTTTGGAGTTTTCCATATTTTCTGCCAAAAGCATGGCATCGGCCACAAACAGGCAGGTTAAAATCATCCACATTCTTCCCACCAATTCCAACCTAGCTCCTATGCCTCTTGATCCCGCCATACATTTTCTGAGCACTTCATCCATATTTTTTCTCGTTCCACTCTAGAGAGTGAGACATGTGAAGCACTTTCAGTTGTAACCAGCCCCTGCCATCTTGACTTCACAGGATGCATGGGGCTTGATTGCTCACTCGTGGTTCGAAGCAGCCCAATCTCTGAAGGTGCTTCGTCCTAGTGCTTCACTAAGTCACCTCCTAGACTCGGACCCTCACTTTCAGAACGCCACCTATTAAGCAATGAACTCGCTAGGCATTGCCCCTCTGTAGCCTATTTTGAATATGGGAATATTCGTATGTGCTATTTAATCAGGGAACAATGAGGGTATTTTTTTGGTGTTTCGGTGGGCTTTGTGGTAATTCACTGATACTAGGTACAGTACAAATTCCATCCCAATAATATATTCTCATTGATACATCGAGATTTTAACCCAGGACCATTGGATTACCAGTCCAGTGGCAAGGCTACTCCACCACACCTTCCGTAACGGTATATGGTGTGGGAGGAAAGTTGCTTAGGACAGTGAAATATTGTATACATTAAACAGCCAAGGTGACATGACACATCCACCTTAGTCCTATGTTGACCTCAAAACTCTGGCTTATCTTCTATCCTACCTTCACATTTGCCAATCTATTCCTTTAAAATATTTCACTACCCTAAGCAACTTTCCTCCCACACCGTATACTGTTAACACATCCCACAGACCCTTCCAATCAACTTTATTGTAGGCCTCTTCCAACTCCATGAATGTTGCATTGAGCTTTGTATTTTTGGTTAAACACTTTTCTACCGACAATCTCATTTAATCTATCTGGTCAATGCAACCCCTGCTCTTTCTGAGACCTCCCTGTTTTTCATCTATTTTATCATCCATTACCTTCTGTGGTCTGCCTGTTACTACTCTTGCATAATTATACCTTTGCAGATATGCTAAGTCGAATACTTTCCTTCCTTTGTACTACCTTTCTCTTTGTACATAGATACAGTCACTGCTTTCCTCCTGTCTCTTGGTGCACTCTCAGTTTCCCATGCTATTTTATATAACCTGTTCAATATATGTACAGCTTCATATTCTCTATATCTCAGCATTTCACTTGAGATAATATCTACTGCAGCAACTTTGTCTATTTTAAGTATTAATTGCTTCCTTTACTTTTGTTCTACATATGTCTATCCATAGACTACAGTAGATCTGGACTGGACACGAAAATGGAACTTTGCAGTAAGGGACCCAAAATCGGAGAACGAACCCCCAAGTTCGAACCTCGAAACCGCGAAAATTTGATATTTTTGCGGTTTCGCGGTTCGAACTGGGGATTTCTTTCTCCGATTTTGGGTCCCTTACTGCAAAGTTCCATTTTCGTGTCCAGTCTAAATCTACTGTAGTCTATTGTCTATCATATACCTTGTTTATTCTACCTCTTTCCAGGGCCACCATGGTTGAGAGCTTTGCCTTTCCCCTACTCTCTACAGCTAAATTTCATAACAAACCTTTTATTCCCACACATCCACCAAACCGTCACCCTTCACCACATCCCCATTCATGTCCCTCATTATATTATACCACCTGAAGCATTTTTGGTTTTCCTTCCTCTGGTTAAATTCACATCTCTGTAGTATGATTTTCTGTCATTGATAAACTGTGTACTAGTATTTTTCCCATATTCATAATCTGTCTTACTTTAAGCGTCTTGTAACATCCGCTTCACTCTTTGATTCATGTTCTTATATTCTTATGTTCTTTGTATCTCTATTTTCTCTGTAAGTCTATATATTTCCAGCTGATGGTAAATGTTCATATCATTATCTGGTACGATTTTTACTATACGGACACGCATTTGACAGGTGCCACCAAGGATTTAATACATAAATGTTTTCGGTTTCCACACGTCCAACACCAAGCTACACCCTTTTCTGGTGTACGAAACACTAAAATAACAATGGGGACAGTTTAATATTAATAATATTAGACGAAATATAAAGATAACTTGGTAGAAAAGTTGCGTTCGTTCGTTCGCAGGAAAAACGTTGATCGTTTGTTTACATAGCGCTCGAGGCCTAGTAGGCTTCTTCGCGCATCTAACTATTTTCCCAATATTGGTGGTTCAATTAAAATATAGGCCGTGGGATACACTGTATGTGTTGAGGGAGGGCTTTGCCCTCCCTCCCCTAGAATTATTGTCATCATCATATATATTGCCAGCAGGGGGCAAAAACACAACCGCAAACGTATAACTAACGTCGAGCGTCGTGTCAACGTGTCAACAAACCGACGATCAGAAGAGGCGGTCAACTCCCAATTTTTGGCCCAAACGCGCTTCTTTATTCTAGTAAAAAACACACTAATAACGTTAATAAATCGTTTCTATTACTAGTATCAGACCAGAAAAGGGTGTAGGTTGTTGATGGAGGCGTGGAAACCTAAATTAAATCACCAATAAATATGTGGTGGTACCTGTCAAATGCGTGTCCCTTTAGTAAAATTCTACCCCTTATCCGTATTACTCGGCTATTACAACGATTGTGTAGAGAAAATAGGTTGTTAATTATCATAACTTGAACCAAATATGATGCAGAGACATATTAGTTTCATATTTTCCATTAGTTTCCAGATATCAGCTCCTGAGAGATTAAATTTACCATTACCTGAGATAAAACCGACAATTGGTACATTCATTTGAAGCATACTCTTTCACAACTCGTTCTTTTCCTTGACAATTTCCTAACTTTTCATTTTCCTCATTTTTTCTTTCATCTTCGCGTATACTTTCTCAGCTTCTTTAATCAAGGAATCTCTTTAACTGTCCATACTTCGTCATAACGTACTTCCTACATTTATCATGTTACCCATGTCCTTAACAGTTTCTTTCAGCTTAGCCCTGCATTTCGTTGCATTACATTCCTAGTCAATGTTCTTGCATTTAGTCTCTCTACTGTTAGTTTTCTCTTTCCTCACGTATTTCCACTCATTCTTTATCCCAACTTTCATTAGCACTGCATAGTGGTCTTATCTTGTCAGCATGCCTTGCACAGCTTTACAGTCTATAATTTTACCTTTCAGCCCAGTGTCAATCATAGTAGAGTCAATCAAATAACTCAATTAAATTATGAACCTTATATACATGTATTTGCCTTAACTGATACTTCGAGCCAAAACACATTCCTTACGCATATCTGCATAACACGTATATACTTAAACAATTACCGGTATATGCTCACATTGATTCGGAAGCTTCCAACGACTTTCTGATTATTTCTTAGCAATGTGCACATTTTTAAGTTAGGTTAGGTTAGTAAGGTAAGGTTAGACTAGGTTAGGATTGGTCACGATAGGTTAAGTTAAAATAGGATATGACTTTCAATCAAACAATCTGATTCAGCTCTCAAACTCTCACTTCATGTCGACGCCATATTGAGGATATATATTCGCAAATGGATTTTATTTTTGGACGGACAGGAGGAACAAGATTCATAAAATCATCGAATTTATTAGAAAATGTAGTATTAGAAGAGGGTTGAATGTCTGAATTCTGTAGTGCTTCAAGGGCAAGCGTTGTGGGAAGTTATGTAAATAAGCCAGTGTAGGCATATGATCGTCTCTCACTGTAACAATATAATATCGTGGAGGGGTCAGGTGAATAATCAGCAATATATATATAGTATGTATGTACTCAGGCCCATTCCCCATTTTATTTTTTTATTTTTATTTTTTTTTGGGGGGGGGGTTTGCCAAGTCGAGACAGAGCCCGAACAGGGTCAACACAACACAACAGAAAACAAGGAACACACCAAAAAAACCCACAAATTCACACACATCTAGGTCACCCAGGAGAAGACCCAGAGACCAGGGATCACCAAGGCCCCTCCAGCACACCCCCAGCCCCCGACCATGCAGAGGTTCCGGGTCTCAGCAGGCAGACATGCAGCAAGCCGAAGCCGCAAGCCCGTCCACCATGCTTCCAGGCGCACGTCCCTTCATATATACCGGCTCACCAGACCAGGCGCCTGACGGACTATTATCTAGTCAAACTAGCGCCCGACTCCTTCTCCCAAATGACCACGTGTTCACTCATCTATTCACAAGCATTCTCAATTCATTCCTGTTTATTGTTTATTACCACTTCCCTTGTCTGATCTTTTGTCATTCCTCTAACACCCAAAGCTTGTCTTACACAGTCCCTCCATCTCAATGGGGGTCTTCCTAACCCTCTATCTCCCCTTGTATCTGTTACGTCCTGGGATATATAAACACTGGGCTCTTTCTATTGGACTAGGTATGCGGCAACAAGCAACAACGGAAAACGCTAGATCCAACCCTTATCTATAAACCCAGGCAACAAACCACCCTAAACCGTCAAGAGTCCTGCCTGGACAACGAGGTATCCTATGACTCGGTTACAGGGTGCACGCACTATAGACTGCTGATAGTCAAGCAGGCTATATAAAAGATCACACAATTAAGTTGACTTAAAGCTTCAAGGAAAAGATAGATAACGGAATTAAATTGCAGAAACAATTTAATAACAAACTAGAAGAAAGTACATTTAACGTTACGTTAATTAATACAACTAATCACCCCTGCGTGAAAGAAGGTGAAAGCAAACAGTCCTCAAAACATCGTACAGGTAGACAAGATGCAGGTTTCTAAACTGCATGCGGCTACTGTAGGATCTGATGCTTAGCAAAGAAAGTACGTTACGGATTTAGAGAACTCTTAACTCATAAGCAGGAATAAATACTAGTGATAGGACATACAGTGTATAATGGCATAGGTATAATTAAATAAAGGCAGCAACTCGCAACATAACCACATACAGGTGTGCTTCTCACTCTTAGTCAGGCAAGCCTGCTCGGACAGAGTCTCTAAGCCACACCCTGACTCACAATGCTCACAAAAACGGTAAACTGTGGCACAATAACAAGCATACAGAGATAATAAACCCCTAGCTGTTAATCTGCCAGGTGGCAGAGGTCTAGCCGGAAGGATATAGGCTTCGGATACCCGGGCTGAGCCACCTGCTCTAGCCTAGGGACGTTCCCAGGTCTGTGCGCCAAATTACTCTAATTGAAAGGGTGCTCTCTTGAGAGACTCAGATCCCAAGTATCTGACTCTCTCCTGGCGACCCTAAAACAAAAGCAAGACGTGCTAGCGCAGTGCTGAGTGGACTAGGCAAGGGCCCTCACACAACACAACACTAGACACACAGGGACACAGACAAGAAAATGCCCCCAGACTCCCACGGGTATCCTAGTAAAGTCGTGCGGGTCCACGGGACTCGCACCAGCAGACTTTACTTAAAGGATCGCAAAAAGCCTCCCCTCCGGTCTAGCCCCTGCTAACCTGACACAAGAACACACTAGCAAGCACGAAACCACCAAATATGGGACAACAAAAAAGCTTCCTAGGTCTCATTAACAATTACATCCCTGCATAAGGCCCAAAACCCTAACTAGTTATCTGAGAGCTCGTCGTTAATACAATAATAGATATAAGGTCTATCAAGGGGATGGGATAATTAAATAGATTGGTGAAGTAGTGGAAAGAAGGTATACAAAGTAAGAGAGAACGTTTCTAAGTGGGGTTGAGAGGGATAGATATCAAGGGGGTCCGAAAGGTACGACAATGAGGTGAGCTCTGAGTCTTGAATCTGTCTGGACCCCACCCTAGGCATGCAGAATACATCCCAGGCTCGGCAACACTCAACACAGTTGCCGGGTCAAAATCCTCTACCCCGTGCGTGAGTCGAAACTAAGCCTAACGTTGCAATCAAATGCATGTGGCAGCGCTTCAGGCTCGTCCCAAGCTAAGCAAGCGAAGCAACGTCCCAAGCCAGTCTCTCTCTTAGTCCAGTAAATCTAGCAATCATTTAACTGGACCTAGAACAAATTGCAATAGAAGGTTTTTTGGCTTTAACTTGTTTATTAGGTCCCTCTGATGAACATATAAAAAGTCTCCAACTTTTGGACACTGGGAAAGTGGTTAATTTGCATAAATTCAAGATGGCCACCGTCCAAAGCTTCAATTTACAGATAACTTTTTTCTGGTTGCTCCTAGACCCTATAAATGTATTACAAACAACGTTTTTTGGCTTTAACTTGTTTATTAGGTCCCTCTGATGAACATATAAAAAGTCTCCAACTTTTGGACACTGGGAAAGTGGTTAATTTGCATAAATTCAAGATGGCCGCCGTCCAAAGCTTCAATTTACAGATAACTTTTTTCTGGTTGCTCCTAGACCCTATAAATGTATTACAAACAACGTTTTTTGGCTTTAACTTGTTTATTAGGTCCCTCTGATGAACATATAAAAAGTCTCCAACTTTTGGACACCTGGAAAGTGGTTAATTTACAGCCGAAAAACCTTACAGACAGGCTGAACTGTCTCTTTCACAAGGGGTGACACAGGCACTTTGTGCTTTTATGGGTTTTTTGACCTGTTGTCCCTCTTTTTTATAAAAAAAAAAAAAAAACATGACGTAGTATGACGTCATTCAGAGCCAATTATGTAATTCATGATAGGAGTTCGTATTCACTTGGATCATCGGTGCTTGCATCAAAGTTGCTATTTTGACAGAGTCCTTTACATTGACCACATGCACTGGAACATTCAAGCTCATTCCGTTTGCAACTACAGCGTTGAGTGTCACAGTTGCCCTTACACTGACATCTGACCAATTTCAGTAGTGAATCAGGAGCCACTGGCGAATCCATCGTCTTCGGTTCAAGCTGTCCCTTCCGCAGACACCAGCCCCATTTCTCGGGGTCCACACAGTTCCCCATCCATTCCTGGACCTGACAATAAACTCGGAACGAGTGGTATTTGGCTGCATCGGTTGTTGGGGGAAGGCTGTGAACTTCAACGGTAGTTGAACTTTTTGCCACCTTGTTGCAAAACTTTGTCTTTCGCAGTCCGTCAAGGGTGTCATTTCCTTTTCCCCCGTACAAATAAACCAAGGCCTTTTCACCAGCTGATGATATCGCGTCTTTACTTCCACTTTGGCAACAGAATGCTTCTATACATTTCAAGAAACCGTTGTCTTCCCTCACTTTCCTCAAGGCAGCCCCTCTACCAATACCATACAGTCGTGAGGTTGTGTCACATCCACAGAGTGCATGGACAACTGGCAGGACACGACAGATGCTTTCACCGAGAGCTTCTGCTACTGAGTTAATATGCCAACATTTCCCACCTTCCTTGCTCGACTTGAAGTACAAATCATTCATCCCTCGTTCCGCATAATGACACAACAGCACCAACAAGTCTGTGTCCTCACCTATCACATATGTCACGGTTTCCCTTGCATGCTCAATTCCCTTCTTCGCAATCATGACATCTGCATCTGCTGGCGCATTGACACAGTCAATTCCATTTGCCTTGAATGTTTCACACAATAAGTCAATGAAGTTTTGCTTATTGTCCGAGTTTGACAAGAAGTTTTCCTTTTTTGACCGAAGGGGCATGGTTGGAGTGAACATCACCTTTTGACCAAAGACTCCTTTTGATCGTCGATTGTGTGTCATGTCCTTGGTAGTAGGTCCTGATTTATAACCGTCGAATACAACCACCGGGTTGAGAAAGTTTTTGGAAACATGCTTCATGTACATGCTAGTAATGTCCTCAAATGTGTCACCCTTCTTCCATGGAATCCTTTGCAATAAGGAACCACCATCCAGAACATGGGTCACAGTCCTTTCTTCCTCAAATGATTCCAATGACGACTTGGGAACAACAGCAGCTATCTCATCTCCTAGCTGTGGTTTATTGGCTTCCCTGAGCCTCCCCCACTTATCGAACAGAGCAGTAGGGTAGCTAGACAACTCATACGCAAAGACCTCTTCAACACCTAAGTCCCTGTTATTAGCAAAGATGAGGAGCCTCTGGAAAAGGAGCTGTGGGTCGATTGGTACTTTTTCAGCACTGATTGTAACCTTTGCACCCAACGACTCAACTTGATCTTTCTTCCTAAATGGAAAGTCAAAAGCATTGCTACCTTCCATCTTCTGCACAATGTTCATACCAACCTCATACAGTAAATGAGGATTGGCCGAGGCTGGTCCTGTCACACCGTTGGCAATATTCCTGAGTTCATTTGATTCTTGAAATGGATCATAATCCTTGAAGAATGCGAGAACCTTCTCTGTGTCCTTCCTATCTCGTTCACGCCTTGCTTCAGTCATTTCTTTGTGCTGCTCAGAGGTGTGGAAATGCTTCCCTGTCAGTTCTTGCATAACTTCACTCACCTCAGCGCAGGCTGGCATAGCAAGTAACCAGCGCAGGCGTTGCGTTTCCTCCACGCCCCTACCACGTGTCAATCCACCATTCGTTTTCAAAGAGCGCATCAAAACCTGCTCTATAACCAAGTCGCTTGGCAGTCCTGCCCACAGCCGATCACTTCGGCGGATCACAAATAGACCGGAGTTCAATTGACAGAACATGTCGGGGTTGAGCTGCTCAAGTTCAATCATGTCTTGAATGTACACATGGGCTGACTTGGCATAATTGTTATGACCACACGCTGCAAAGTACGGCAACATCTCCTGGAGTGTTCCGAGGTACAGTAGGAAATCGCCCATTCTCAGTGCCCTCAGGAAGCGACGCAGCAGGTCAATCATGTCCATGTATTGAATCCATAGCTTTCCCATCTTATGCTCTGCTAAGGAGCTCTTCTCAGCTTTAAGTTTTTCAGAAATTCTGTTGAAAACGTCTTTACTGCAGACTTCATCCGGTGAAACGTCTTCACGCAACAGCTTATCCAAAAGATCTGCAGCCTCCTGGAAGTCCTTGCATGCGTCACTTTCCTCATCTACCATTGAGAGGTTGACACCGTATGCCCTGCCTAACACAATCGAACTCAAGGCTGTGTCAACCAAGAAGTGGCCTCTGATTGCTCGTGCATAGGCTTTCCCACTCAGCATTTGGGTCACAGCATTTTCAGCGTATATAAGTTCCAAAACCTCCTTAAGCCCAGATGCTTCCATAACATGGCCCATGCATCCCAAAAAGCTCATCACAGAGTGAAAGCCACCAAGGTTCAAAACAATGGGTTTCAGTTCGCTTCCTTCCTTCTCATGAACAATGATCGTCTTCGCTTTCCAATAAAGCGGTTGGTCGAATGTCAGCATTGGCGTCGTTCCCTGGCGATGGCTTTCCGCAGCAACGAAGTGAAGTGTTGAGTAAATACAACTCATGTCCGTAGGGTCCATGTCAATCATGGGCAAGAAATGGACGGATGATTTCCCTGGGTGTGGTCCATGGCACACACTCTGCATTAAGCCGGACCAGCCTGGTCGTTTTGGTCGAAGCAACCATGACGTTTTCCACAGTATGTCCAGATTTTCAAGCTTGTCAGATGCTGAAATGGGGTCAAGCTTTCTAAATTCGAGAGGCCCACCCTTCTTGCGAACACTGCGGTAGTATTTGATTTCAATTTGAGCTGCCGTGAAGTTGTTTTCAGGTGACTGCAATCTTGGTATTGATGTTGTGTCTCTTACTTCAGGGGTGACGGCAACAATTATACCCATACCATGGTATGTTCCTCACCTCGGTGTCCAAAAGTTGGAGACTTTTTATATGTTCATCAGAGGGACCTAATAAACAAGTTAAAGCCAAAAAACGTTGTTTGTAATACATTTATAGGGTCTAGGAGCAACCAGAAAAAAGTTATCTGTAAATTGAAGCTTTGGACGGCGGCCATCTTGAATTTATGCAAATTAACCACTTTCCCGGTGTCCAAAAGTTGGAGACTTTTTATATGTTCATCAGAGGGACCTAATAAACAAGTTAAAGCCAAAAAACCTTCTATTGCAATTTGTTCTAAGTCCAGCCCTACTTTGACTGGTCTATCTCCCGCTCGTCTCCTCCCGCTCTCACTAGACTTACATCTTATATATTATAATGAAACAATCAACTATCGAGGATAAAATATACTAAGATGCGTTGGTTAAGAATAAGGGCAGCTTCAAGCTGTGAAACAACATAAGAATATCCCAGACATTAGTTACATTGTCGTAGGATATATACTAAGGGAAAGCCTACCGGCCGGCTACCACCAGCCGGTTTCTAAACGGATGGGCAGCCGACGCGCGCGCATGCCCGCACGTGGTTACTATGCAGAAGCGTCACACCTCCCCCAAGATATAAGACCCTTGACTAAGTTCTTCATATCTAACAGAAAGTTTCTCATAGTACCACACACTGTTGCGACACAAGGCACTATATATAAAAAAAATAAAGACTGTTGCACTCCACCGAGCAAGTTCAACTAACTCAGCGACAATAAGCGAAAACATTCAACTTAGATACTGCTACAACATCTTATACAAAATTCTACACGTTATAAAAAATAAAGAGTTTTTATAAGGTTTTTGCTTTTTTAATTTGTTTTTTTCTCGGCTGAACTACAGTGACAGCCTATTTTACTCCACACTCAACCCTCAATCCTGTGGCAGTCTAACCAACATCATCCACCCTTGAAAGACAATCCGCTATCACGTTATCAGAACCGGCAATATGGCGTATGTCCAGATTATACTCCTGAAGCATGAGTGACCACCTGGTCAGCCTCATATTCCGGTTATGAAACTGATTCAAGAATTTCAGAGGGTGATGATCGGTATAAACCACTACGACTGGTCCGAAAGCAGGAACATATACATCGAAGTGCCTGAGCGCCAGCACTATCGCCAGGAGTTCTTTTTCAATTACAGAGTAATTCCTTTGTGCACTATTGAATTTTTTACTGTAAAAACTCACTGGATGTTCGATACCTTCATCATCTGTCTGTAACAAGACAGCCCCAGCCCCTACGCTCCTGGCAGCAGTCGCCAGCTGAAAAGGTCTGCTGAAGTCCGGGGCCCTGAGTATGGGGTGGGTACATAACAGGTGTTTCACCAAGGAAAACGCCTCTGCACACTCAGGAACCCACCGGAACTTCTTGTCCTTAGATAATAAGTCAGTTAAAGGTGCAAGTACAGTCGAATAGCCTTTGATGAAGCGACGATAATAGCCTATCATACCTAGAAACCGCATGATTTGTTTCTTAGTCGTAGGCTCGGGAAACTGATCGATGGCTTTGATCTTTGTCTGTGGAGGGCACACCTGACCCATCCCCACCTCGAATCCCAGGTACAAAACTGTGGCTTTGACAAAATCGCACTTACCCAGGTTTACCACCAAACCTGCTTCATTCAGTTTAATAAAAAGCTGTCCGATGTGAGCACAGTGACTGTTAAAATCATCGTCGTATATTATGACATCATCTAGATACACCGTACAGTTGGGACTGTCGGCTACAATGTCGTTCATTAATTTCTGAAACGTTGCAGGGGCATTTTTCAGCCCGTATGGCATAACATGGCAACGATATGTGGCACCGTCCACCACAAACCCACACACCTCTCGCGCTCGCTCAGACAAGGGCACTTGCCAATAACCCATAACAAGGTCTATCTTAGTGAGGAACTTGGCTTTTCCTATCTTTTCCACGCGAGAGAGAGGGTAGGCATTTGTGGGGGTTAAACCATTCAACCTGCGGAAATCTATACAAAACCGCACCTTGCCATCTGGTTTGGGCTGCAGTGTGACTGGGGAAGTCCACCTTACTGCACCCTCAGAAATCAGCCCACGTTTCAGCATATAATCCAGCTCTTCCCTAAGTGCTGGTAATTTAATAGGGGGAACCCGGTATGGCACTGATTTAAAGGGCGGGTGGTCTCCAACATAGACATCGTGCACCGCTTGAGTAGTGAGGCCAGGATGCTCCGCAAAAACAGCTGGATTTGAATCAAACAAGTGCTGCACAACTACACGCTGTTGCTCAGGCAGGTGCAATATCAACTCGTGAGCCACTTGTCTAGAATTCCCCGCCCACTGATCCGCGGAAACATGACAATCCCAATTATCCTCCCCCGCAGCTTGACTGTCCCTTCCTCCTTCTCCACCACGATCGCTGCAGATCAACACCGGGACAGTGAGAGGCTCGGAGGGGCGCCTCACATACTCTTTCATCAGATTTACATGGCAAAGTTGGTTCTTTTTCTTACGATCAGGAGTAGCTACTAAATAGTCGAGATCAGAAACCTTCCTTACAACCCGATACGGACCAGAATACGTGGCAGACAAGGGGTGTCCCACCAGAGGCAGTAGTATCAGTACCTCCTGATCTACTTCAAACTCCCTCAGCTTCACCTTCTGGTCGTATCTGTCCTTCATCTGAGCTTGTGAACTCTTAAGGTTCCGACATGCTACTTCCAGGCTCTTTAGCATTCTCTCACGGCTTTCAACAACATACTTTAGAAGCGAGCATGGCTTTGTGACTCCCTCCCAGATCTCCTTGACCATGTGGAGGGGCCCCCCTGACCCTGTGTCCAAAAACCAACTCGTTCGGGCTAAATCCCAAGCTCTCCCCAGGTACTTCTCTCGCAGCAAATAAAACGTATGGGAGACCTAGATCCCAGTCCTTCCCATTTTCCATGCAATAACACCGCAACATACTCTTGAGAGTCGAGTGCCACCTTTCCAAAACTCCCTGACTCTCGGGATGGTAGGCAGATGACACCACAGACACTATCCCATGTTGCTGCTTGGTCTGCTTAAACAGAGCAGAAGTAAAATTGGATCCCTGATCAGACTGGATCTCCTGAGGGTAGCCATAACGAGAGAAATAGACAAGTAGGTTTTTGACAACAGTCTTAGCCATCCCGTTGCGCATGGGGTAAGCATCTGGATACCGTGTTGCTACATCCATTACAGTTAGTAAAAATTGATTGCCGGCACTAGTGGGGGGCAATGGGCCAACCATATCAATAATTACTTTGCTGAAGGGCGGCCCAGTGACAGGGATTGGTTGTAACGGGGCTCTCGGGATGACCTGATTGGGTTTCCCAACAACTTGACAAGTGTGATACTGTGACACCCATGACACGACACTCGCCTTTAACCCAGGCCACCAGAAAAGCTTGCTCAGAGCTGCCTCCGTCTTACATGCCCCCAGGTGCCCTGCCAAAGGCACAATATGAGCTAATCTCAATAAGCTCTCACGGCACACCCTCGGTACTACTAACTGGTCCACTAATCCTGACCCGCCATCCCACTTTTTCTTGGGATCCTGATGTCTCCGATACAAGATCCCCTCGGACAAGAAAAAATCACCAGGCTGCGCATCCCCATCGCTCTCCAGTTCGACAGCACCATTACCACACGCCCTGACTTCAGGATCTTCCAGCTGCAAGGAACATATATCAGCAGGTGCAAGATTATCCAAGTTCATCTTAAATAATTTATTTCCACCTCCAATGTCCCGCTGAGCCATCCTTTCCTCACGCTGCGCATAACGATGCTGTCGCAGAATCTCTTCCTGCCCTGCACCTGCACTAGCGGTGACAGGCCCCGGGGCCTCTCCAGACTCTAAAATAGGTGCCAATAATGAGTCACCAAGAAACACTGCCGGCTCAAAACTCTCCAATTGACCAACACTTCCCGTTTTCTTGTGACCTTTCCTCCGCGGTATGATAGACTGAGGTGGTGGCTGCAAGGCTCCGGATGTCTGAGAACGCGTCACAACACACGCCATGGTTTGTACGCTACACTTCTCAACCCAATCCTGTTCCTCCCTAGTAACGTCGGCCGCCTTCTCGGCAACGACCAAGGGCGAAACCTTAGAAGCAGGCACCGCAAAGTCGTTTCCGAGGAGGAGGTCGACGCCCCCAACAGGCAAGTTCTCTACAATTCCTACATCCAGCTCCTTCGCCACACCACCCCCCTCCAGCTCCATCCGCACCAGCGGGTAGGACTTCGTAGCATTGATCCCCTGAACTACCACCACCCGAGCAGCGTTAATCGGTCTACCAGTAAAGTTCTTTAACAAGGTCTGAGAAGCCCCCGTATCACGCAATAGCTTAACTCCTCGCCTTTCGCCAGCCCACCTCACAAAACCATGCCCTCTATGACCCCCAAAGACGTCGCGGACAGGGTTCGAGCCTTCCGGACTCTTGAACACAGGCTGTGTCCCACCCTCTGACGAACTACCCTTGGCAAACTCAGAAGATATAGGCGACACCCCTATGCTGCGGGCCAATGACACAACCTTGTTTGGTGGCTTGTTCGGACAAGCATTTGGAAAGTGACCCTCCTTGTGACATGCAAAGTACTCTTTACTCTTTGGTTTCCCTTGGGAGTGGGAGCTACCATTAGACTTCTTATACGGGACGGAATTTGGTTTATGTTCAGTTTTATTGTCAGTGCTAGATTGTTTTGTGTATTTATGTGTATCAAAATTCTTGGGAGGGGGAGGAGTACGATCCTTTGAACCCGACTCACTCCTAGCTGCTGCTTCGCACCCTCTAATTAATGACAGTCGGCGGTCAGCCATTTCTGCTGCCTCCTGGAGAGTTCTAGGATTTTTGTCCTTTATATTTAATGTTAAGTCCCCGCCTGTGCACTTAAACAACTGCTCCAAGAGAACCAGCTCACTCAACTCCTCAAAAGTAGCTGCCCTCTCAGAACGCAGCCAATGTCGTAGTGCATCAGACAAGTCCCGGGCGTCTTCTAGGAAGGTACTATCCTTGCCCTTAGTAACACCCCGAAACTTCAAGCGGTAAGTTTCTGGTTGTAACTCATAGGCCCGTAGCACAGCCTTCTTTAGCTTATCATAAACTACACAGGACTCTAAAGGTAGTGCATCATACGCTTTTAGCCCCTTTCCTAGGAGTCTTGATGAAACTAATGCTGCCCACTGTTCCTGAGGCCACTGGTGTTCCTGACACTTCTTCTCAAATCGCATAAAAAACTCAGTCACACATAATTCATCGAACACAGGAACTAGTTTAAGCAGGTGCGACAATGATTGGTCCCGATGTCTGTTACCTCCCCCAATATTTCGCCTTGTTACCTCCACTCGAGATATCTCCAGCTCCATGTCAGCCCGATACCTAGTAGACTCTGCCTGCAGTTCAGCCTCTCGTATAGCTGTTCTCTCTGCAGCCTCAGTCTGAGCTCTAGCAGCCTCAACCTGAGCTCTAGCAACCTCAATCTTGGCCATCTCAAGCCGAAACAACAAATCTGGAGTCAACCCTTGAAGAGGGGAAGGTGCATTTAATGGAGAGGGTCCCTGTGATTGGATTCCACGCTGCCATTGACCATCAACTTGGGGGTATGTACTAAATTCAGGCACCCTGACGTTTGACATGGGGGTAGAGTGGAGGGGGGGCTGGGGACCGGGGCCCCCAGTCGCCTCTCCACCCAGGTCTCTCCCTTCTAGACCCAATATCAAAGTCCTCAGCTGATCTTTCCTCATGCCACTTAAACCCTGGTGACCCTGAAGACCTGCCACACACTTTAAGCCATACTTATTCAGCTTCAACACCCTGGCAGCGGTAAGGGGCACCTCTAAAAATCTTCTAGCACCCTCCTCGCTATCGACTAGCCACTCCACAGGTCTTTCTCCCTCCGAGCCTGTATCGTGACCTGACCCATCACTGTGTTCTGATGTATTAGACATGTTTGTGTACTGCAGTAATTATCACGGTTATAGAATGTGCCTTATCTCCTATGCATGTATGTATATACTAATGTTATTTAAAGTCTTTAATGTGTTATATTGGTTGCTCCTAAAAAAAACTCTATGTCCACTGTATTCCTCTAATCATAAGGTATCTCAAAACAAATGACCACTATATTCCTCTGTTCAGTAAATCCTATGCAAGGTCGCCATTTGTTACGTCCTGGGATATATAAACACTGGGCTCTTTCTATTGGACTAGGTATGCGGCAACAAGCAAAACGGAAAATGCTAGATCCAACCCTTATCTATAAACCCAGGCAACAAACCACCCTAAACCGTCAAGAGTCCTGCCTGGACAACGAGGTATCCTATGACTTGGTTACAGGGTGCACGCACTATAGACTGCTGATAGTCAAGCAGGCTATATAAAAGATCACACAATTAAGTTGACTTAAAGCTTCAAGGAAAAGATAGATAACGGAATTAAATTGCAGAAACAATTTAATAACAAACTAGAAGAAAGTACGTTTAACGTTACGTTAATTAATACAACTAATCACCCCTGCGTGAAAGAAGGTGAAAGCAAACAGTCCTCAAAACATCGTACAGGTAGACAAGATGCAGGTTTCTAAACTGCCTGCGGCTACTGTAGGATCTGATGCTTAGCAAAGAAAGTACGTTACGGATTTAGAGAACTCTTAACTCATAAGCAGGAATAAATACTAGTGATAGGACATACAGTGTATAATGGCATAGGTATAATTAAATAAAGGCAGCAACTCGCAACATAACCACATACAGGTGTGCTTCTCACTCTTAGTCAGGCAAGCCTGCTCGGACAGAGTCTCTAAGCCACACCCTGACTCACAATGCTCACCAAAACGGTAAACTGTGGCACAATAACAAGTATACAGAGATAATAAACCTCTAGCTGTTAATCGAAACTAAGCCTAACATTGCAATCAAATGCATGTGGTAGCGCTTCAGGCTCGTCCCAAGCTAAGCAAGCGAAGCAACGTCCCAAGCCAGTCTCTCTCTCCCGCTCGTCTCCTCCCGCTCTCACTAGACTTACATCTTATATATTATAATGAAACAATCAACTATCGAGAATAAAACATACTACGATGCATTGGTTAAGAATAAGGGCAGCTTCAAGCTGTGAAACAACATAAGAATATCCCAGACATTAGTTACATTGTCGTAGGATATATACTAAGGGAAAGCCTGCCGGCCGGCTACCACCAGCCGGTTTCTAAACGGATGGGCAGCCGACGCGCGCGCATGCCCGCACGTGGTTACTATGCAGAAGCGTCACATATCTGACTCACATTTTCTCTTTGTAAGCCTTTCATCTTCCATTCGTTCAACATGACCATACCAGCCTAGCACCCTTCTGTCCACTCTGGCCGATAAATGTTCCTGCTGCCCCACTCTCCTACATATCTCTGCATTCCTCAATCTGTCTCTACGATTAAATCCACACATACTCCTCAAGCAGCTCATCTCCATCACATCCAGCTTTCTTCTCTCCTTCGCCTTCAGAGCCCATGTATCAGCCCCATACATCACTGTTGGCACAACAATTCCTTGATACATTGCACTTTTAATTTTCATTCCGATATTTTTCACCTTCCATACTTCCCATTGCTCCGAAAACTTTCTTTCCTTCACATAATCTCTGTTTTACCTACATTCCTGCTTATCTACTCCTAGATATTTAAAACACTCAACTTGTTCCAATATATCTCCATCCAGCCTAACATCTAATATTTATAGTACTGTATATATACTAAATTTGTAACTCAGGAGAGTAAGGGCGCGGAACTTTAATTTCGGTCACAGGATATCCTCCAATGTTTATGCAGATTCACGTTAAATGGCGATTCAGTTGGTATATGACCACATTCTCAACTTTATTACACCAATTCTAAACAGTTGTCTGATATTTGGGGATTTTTACCCCCCCCCCCCCTCCCCACACACACACAGAAACCAAGAAACAACCTTTTACCGATGGTGACTTGTTTACATAAAGTAGCTTCTCAAAGCACATCCCACTGACGCACTAATTTAAAACAGGATTCAGACACTCATCCCCGTTTCAAACGCTGCATTATCAAAGAAATTTATGTTTTTTATGAAGCATGATTCTCCGGTCAGTACAAAAATACTAATGATGAATGAGTGTGAACTTAACCTAAAACGATCCAAAATGGTGAGAAATGGTGCAAAGCTCCTTGGGAAGCATTGTAAACATACTGGAATCGTCGATGAAGCAATGTAAACAGACTCGCCACAATAATCGTGGGGAGTTCGATACAAAATCGCCCAAAAAATCAACCAATTATTTAAAATTAGTGTACTAAAGTTGACAACATAGTCACGTACTAACCAAATCGGTAAATTGCACTCATCAGAACAAACCCCTGCTTGTTTTCTATCAGCCAATATAAAACCGCAGTGCCCCTAATCACCAGAAATACCTCTAAATGTTGATAACTTTGACGTGTACCTAGAAAGTTGCCAATCGACGGGAAAGTCCTGAGTCCTTTCTCGCCTGTATCAACATTTTGTATATATTTATTATCGAATCAAATTTCAATGTAGGCCCCAATAGTCTTAGGAATTTTGTACTGTAACTGAATGCATAATTATACAAAAACTTTATGTTCAAGTTAGTGATATTATATCCGTTTTCTATGTTTATTATTAGTAGAAATTCTTACCTTACATGGGAAACTATACTTATAGTTTGAAAAGATACATTTTCTAAGACTCGCTGACACGGACATGTAGAACATTCACATTACACATAAACACATCCTTACATTCACAAACACCTGTTTATTAAAAATGTTCCTCAGGTAGTGGAATTCTCCTATATTGTGAAAGGAGACTAATGAAGAACTTCATACCTTGCCGTTGAACTCCTTTATTCGACCATAATCATATATTAATTGGCAAAATACAGATACGTTCATATGCAAGTTAAATTATCAAATACCCACCATAAATGCAAGAATGGTATCGGTAATACAATATATTGGCATTAAATGCAGGTACTCATACAAGTCCATTCTCGATAAATGCAAACACATAGATTAAAGTTGTAGGCTACAGGCCATTCAGTATTATATATATATATATATATATATATATATATATATATATATATATATTTATATATATCGGTATATATATATATATATATATATATATATATATACTGTATATATATGTATATATATATATATATATATATATCTCTATTGCCTGAGGCCGTGATCCCCGAAGGGTTGGCCACTAACGAACCGCCCCATGCACCTCTGTCACAAGTCACTCGACGCCCCTCCTCCCAACCAGCACAGACTTCATCCATATACTTCCTCACTCCATCCTTCCACCTCTCCTTCGGTGCACCTCTTCCTCTCTGTCCTTCCACCTCGCTCTCGTACACCCTCTTATTCATTCTCTCACTTTCCATACGTTCCATATGGTCGAACCATCTCAAGTTGTTCCTTTTCACACTTTCTAGCACATCTACCTCCACACCTCACCTCCTTCTTACTTCCTCATTTGCCTGTCTATCCCTCCATGTAACTCCGCACGCACTTCTCAAGTAACTCATTTCCACCGCTCTCACTCTTGGTCTGAGTCTCTTCCATGCTTCGCTTCCGTAAGTTAGTGTCGGGATTACCACACTGTCATGCAAAGACTTCTTCACTTCCATACTGACCACCCTATATAAATATATATATATATATATATATAATTTAATTTTTATAATTATTTATTTGTTTCACTCAACTCCAGTCCCGTGGCATATAGGTTAGCATTCTTCCAGGGTACATAATTTTGATTGCTTGTCTCGCCTTTCTTCTATTTATGTCTTTCATGTGTAGTCCAACTCCTTACCTCGAAATTTCTACTTCCTTTGTTTCCCGTCTTGCTTCGAGGCATTAGTGTACCTACATTTATGTTTAACATATTTACAAACTGTCTTCGTGGCGCAATGGATAAATGCACTGAATTTCGGTGTGAGCATCCTAGGTTCGAATCCTTGGACTGCCACATGTATTTGTTGATTTCATTAATTGAGTTTATAGGAGTAAAGTCGGTTGGTGGAGGTAACATAATAATTCATGCCATTTCCTGCAAAACATTCGCAATATGCATCCAACGGTTACAAATTCGCGTGATTAATACAAAAGAGCTTCGGGGAGCCGCTTATTGCAAGAAAATATTGAAAAGGTCGCCTCTGGTACTGAATGGGTTAAAAAAGCCCTTGAGGATTATGACGCATGTTGACAGTTTGTTCGGACCATTATTAGACAACTTTATATAACTTAA
Source organism: Paralithodes platypus (assembly GCA_032716605.1). Lineage (NCBI taxonomy): Eukaryota > Metazoa > Arthropoda > Malacostraca > Decapoda > Lithodidae > Paralithodes > Paralithodes platypus. Next base: position 14,673,709 of record CM064539.1, read on the forward strand.
GAAATCCTGTACACAAAATCCTATAGTACCATCCAAAATGACTTATGGAGAGATCATCACACAACTTCCTATGGAAGGCAAAGATACTCTCAGAAAAACATTGATAAGAAGCTCTGCAACAACCAACTTGCCATAACCTTCAATGACATTTTTTGTTCTATCTCTCTCTCTCTCTCTCTCTCTCTCTCATATATATATATATATATATATATATATATATATATATATATATATATATATATATATATGTATATATATATATATATATATACAGTATATATATATATATATATATATATATATATATATATATATATATATATATATATATATATATATATATATATACAAACACACGCTGTGGAATCATATCCACTCTAACTAACATGGTAAGAAAGGCTAACACAACATGGTGTTAATTGACAAGTTGATGATGTGCCTCAAAACCGCCGGTACATATATGCACATAACTACACAATGGATAAACACACACACACACATGCAACATATAGTGAATTATCCTGTGCATCAAGAATTGCATAATGCTATTAAAAATGGTTGCCTTGTGTTGTAGGTAGGCCTAGCTGGAGTGTTGGGAGTGAACCTTCCTTCAGTCTTACGAGTCTCTTTGGAACTGGTAGGTTCAGTAATTCATATTACAAATTTCCCTCAAATGCACTAGTTTCAAAGTGTAAGCTGCATGCTATTGTATTGTTTACATATATAGGGTCTTACCTTTTCCATAGGTTTGACCCATTTCTGTTGTAGCTCTTCATTTTTAGGAAAACTGTGAAAAGTACTACTGTATGTCCCATACTAAATGCCTGTAGTTTGAAAAACAACCATACATTGAACAATTGGTTGGCATGATTGTAAACAATTAGTATATCTTAACATTTATATTTCCAAATCATTGTCGCACAAGTAAAATTCTAATACATTTTCTTTGTTTCACCTTGTTAGTTCGTGATCAAGTACTAAAAGTAAATGAACTCAAATGAACTCTGTCCCCTGAGCGATGGGGAAAGAGACATCATGCGCGGATGAAGACAAATGTTTGTTCAGTCGTTCGTTGACTCTGTATTATCTTTAGCCTGTGTTTACGTATCCCTGCATGTGCTAGATTTGGGCTCTTACATATAATTCTCTAATTGTTAGTTTGATAAATAAGTCAGATTTAATTAAAATAGGCTAGACTGGAATATGATATAATATGGTTGTTTATGTTATGTTAGAAAACATGAAGTGTGGAATGTACTATATGTATGAATGTAAATTAACCACCCCATTAAGAAGGGTAGTTTCATATGTGTATTGACTTTTCATTTGTAGAGTTTCTCCGACACTAAAGGTCAGGTCAATAGCCTAATTGGAGGTAACATTACTACCTGCTCTTTCAGCATCATTAAATGGCTGTATCCTTAAAAACTGCACAACCATGCTAAATCCTGAAGATTTTTAAGTCTGTGACAATGTTTATGTCGTAAATAATGGGTTGCATTAATTTGTTAACATCATAATTATGTAAGTACTATTAATGAAAAAAGTAGACCTAAATACACATTCCTATACAAGTATCAGTTTCCAGTTGAGCCAGGTATGACATCTGAAAACTAAAAATACATAATTATATACTGTATAATTATATTCCGGTATATATATATATATATATATATAAAATCAACCCTTGCTACATATTGACTGATATCTTTAGGAAATATATGTAATAGTTAAACACAACATCATTAGCTAACGGAGGCAAATGATGATTGGCCATTGCTTTACCAGCGTTCATTAGTTTTTAATAGATAGTGACTGGGACCCAGAAGGATATTTCCTGTTCTTATTAATGTGTTGCCTTCATGTAGTCTCTTAGTTTATTACCAAAAGGTTACAAATATACTAACTTTTTATTGTACAGTACATGTGATTAATGATAATATTAACACTGTGCAGGAACGGAGGGTGTGGAGGTTAAAATACTTGGCGGCTTCCAGGACGCTGGTACGCTTTTAAACTGCCTCAGTGGTCAGACCTCATCCAGCTCTCCAGTCAACCCATCCACCCAGGCAGCATGGACCAAAAACAACCACCAAGCACCCCACAACATCTCGACTAGCAGTCAGCATACAATGTTATCACGTGTAGGACAATGTCAAAGCAACTTAAGCAACAATAATGTACTGTGGAAACATCATTCAAACAGTAATGGCTTTCAAACAGATTTAATTCACAGAAAGTGCAATTCACTTCCAAGACTCAGAGCACCACAAATCAATAACAGTTTCCATAATTTATCAGGGGATGAGATTTTATGTGAAACAGAAAAAAGGTGCCATTCACCCAGCATAAACAACACTATAATTGCAAACAAGCAATTACAGGGTATATACTGTACAAGACATGAGTGTTGTTCATCTGTACTTCCTGCTCCTCAGTACAACGTGTATTTCCCGAGTGTTGTGTCAGGTAGTCAAGCTGAATGTCTGTCTTACGACTCTCACCATCACTGCCAGGAGATGGTCGAGAGGGCCTATCGCCGAAGCCTGTCCTCCACCACTGTATCCAATTTGCTCTCTGGTTCAATGCTGGGAGATGAATTAACAGATTGTGGCCCACAGAGAATACATATGTGCTGTGAACAGCAGGCGTCACTTCCTGTTAGTGCCACACTACCCTCAAGTTGTGCCTGTAACCCTCACCAAATTGCTGTAATTTCAAGCAAAGTCACTTCTGACAGTAGCAGTGGCAAGCATTTCAAATTGTGAATGAGTATATCGAATATTACCAAACATGGAATATATCCTGTATAGTATTGGAACATTATAAAGAAAGGGCATTATTACGCATAGCATTAGGATAATATAATAATCATACATATATTAAATAAATATCATAATTTCTATTGGCACTCATAAATGTATGTACGTATATACTCAAGCACATAGCTCATAACTGGGGTTGGCCGACTCGAGACAGAGCTCCTCCCCCCCCCACCCTAAAAAATAATAATACAATATATAAATAAATAAATAAATACATATAATAAAATGTCTCACGCAACTAGGTCGCCCACGAGAACACCCTTAGACCAGGACCATAGGGGGTCCTCAGCAAAAGATTACCAGGGCTCAGACAATGACAAATATTATAAGTTGATAATTTTGTAAATATACATTAACTATGATATATGTTTTTAATTATCCTCGATATCTGTATGCTGCACTGGATCTAGGGAAATATTACAGCTATATGTTGTAGATTTAATTATATTTTATACATAAGATATAATAGGGCAGGATAGAAGGGCAGGAAGACCCCCATTGAGATGGAGAGACTGTGTAAGAAAGGCTTTGGATGATAGAGGAATGACTATAGATCAGGCAGGGGAAGTGGTGGTGGACAGGAGTGAATGGAGAATGCTTGTGAATAGTTGAGTGAACACGTGGTCATTTGGAGTAAGGGGTCGGGCGCAAGTTGGACTAGATAATAGTCCATCAGGCGCCTGGCCCGGGGAGACGATTAATATGAAGGGTGTGCCTGGAAGTGTGGTGGGAGGGCTTGTCGCTTTGGCTCCGCTGCATGTCTGCCTGCCGAGATCGGAACCTCTCCTGGTGGTCAGGGGCCGGGGGAGTGCTGGAGCGACCTTTGTAACCCTGGTCTCTGGGTCTTCTCCTGGGTGACCTGGATGTGTGAGAGTTTGTGTTTTTTATCTGTGTTTATTTTTTGTTTTATGTTGTTTTTGTGTTTTCCCTGTTCTTGCTCTGTCTTGAGTCGGCTACCCCCAAAATGGGGATTGGGCCTGAGCATATAGATAGATAGATAGATAGACATAAGATATTTAATTAAGACATTTATATATGATAACATGAAATGTAGTAGACATTTTACACAAAACAAATTACAGTTGGGTGAAGCATGGCAAAATGATCCAGCATATTGGTAAAATATATACATATTAACTGGCGCTTGGAATCGGCCCTCAAGAACTGAAGGGACAACTTAGGTCATTGTGAAGTAAAATCACAATACCATGAATATTCATTGGTGATAATTAAAGCTTAAACACCTACAAGCAAATTTATGAAGTTCCAGCCGTTTGTTTTATTTTTGTATTTGTGTTCTAATTTGCCTCTATTCTGCTAAGAACTTGCTTGGAGTTCTCGACCTCTTGATATTTTGTGTTCTGTTTTTATTATTATTTTGGAGTAAATAGTTACCCTATTCAGAAATTGTTGATATTGTCAATGGCATTGTAAGAATGCATTTAATAACCTTGTTGGCTGTATATTAGATACATATCAATAGTGTTTACTATTTATGTATATTTTTTAAATACATTTGCTAATAAATATGTTACATACTATCACTTCTTGATCTTATAGGCATCTGATATATAGCCTTCTTAATATCGCCCTCTAGCATGTTATATTAATTGTTGCCGTTACGATTAACAAAACAATAACAAAAGTTCTCTCTGTGGAAATGCTCCAAACCAAAGTGAAATGACAGGACAAAAAGGAGAGGAAGTCAAAACCATAAATAACCCGTCCACACCTGCGGGAAGAGCCGACAACCTCAACCTGTAGGATTGCCTCCATTAACTACAGGAGAAGAACAAAGCCTCAGTCTACCCTAAAATCGAGGAATCACCTGCAGCAGTCACCCCTACCACAAGCAGAGAGAAAACGAGGGTCACACGAACCCTTAGGATACGTATCTTACCATGGCCCGGCCACATCATTAAGGATCCCCAGGGGAGATATAAAGAATGGCCGCTCTCTTCAAAGGATCAGAATCCACAACAAGAACCTGATTTAAATTACGACGAAGCATATTTTATGGAATTAACACAGCAACCTCCTCCATTTCCGTCTAGTTACCCAGATGGAAATAACTACCCTTACTGTTACGAAGAGAGGCAACAACTATAAACAGAAGATTCCTTCTAATAACAAAAACATTACATAGAAGCCTCCCCAGACCAAGAACCTGTGAAAACTGTAAATAATTTATCATGTACTTATACAAGCCTCCTAAGACCTACTTTTAAAATAAATAAATAAAGGATACCATTCCCCATATAACCATGTATGTATTATATTTTTAAGACTTTGTATAACTGAGCAATAATTCAAACACTATAATTCTCATGCCTATACTGTTCCGAAATCCATTAGGCTTGTCACTATCTGAAAGGTTGTTGGAAGGAACATAATAATTGATATTGGTTCAGGAGTAATTTATCGAGAGGACTTCCCTAAGTGGTTAAGGCCCCATTAATTGCTCTTTCCATTCACATATGCATAGCCTACGTGAGTTGCAGTTGGGATGTGTGTACATGCTTAGATTGATATGCAGGATTCGAAGTTGCATAATAAATCGTAGGCAGTGTCCACCAACCTTTAACTGTCTTCGTGGTGCGATGTATAAGGTGTTGATTTTCGGTGTGAGCATCATGGGTTCGAATCCACGGACTGCCACATGTGTTTGTAAATTTCATTAATCGATTTTAGGAGTATGGTTGGTTGTTGGAAGGAACATAATAATTTATATTGGTTCAGGAGTAATTTATCGAGAGGACTTCCCTAAGTGGTTAAGGCCCCATTAATTACTTTTTCCATTTACATATGCATAGCCTACGTGAGTTGCAGTTGGGATGTGTGTACATGCTTAGATTGATATGCAGGATTCGAAGTTGCATAATAAATCGTAGGCAGTGTCCACCAACCTTTAACTGTCTTCGTGGTGCGATGTATAAGGTGTTGATTTTCGGTGTGACCATCCTGGGTTCGAGTCCACGGACTGCCACATGTGTTTGTAAATTATTTAATCGATTTTAGGAGTATGGTTGGTTGTTGGGAGGAACATATTAATTGATATTGGTTCAGGAGTAATTTATCGAAAGGACTTTCCTAAGTGGTTAAGGCCCCATTAATTGCTCTTTCCATTCACATATGCATAGCCTACGTGAGTTGCAGTTGGGATGTGTGTACATGCTTAGATTGATATGCAGGATTCGAAGTTGCATAATAAATCGTAGGCAGTGTCCACCAACCTTTAATTGTCTTCGTGGTGGGATGTATAAGGTGTTGATTTTCAGTGTGAGCATCTTGGGTTCGAGTCCACGGACTGCCACATGTGTTTGTAAATTTCATTAATCGATTTTAGGAGTATGGTTGGTTGTTGGAAGGAACATAATAATTGATATTGGTTCAGGAGTAATTTATCGAGAGGACTTCCCTAAGTGGTTAAGGCCCCATTAATTGCTCTTTCCATTCACATATCCATAGCCTACGTGTGTTGCAGTTGGGATGTGTGTATGCTTAGATTGATATGCAGGATTCGAAGTTGCATAATAAATCGTAGGCAGTGTCCACCAACCTTTAACTGTCTTCGTGGTGCGATGTATAAGGTGTTGATTTTCGGTGTGAGCATCCTGGGTTCGAGTCCACGGACTGCCACATGTGTTTGTAAATTTCATTAATCGATTTTAGGAGTATGGTTGGTTGTTGGAAGGAATATAATAATTGATATTGGTTCAGGAGTAATTTATCGAGAGGACTTCCCTAAGTGGTTAAGGCCCCATTAATTACTCTTTCCATTCACAAATGCATAGCCTACGTGAGTTGCAGTTGGGATGTGTGTACATGCTTAGATTGATATGCAGGATTCGAAGTTGCATAATAAATCGTAGGCAGTGTCCACCAACCTTTAACTGTCTTCGTGGTGCGATGTATATGGTGTTGATTTTCGGTGTGGGCATCCTGGGTTCGAGTCCACGGACTGCCACATGTGTTTGTAAATTTCATTAATCGATTTTAGGAGTATGGTTGGTTGTTGGAAGGAACATAATAATGTGTAATACTACCTGACCAAAAACAGGATAAAGTTGAATCACTGTCTGATACGGATCCGTCTGTACCTGGATTATACGTGATCCAGTCAACTCGGAAAATACTTCTGTAGCGGTTTAGCCTAATACCCCTTAAAAAGTATCTACAAGCAGAGTGTGTTGGCCAAGGGGGAGTGTGGTAGACAAGCTAGAAGTGCCTTTTCTAGTAGTGCGAGTGCAGGACGTGTCCCACTGGTGCAAACAGGAAGACGGACACCTCACCTAGTCGCCATGTGTGACCAGAACTCTCACGGCTGTTTCCTCCTATACACCAACCCAAATTAAGTGCTTCTTGTTCGATCTTATGAGTTTGTTGATTTTTACGAAGTTGAAATAGAATATGTTATATGTTCCATTCTAACGTAAACCGCCAAGATTAATTATTCTCGCCTTTTAGCAACCGTTGCTCGTATGAGAGAACATACAAACTCTGACTTGGGATTGATGTATCTATATGCTTTGTAATACATATTCCTATATTACATTTAATGCTTATAGATATATTCATTCGGAAATAATACCCGCACACTACACGTAAATACCAGTGAACGCCTATCAGATCTTATTCTATGTTTACGTATCATTAGCTGGGTACGTAGTTGTGTATAAGTGTCCACAGAGAGTGTTAATTTATTTTGTCTCTTAGTCAGACCTATTTATATTCATGCTTCCTGACTTCAAACTTAGCTTAAGCATTATTGGAATTCATTATTATATTCTATATATTTCACGTTGCGTTAATATTTATCCGACGTTACCTCAGCCTCTCATATGGGCTAATATTTATTATTCTCAGTTCCCCGAACTAATATTTATATTTGTAACTGTATAGGCTAATAGAGATTTATAACTTCTTAACGTTGAACTAGCTTTCAAGTTATTTATATCTCAGCTGATATTGTAAATTATATATCTTGCCCTCACTGAATACGTGTGGCATCAGTACTATTTACCTACCTCGTTCACGCTTCACCTCGCGTTACTTTACCTCAGGATATCAGCTATTGTTTGAGACTAACCTCTCTGTGTTTATTTATATTTGTATGTATATTCATCATCTTACAATTACTTATGTTATTATTTATAGAGAGAAACTTTTATTCTTGTTCCTCTATGCATCAGGAATAGTGATCTTTATTCCATATTTGTCTCTGAGCTTATTTCTCTATATTTAAGACTCAGACTCCAGTCATATGTGTTTGTACCCTAGCTTTAAATGAAAATAAACTTGTGAACGGAAATTGTGTATTCTGTGACATTGGTGGAGATTGATTGATTTAAGAGTTATATATTATAGGTTTGATTCCCGAAGGGAAGTAGTGAAAACTTAATATTTAGTAGGGGCCCCGGAATCATTGACGATGTTGCCTATTAATATAATAGTCTCCATTCAACACCCACGTCAGTCGTTTGAATCAACCGCCGCGAGGAAGAAAGAGATTCATCTTCATAAGTGCAACGCTACTTCTCTTATGGTGTCGTCACAGATTGGGTACCCACTACGAAAAAACTTTGTAAAAAATAAGAGAACACAAAAGGAAAAAGAATTTTCCACTTTAACACTGTTATTCACAAGGTTCCCACATTCGGTGGATTTTCTTGCATTGTGGCTTCTTACCGCCTCTCGCCAAGCAAACAATTCCTCCTTTAATGATATATCAAGATAAACTCCAAATATCAGCGAATGGGAAGGGGATGGCTGGGAGGGACGTCGTCGTCAATGATTCCGGGTCCCCTACTAAATATTAGGTTTTTACTACTTCCCTTCGGGAATCAAACCTATAATTTAATAGTGGCCCCTTCATCATTGACGATGTTGCCTGAATTCCAAGACTGGAGGGGGACATTCGTAAATATCAAACTCTCAATAACCGCATGGTTAAGCCAAGAAACCTTATAACAGGAAAAAAAAAATAGTAATTGCGTTATTGTGCATACAACAGTATAAAATAGGAAAGAGTGGGAGCAGTGTGTTGCTTCAAAGAAGTCTGCTCCAGCAACAGAGGTATTTGTTGTAGCGTGTGACACAGAGAGTTAAATGCAAAACAAATCTCGTCACCTCGACCTGTAACCTGTGCTGAGCTCAGCTTGGTCCTTAGGTCCATTTATTGAGTCGCTTCGACCAATACTAAACTTAGTGAGTCTAGTGCAAACTAGGCTGGAACATGTGTTGAGTAATTTCGACCAATACCAATCTTTCGTAATCTAGTGCAAATGACATAGAACCTGCAATGTAGATATATAGCAATAATGAACAGTAGTGTAACACAATTTTTTTATTATTCGTAAACTACATGAGCTTTTAATTAAGCTTTGCAAACTTAAAATGAATACATCAGATTTAATAATTAAAAAAAAAATCTCGAGCTTCTTAGCTCGTGCATATCTATTTGGGCTTGGCCCGGGCCCGGCGTAAATAACGCCTAACTTGCCCTGCATTAACTTGTAATCCTGTGGAAGGGGGTTCATCTCTTGTACTGGGATCCACATGCCCTTTTTCTTAAGCCCCTATTGGGCGTCCACATCACAGTACTAACGGCTGGAATTACAAGGAAAACAACAGAAGGAGTGTGCCCTTGTGCAGACGATAAGAAGAAAGGGCAGGGCCGTAATAGAATATCAAGTTTGTAACCAAAAAAGGGAAAAAACACATGCCAAGAATAAAGTCTGCACCGAGGGCATCTCCTGTGACTACCACGTCCTCAGCTCACTTGGTGTGGAGCGAGGACACGTAGATCCTGGAAAAAACTGGTGAGGTTGAACGGTCAGGTAATGGAAAATGTCAGCTCATGTACTGTAAATATTTGGGTAGTTTGCTGAGTAAAGATGGGAGTTTGGAGGATACAGTGCGAGGGATGAGCATGAAAGTAAATAAGTCATTGCATTAGGTTGAATGGTAAAGTAATGGAAAATGTCAGCTCATTTACAGTACCATAAATATTTGGGCAGTTTGACGAGTAAAAATGGGAGTTTGGAGGATTTAGTGTAAGAGATGAGCATCAAAGGAAAAAAAACGTCATTGCATGATACTGTGGTGATCCTGACAATTAAAACGGGAGTGAAACCCGCTTTTCTTTACTAACAAATATTTTGTACTGTACTTCTTCCCTTCTTTTTGGTGAAACAGGAGAGAAACCTGCTTTACATTAACTCGCAAATATTTTTTACTTAACTTTATACAATGTTACAATAGCATTGTATGTACTCAGGCACATACCCCATTGCTGGAGGTGGCCAACTCGAGAAAGAGCCCGAACAAGGACAACACAACATAAATAGCATAGGCTAGTACAAATTCCCACACATGTAGGTCACCCAGGAGAAGACCTAGAGAACAAGGATCACTGAGGGCTTCCAGCACTACCCCGGCGCCAGACCTCCCGGAGAGGTTCCGCTCTCAGCAGGCAGACACGCAGCGGAGTACACTGCAATGCCCGCCCACCTCACATCTAGGCATGAACAATGGATGTTGCTGGAGAGACATAAAATAAGAGTGAGAGGGGTGGAAATGAATTAGTCTGAAAAGTATCTGTGGGGTCACATAGAGATATACAGTATAGACAAATGAGAAGTACGATACAAAAGCGATGTGATGTGGAGTGTAAAGAGGAATGGCTTGAGGTTATTTAGTCATATGAAGTGGGAGAGAATAATCTTAATCAATTTCACTCCCAACACCAAACACCCTCAATTGAAATTAATGAAAGCATGTGATCCTCTCGGGATTCAAACCTGACATACAGAACTTAAACACTAACCATTACACCATCAAGACAGTTAACGGTTTAGCACATGACCACAATAAATATCCATTAATCGAATACCGTACTGTATATCAATCTAATCATGATCTGGACCCAACTACACTATGAATAGCGTAATGCTTATGTGAAAGGAAACAAATTATGAGGAGCAAATCTCAAAGGACTGACCTCGCAACAAACTTGTTCCTATAGGCCTACCTATAGAAATAATCTTAATTAATTTCACTCCCAACACCCTCAAATTAAATTAATGAAAGCATGTGATACATACATACATACATACATGCAATTTTAAGACTGAGTGTTCCACACATAAGTGCAGTTTCAGTCTCTTGTCCTAATGGCGGCGTTCCAGGCAACCCTGTTAAGGGCTGCTTCACTTGTCAAGTTCTTGGATTTGAGATCGGCACGCATAGTCCGATCCCAGGTCTTCTTCGGTCCACCCCTTGGTGCAGCTCCCTCCACAATCACAGACCTGCATTTTTTCACCCAAATACTGTATATGCAATATCCCAGGTTTACACTCTAACCATTATACCAACAAGACAGTTAAAGGTTCAGCACATGACCACAAGAGACTGAAACTGCACATATGTGTGGAGCACTTAGTCTTAAAATGTTATGTACGTTTTATGCATGTACTATTATAGCCCATGGCCAGCTGTTGGCTAAATTGTTTTGTGATCAGCTGTGAGATACAAAAATAGTTTGAGGGCAATGCTTAATTGTCAATCATATAAATTTCCAGCAGGCCGTGAGATAATTTTGTAATAAAAAAAAGTCAAATTAGATGTGAACGTAACTGCAAGCGTACAATTTCTTAAACAAGGAGGATGGTACACTCGGTAACACTATCCTTACCCAAATAACTGCTGGCCGTGGCATAATTTTGGAAAAGAAGCAGTCAAATAAGACGTGTAGCCTATCGGGAGTGCAAATAACGCCACAAAAGTCTCCATCAATATAATCAAAGCATTAACCTAAACAGCAAGGATGGTGTTAGCCGGCGTACCATCCACCTTATTTACATAAGTCGCAAGCTCGCAGTTACTTTCCTGTCTTTTTTTCAAAATTATTCCACGGCCAACTGTTATTTGTCCCAGGCTGGTATTATATAATATGATGATGACAATAAGTCACCCTTCCTGGTAATATAGGCTACCTTACTGTATATGGTGATGTCAACAAGTCCTCACCTTGTAAAGGACATAAATGCGCTTGAAAATGTACAACGCCGAACAAATAACTGGTACGGAACCTCAACTGAAAGACCTCACCTATGAAGAAAGATTAAGGAGGCTAAATCTACCGACACTGGCCTACAGAAGATCACAGGGAGACCAAATTGAGGCTTATAAGATAATAACCAAAAAATATACGACAATGACTGCACAGAGGGAATATTTTAGATGAGGGAAGACGACGTAACCAGAGGAAATACAAAGAAAATCTTCAAACCAAGGGCAAGACTCAACCTCAGGAACTACAGTACTCCTTCTCACACAGGATTATCGGTGACTGGAATGTGTTGCCAGAGTGGGTAGTGAACGTCGACACGGTGGAAAAGTTTGAGTCTGGCCTGGACAAAGTGTGGAGGGGCCAGGATCGAAAATTCAATTATAGGGCACAAATAACCACCACACACAGGCGAAGCCATGGTCAAGGTGGTGACCAGGCTACTGAACCAGAGCCACAGACCTAGCCTCTTCCAGAAAAACATCTTGGAGTATCTGCGAGTATAAGTCATGGGGGATGAGAGGGCAAAACCCCCCCTCACCCCATTATTGTATGCCAGAGCCGGTAACAAATCAATTTAAGAAGCATCTGTCCGTGGGATACAATAATGGGTTGAGGGGGCTTTGCCCCCTCACCCCCCCATGACTTAGGCTAATGTCATCATTTATAGCCTACTCACCCCCCCATGACTTAGGCTATTGTCATCATTTATAGCCTACTCACCCCCCCATGACTTAGGCTATTGTCATCATTTATAGCCTACTCACCCCCCCATGACTTAGGCTAATGTCATCATTTATAGCCTACTCACCCCCCCATGACTTAGGCTATTGTCATCATTTATAGCCTATTACCAACAGGGGCAAATAACAAAAATAATGATAATTATAGGGAATAGGCTCGCAGCCTTATACATCATTTATTAGGGACAATGTAGGTTTATGGAATCCTTATACTGTACTGTACTCATGTATAATCCACTGTGGGAGAATAATTTTGATCACGTTTATAAAATCTGATATTAATAGAAAAAACGCCCATTCTAATCAATCTCAGAGCTCTTTCGGACATCCTCACTGTTTATAAACGCCTTCTTTATGCAGTACAGTATAATCGATATTTACCCCCGGCTGGCAACATACAGTAGATGACGATTTCAATAATTCATGGGAAGGTGAGGGGGGGGGGGGGATAAAGCCCCCCCTCAACCCCTCGTGTATCCCACATTGGAATTTTAACTAAGACCATGAAAACACTAATTTCTTAAAATCTGGAGGAAAAAACATGAAAAATAAGGGTGCGAGCCTATTCCCTATAATTACCAAAATAACAGCAGTCAAGTTAGATGCTAATGCAACTAGGCAAGGCAAATGTAAACAAAGCGGATGGTAATCCTGTTAACACAACCCTTATTCTAAAATTGTTAGCTCATAATGGTGCACTTATTGAATAATTCCAGCAGTCTTAGGCTAGGTTAGGATAAATTTGAAGACAACCCGGATACCGTATACGAGCCCCATCGATAATTATCAGTGTTCTAGAAGTTTCATGAACGATATATTGTTGGTGTACATGTAATTACCATCGCAAATTCACTATAGCCCAAGTGAAATACGAGAAACTGTTGGATTGTTCACCCATAAACAGGGAACGTGAGCTGGGTTGAGACCGTCGCGCACCCATAAACAGAGAACGTGAGCTGGATGGGTTTAGACCGCCGTGAGACAGGTTAGTTTTATCCTACTGTTCATACATTATAACAGTCGTTGTGATAGGTTAGGTAAGGTTCTTGGCTCGGATTTAATGGATTTAGCGGGGGTGTGGGGGCGACCGGAAGCCCCCACCCATAATACTAGGTTAGGTTAGGCTAATGTTGAAAATAATAAAATGCGACGGTTCTCGGTATTAAACACTGTAGGACTAGGCTATAGGCCTAGGCTATATAAAATAAATAAATAAATAAAAAGTAAAAAGGTTGTCCGGGGTTTCTTCAATTTTACCCTAGGTTATTCTAATTTTTCATGTTAGGCCTTGGCTATTTCTAGCTTTAAATTAACCTAACCTAGGCTACATTGCAAGGTTAGGAGAAACTAGGCCTAGCCTATTGGAAAAGGTTTTTACTTTTTGGGTTAGCCTAATAGCCTAGGCTAAACATAAAAATAAAGAAAATAGGCCTAGCCTAGGCAACATTTTAAAAGTTTTTGTTTCTAGGCCTAGACCTAGGCTGTTTCGCAAACCATTTCTAGGGGTAAAATCTAGCCTAAGCCATATTGATATACAGGTAGGCTAGCCTATAGGCTAAGTGCATTTTGATAGTTTCACAGATAGGCTAGGCTATCGTTTTGGAAGAGGCCCAGCTGGCCTCAGCCTGTCTGTGACAGTGACTCAAGATCTCACCCGGACTCAATATCTTTTTGTAAATGAACCCAAATCTTATCATAGCTCCTTTTAAGCCTACTTTATTGTGATAGTAAGGACAGTTTACAGCCTGCCAATAACTTAAATTACTTTATATAGGGCCTAGCCTAGGCTATTACCTGATTGGGTAAGATCCTGTGTAGCGGGAGGAACTGTTTTCAGATGCCTATTTAGGCTACTAAGAATCATTGAACAATATCTTTAACCTAACCTAACCTAACCTAGTATATTAGTGGACTATTTGTGCATGTAAAATGTTAAAATATAGCCTAGGCCTATTGTAACATTACCAAATTATTGAGATGTAAGTACAGTTCCTCCCGCTACACAGGATTATACCCCTGATTGTTTACGAAATTACGGCACACACACAGGCCACAGCACTATTGTTTTACAAACCTACTTTAGTGTGATGGTAAGGAAAGTTTCAACAGGCTGCCGATAGGCCTAACCTAAATTACCGTCAACTGGGGTAACTTTGACCAGAAATGATGAACAAACACAGATATTTTGTAAACAAAAACACTTTATTTGGATCCTTGAGTTATCAAAGTTTGTATCCTTGATGGGGCTATCTAAGCATATATATAAAGAAGATTTTTTTGTTTTCAATTTAATAAGCAATATATTTAAATGTTGGTGGTCAACTTTGCTCAACAGTTTGGGGTTAAGTTGACTTTACCCCACAACTCGTGGGGGGTAAATATGACCACTAACTTAAACATCACAGATCTGCTTCTGGCTGGAGACAGTGGGTAAGTATGACCATCCCCAACCATTTGGTGGTGTAATATTGACCTACACAGATACATCAGAAAAGTTGACCACCCCACAACTCGTGGGGTAAATATGACCACTAACTTAAATATCACAGATCTGCCTCTGGCTGACCAAGATATTTTCTGTGTCCCCCTTTGTTGCGTGGAACCTTTAGAGTCTATAATTGAATATTTCAACATACAGGTATATTTTTAGCCCGTATGAGGTACGTGGTTGACGTGGTTGAGTGACGTGGTTGACGTCATCCAGGTTAAGGTGGTCAACGTAGACACATGGTGTTAGTCGCATTTTCCTCCAAAATTTATATCCCTGTCTCATGTTAATTATAACTTAAAACACGTTTTAGGTGCCAAAAATGAAAAATTCAGCATTTTTTACACAGGAAAAAGTCTCTTAAAATTAATTTAATCAAATACACTTCTCTGTAGTGGCATGATCAAAATTTTATCTTTTTTCCGTAGTTTCGAGCGCAACAATGCATATTATGTAGATTCGAAGCTTCATTCGTAATATACGAGTTATAAAGCCTTGCCATATTTTTTTCCTAATTTTTTAATGTACTTTTGAAAATATTTTCTCAATACTTCACACTTCAATCTTTCAAGATAACACCGTCAACAATTTTTAAAAGAAAACACTTAGACGCAAAAAAGTTGTGGTCAACTTTACACCACCAGTCAAAATTACCCCGCGTGACGGTACTTAACCCTTTATTAGCGGCGCGCATCATATGTCGAGTGAAAGAAATTTGGACTATGTGGCGGCTCACACCATAAGTCGTGTGGCAATTTCAGCACGTAATGTTGCTGAGAGAGAGAGACAAGTGGTGGCAGGAGAGTAGCGAGCGTATGACTGCTCCAGACCACCGCGGTGGACCAACTGACATGAATCCCACCCTCCTCCACCCTCTCACACTCGCTACATAGTGAAATGTATGGGGAAAGTACCGAATTACATGGTTTTTGCACTCGTGTTGTGCGGTTGTTGCAAGAAAACTAGCCGTCATACAAGGATCGTTGTGGTGTCATTGGAAAGCTCTGTTTATGCCCTTTCAGGGATAGATACTTGTTTTACGCTCTGGGTCTTATTTAGGCATGAAAATGATCACGTAAACAGCCCTATTTTGGGTAAAAACACCCCGCTGGTGGCTACATATTATTTACCGCCTAGGCCGCTCGTTAGGTGTTAATATAGGCCTAAAAACCCTAAATACTGGCTAATGACAATTGAAGAACATAAACTGGTACACATCGATCTATCTTAACAGGTGGGGTCATCAGCGGAGTACCACAAGGATCAGTACTGGGACCTCTCCTATTCCTCATCATGATAGGAGACATCGACAGGGACCTGGAACACTCAACAGCCTCATCGTTTGCAGACGACACCAGACTCATGAAGAAAATCACCTCACAACATGATGCACAGCTACTACAACAAGACTTGGACAAAATCCTGAAGTGGGCAGAAGAAAACAACATGGCCCTAAACGGAGACAAGTTCGAGCTTCTAAGGTACGGGAACAAGAGAGAACTACAAAACGCCACCAACTACAAAAGTGGACAGCAAGAAATTACCGCCAAGGACACAGTGAAGGACTTGTGAGTAAATATGAGCAGTGACGCCACTTTTTCCCAGCATATTACCAAAGCCATAACAACAGCAACACAAATAGCAGGCTGGATCCTGAGAACCTTCCACACAAGAAATGAGAGGTGTATGTTAACACTGTGGAAGTCACTGGTCCTACCACGACTGGAGTACTGCTCTCAGCTCTGGTCTCCCCAAAAAGTAGGAGAAATAACACAAATTGAAGCCACCCAGAGGACATTCACCAGTAAAATCCATGGGTTTCAACACTTTAACTACTGGGAGAGACTCAAGGAGCTGCAGCTGTACTCACTTCAAAGACGTAGGGAGAGATACATCATCATCTACGTCTGGAAGATATTGGAAAAAAAGGTACCAAATCCAAACATCCAAGAGACTCAACACCAAAGGCGAGGGAGGCTGTGCTATGTGAGGACTACGCCGGGATCAACACAAAAAATCAAATCCCTGATCCATCACAGCTTTACATACAATGGAACCAGACTGTTCAACTGTATACCAGCCGCTCTCAGGAACATGACAGGGGTGTCTCCAGACACCTTCAAGAAACACTTGGACATGTGGCTGGCCAAAATACCGGACCGGCCACCAACACCAGGATACCCCAGCACCAACTCCAACTGACTTCTGGAATGGAGAGTGGAAGAAAGGGAGCTGCCTGGTCGCAGTGGAGCCCCAGCTCAACTGTGTCACTAACGGACGGAATACAACTAAGTGTAACTAAGTGTAAGTGTAGGGTCGTCATCCTTAGCGATCATTTCGGTAATGTGAACAGCGAGGTTCGACTGCAGTCGATGAAGGCGTTCTAATCTCTTCTCCATTCATCTTCTTCTTATTGTTTAAATGTGCAGTTTGCTTGGAGGGTTGTCTCCAGATTACTGCACAGATGGGACAGAATAAGAATAGAAGGGGAAAATCATAGAATGAGGATCTTGCTTGGTCTTGGTGGGAGTCAGGTGGTTTGGCGCCTTCTGTTTGTTTACATTTTGAGAATAAAAGTTTGGTTCTTTTTCGTTTGTATGTGTTTCCAAAAATTACACAGTATTGGTTGGTGGTTTATTATTATATATGTATTTCAATGCTATGATTGTTATTATAGGGCAAAGAAAGCAAATAACTATAAAATTAAACATACACGTAGGTACTATAAAAGGGTTGCTAGACTACTCGGCCCACGGGACAGCTCGGTCAGGACAACTCGGCCAACGGCGAGACAGCTCGGCCCAGTAAAAACGAGACAGCTCGGCCCACGGCGAGACAGCTCGGCCCAGTAAAACTGAGACAGCTCGGCCCCGAGTTAATTGTGAGACAACTCGGCCTTTCACAACCCTTATTTGCTTCGACAACATATAAACGGTATAGATGGCTATATTGATCATTTTGGAATCGCTATGTCCCTATCTATTTATGTATCTATCCTAAAGAAAACTGAGATTTTTGCAAAAAAAAAAATACATCCGGTGGCAATTCAACTCCCACCCTTTCAATATCTGAGGCAAGGGTATGAACACATTGTTTTCCTTTCCTCAAACCTTCGCCATGGACAGCTTTGAATATTTCTCTCATCACCGTTAATTTAGAAGAAAAATTATCAGACGGCATGTACAGGTGACCTCTGTTGACCATATCAATCCATGATTTGTTTACAGATACACAGTTCGCTGCCATGTAACCTAAATCAGGATATTTTTTAGAGAATTTCCTCACAACATAGCCACCTACAGTATATACAACAAGGCCTGTTCTTCTATAATTGTACTAGGTGATTTTGATGAATCGTTACATGCTCCTACGCAACTATTTTCACCTTCATGCAACTCATCAGACAGCTCATCAGTCATATTATCCATTTCAAAGTCCATATCCTTGAATAGCAAGCTAGTTGGGCAAATGTCTAGGCCCAGTTCACGGTCATAGGAGTTCGGTGTCTCTGGAGTTGCACCTGACACCACCCCATAAATAACACACTCATCATTATCAGCATGTTGGCTAATGTTGCATTTGTCACTGATCAGGGCGACTTCTCTTCCTAACAAATATTTGTTCAGTCTATATTTAAAGTGGACTGAATCTGGGTGATCCTGAGGTCCACTCATTTGCCTGATGCACCTAAAGAAATGTTCTAGGCAATCTTGATTTAGTCTTCGGTTCATTATATAATCAAGCTGATGACTGTTCTTTAACATAGCCATTAATCCGATGAGTGAATTGCAAGATGATAATATTCCTTTCTGAAAGGAATAGAGTGAGCTTGACACAGTTACATACTCTCATGGTGCTCACTGTGTCAATCATACTTGTCTGTTCATCAAAATACATTCCATATCCACAGCGAAGTTTCTTATCACCATAGTTGGAGGAATTCATGACGTCAAACCAGTTATCTGCTAGTAAGATGAACTTAGCCGTTTCTTTCCAGTTTTTAGACTCCAGAACTCCTTTCTCGCCTAAAAACATGATTGCACATGCACAGCTCTCTGACAACAACTGTGTTGCATATTTCACACGTTGTCTTTGCTGACCAGTGACTGTGAGGTGAATATCACTCACTTTGTAAGCTAATTATCCATATTCTGTTTTGGTATTGAGCAGCATTACGTGAATGCATGCAGCAGAAACTATATCTCCGTTCTGCAACTGAACCCCTGAATCAATAAAATGATTCCTGATTAGCTTTAACAAATGAGGAACATCAGCAAATACAAAAATTTCTTTATCAGCCACTGGATTTTTTAAAGACATCTGATTATGTTTGCGAGGATCTTTACCAAATTGTTTCCATACACGGAGATTGGTAGTTCCTAAATCGTGCACTATTGCAACAACTGCTAATTAACTCTATTCTCTCTATCAAATATGTCAATATATTTTGCACGTTTGATTGATCAAAGTCAAAATATATTGGCTGTTTCCACTTACCTACAAGGCCTCTCAACATAACTACCTGGACACTTTTGTGTGGTTTATACAGTGTGTCTGTACCTTTGTCGTAGCTCCATTGTTTTGCAATACTCATCTCATCGAAAGATATCAGTTCAGTTCAGTCAGTGACAGGAGGAGGTTGTGTTAATTTGAGTTCCTGCCCGGATCACCTGCTCGTGACCCAGTGACCATACGCACCTACCTGTGTTTGGAGGCAGTGCACTCGTGTATATATACAAGTGTTTTAGCTCAGTTTTTAGCTGTTAGTTGACTTATTTGTTTTTGTTTTCTGTACTTAGTTGTTTGCTCCTCGCTAAGCTTTTTGGGATCATGTCAGGTATGGAGTGCGAGTCCTTTACTGAACTGCATCATCTTATTCTCCAGGTAAGGGAAGAGATGGTTGTGGTGAAGGAAGAGGTCTTGGCTCTAAGGGAGGTTAATGTTAAACTTCAGAGGGAAGTGGATTTGATTAAAGACAAAAATCTAGCTTTCAAGCTTAGCCAAGAGGAAATTAAGTCGAATAAGGGGAAAAGGGAGGAAGTTGATGAACAATTGTATTCATGGCAGGTTGTTAAAAATACGGGTGGGAAAGTCACACTCAAGAAGCAGGATAGTAGAATAGGTATGAGTGTGACAAATACATTCTCTCCTTTGCGAAACGAATGTGAGGGAAGAGATAGTCAGGATAAGGGAGGGTTAGCCGAAGTGCCTGCCGCCGACTCAGCTCCAACCGCTGATGCTGTGCTACCTACCACCACCACCACCACCCCCACCACCACCACCACCACCACCACCAAGGGAGCTTCTGCCACCACCGGGGGTTCTCCAACTGCAGCTGCTGGATCCTTCCGAGGAAAGGTAAGGCTGTGTCCCGAGAAGGTAAGTCTGTGTCGATTGTGGGCGACTCCATGGTAAGACATTTAGTTAGGGCAACCCGCACTAAACTTAGGAAGGTTGTGTGTCTGCCTGGCCATGGAGTTGGGAGGGTTTTAGAGAAGATGGACCACATCTTGGAAGATAGTGGAGATAACCCCATTATCTGTCTCAGTGCCGGGAGTAACGATGTTGGTAAGGGTAGAAGTGAGGAACTGCTGCAGCAGTATCGGGATGTGTTAGATAAGGTTAGGATGAAGGGAGGGATCCCTGTAGTACATTGTATCCTACCCAGAAGAGGAGTTCCCAAGGAATGGACATCCAGGGATTGGTGTCGATTGCCGTTTGGAGAAATATTGCAAAGAAAAAGCAATACCATTCATTGATAACTGGGATAGTTTCTATGGGAGAGATGGGATGTACGCAAGGGAAGGGGTTCATCTTTCACGGTTAGGGGTTTCTACATTAGCTAGTTCTTTAGATAGGGTGGTTGTGGGGTTTTGAACAGAAATATTGAGAGTGTAAATGAGAGGTTAAATGGAACAATTTAAGCATCAGGCGAAAGCGATAAGGATATTCAGTCTCATGCTAAAAATGATGACTATATTGCAAATTATAGTAGTGATGGTGCAACGGAAGATGGAAATGTCGTTAGAAATAAAGGTAAATTAGGTATAAAGAAAAGAAGTAAATTGAGAGTATATTACCCAAACTGTAGGAGTCTATGTAACAAAATGAACGAACTTAGAGCCCTTGTCAGCAAAGAAAATATAGACATAATAGCGCTAACTGAAACGTGGATTAATACAGAAACCAGGCATTTTTTAGCAGAATTTGATATACCAGGATATAGTTTGTTTAAATACGACCGAACAAGTAAGAGGGGTGGCGGTATAGCAGTGTTTGTCAGGAGTACATTAAAAAGCTGTATTAAATCAGGTATTAGACTAAATAACGATAATGAAAGTGTTTGGGTAGAGGTTAACGAAGGTAGTGAGACCATAGTTATTGGAGTTATGTATAGACCGCCAAATATGAGTAGAAATGACGGAACGTCATTATGGGAATTAAAATGGCATCAAGATTTAGCAATGTGTGCATTATGGGGGATTTTAATTTTCCGAATATAGATTGGCAGCATCAAATAGGAGACTCTGATTCTGAGGAGTTTATAGAGGTAGTACAAGATAGTTTTTTATTTCAATTCATAGATACGCCGACTAGAGGTAATAATATTCTCGATTTAGTTTTCAGTAACAATGAACATATGGTAAATAATGTAGAGATAGGGGACCACCTAGGAAATAGTGACCACAATTCTGTGTATTTTAATATACAATGGAAAGGTAATACCAGAGAGAATACAACATTAATACCTGACTTCAGAAAATCCAATTATGGTGGGTTAAGAAGAGCCCTATTAGCTGACCCTATGGTCAAAAAATTAAGTCGATCCAGGTATCCAAATGAGTGTATCCCTTCTCAGGCACCTGTCATCTTAAGTCAGGAAGAGACGTCAACTTTGGTAGATACATACGATAATTTTATCGAGTCAGTATTCAATGCACAAAATAAATACATCCCCAAAAGAAAATATAGATCAACACAGAACCAACCCAAATGGATGAATAATAGACTATTAGATCTTCTAGGACAAAAAAGAGGAATATATAGAAAAATTAGGAAAGGCGAAATTCACCTACTGTACTTGCTTACTATCAGAATCTATCAAGACAGGTAAAAAAGGATATTAGGAAAGACAAAATAAATTATGAAATTAAGGTTGCCAATGACTCAAAAAATAATCCTAAAGCTTTTTACCAACTATATGAATCCAAGGTTAGAGATGTAATTGGTCCCCTTAAAACTTCGATAGGAGAAATGACAGAAAATGATTTAGAAATGTGTAGTACATTAAATAGTCAATTTCTTTCCGTTTTCACTAATGAATATTTGGCACAGTTTCCAGAAGTCCGTAAGGTATATAGCGATAGTATAGAAAATAGGTTAAGTACGATTACTATAAGTAGAAATTATGTGCTTAAGGAAATTGACAGACTGAAACCTCATAAATCGCCTGGTCCTGATGAGGTATATGCTAGAGAATTAAAAGAATGTAGGGATGAGTTAAGTTACCCATTAACATTTTTATTTAACAAGTCATTGGAGACAGGTATAGTTCCAGAAGCTTGGAAGCTTGCAAACGTAGTTCCAACCTTCAAAAAAGGTGACAAACCAATAGCATCCAATTACCGTCCCATTAGTCTTACATCAATCATAGGAAAGCTACTAGAGTCAATTATTGCTAGTAAAATTAGAAACCACTTAGATACATTTAATTTAATAAATTCTTCTCAGCATGGATTCACTCAGGGACATCCTTGCCTTACTAATTTGCTTAGTTTTTTCTCAGAGGTATATGAAGCAGTAGATAATGACAAGTCATATGATATAATATATTTAGATTTCAGTAAAGCTTTCGACAGAGTCCCCCATGAGAGATTGATGAGAAAGGTTGAGGCGCATGGAATAGGTGGGGCGTTGTTGGGATGGATTAGGTCATAGGTTATTGGTAGGAAGCAGAGAGTCAGCATAAATGGTACGAAGTCAGAATGGGGAGCAGTCAAAAGTGGTGTCCCCCCAGGGATCTGTATTAGGTCCTCTGTTGTTTGTTATATACATAAATTACCTTGATTTAGGTATAACTAGTAGGATAAGTACATTTGCAGACGATACCAAAATGGGGAGAACAATTGATTCAGATAGAGATATAGAGTGCCTCCAAAGGGATCTAGATACCTTACACGAATGGTCAGTAAATTGGCAGATGAAGTTTAACATTGACAAATGCAAGGTATTAAAGATAGGGAAGATGCATACAAATGTTAAATATAAACTAGCTAATATGGAATTAGAAAACTCGAATTGTGAGAAAGATCTAGGTGTATTTGTTAGCAATGATTTGAAGCCTAGACAACAGTGTATAAGCGTTCGAAACAAGGCAAACAGGATTCTCGGGTTCATCTCTAGGAGTGTGAGTAACAGAACTGCTGATGTTATCTTAAAACTTTACTTGTCATTAGTGAGACCCCATATGGATTATGCTGTTCAATTTTGGTGTCCTTATTACAGAATGGACATAGATTCATTGGAGAGAGTACAACGTAGAATGACAAAAATTATCCATAATATTAGAAATCTTCCGTATAAAGAAAGGTTGAAGAAATTAGGCTTACATTCGTTAGAGAGACGCAGAGTTAGAGGGGATATGATAGAGGTGTTCAAGTGGGTTAGTGGGATTACCAAAGGGGACATGACAAATGTACTAAAGCTCAGTGATAGCGAAAGAACTCGTACCAATGGTTTCAAATTAGATAAATTTCGTTTCAGAAAAGATATAGGCAAATATTGGGTTGGTAACAGAGTTGTAGATGGGTGGAATGGACTACCAAGTGCTATAGTGGGATTAAAAACGATAGGGAGCTTTAAGATAAAATTGGATAAGCATATGGACGAGAAGGGTTGGGTGTGAAGGGGGATCAGCAGGATTGGGCCAATCAGCGCTCTGCAGACCCCCGTAATCCTGCGTTAATCTCTAACCGTTTTGGTAAGATGATCCTCAGGGTATTAGAGTGTTGAGCCTATAATTGGGCTTTGTAATTGGGGTTGTGTAGGACAGGGATCTGCCTTGCTTAGGCCAATCGGCTTTCTGCAGACTCCCATTTTCTTATGTTCTTATGTTATATACAATTGGATGGTAACACTACTTTAAAAACTTTACAATGATGAAAACCGTTGATGAATTGCATCGTAGTCTAATAAGTAATCATATTATTTGTTTCCAATGTAATTTTTTCTTATGTTTAATGAATTAGAGGTGAGAGATTCCGTTTCAAAATATCATTACATTTGCTTGTTATTAATATTTAGTTATACTGTAGCCTACTAGCCTATATTTTCTTATTATTTTAAATTTACTTTGCGGCTGTTTCGCCAGACTCCCCTCAAAGGACCGTCTCATAATATTAGAACATAAGAAAACGGGAGACTGCAGAGAGCCGACTGGCCCAAACACAGCAGATCCCTTTAACACTCAGTGTCATGAAATTATTATTATTATTATTATTATTATTATTATTATTAGTAGTAGTAGTAGTAGTAGTATTAAGTATTAAAACATACAACATATTTGTATATGTGGGTAAATGAATCATATCTTAATAATGATGCAAGGTATTGTTGCATAATTTAGTTTTATCAAGGTCAATTATTGTGGCTATTCTTAAATTAGATATAAATAAAAATAAAGTATTTTTAACTTTACGTTTCTCATATAATCTCTGCTTACTGTTTGTCTGTATTTAAAGATTGGTTATCTACTTATATTGTAATTATTCATTTGAGGCTTATCCCTCAATAACTTCACCTGACCTGACATATCAAGGATTATTATTAACCGTGGTTTCATAAACATATATTCTAAACGAATAGTTAAAAAGATAACACATTAGTATTAGAATGTATTGTGTTTAGTATGAGTAATAAGATCGAAGTAATTCACTAATTATAAATCATATAAATATAGGCCTATTTTTAAAGGTATCGCATTTTTCTGCCACAAGTGGAACATTCAGTCTTTTCCAGAATGCTACATTTTCATATTACAATCATAGTACACCCGAAAAATCTATAGGTCAGCTGAAGGGTATTGGGGGGATAAGCCTTTGCAACGGCACCTCGCATCTACTTACCGAAGAGTATTGAGAGGAGAGAAGGGGTGTTGGAGAGAGGAAGCTGTCTGGTGGCGAGTGGCTTTGTTGTGTGTTATTATAGTCGATTTTATTTCAGCTGATGATCAAATGAATCTCTTATCAACTGATTTCTCGATATTTAATGTACAAATATGAATTTAATGCAACTGCGTTGTATTAACGCCAAGTTTTCATAGTTAACACATTTTGGTACAAAATTGAAGTAATAGCTGAGTAACCCGTCTTGCAACACAATCCCACCCACCCCTACTCTGTGCAACTCTCCAACCAAAGAGTGAAACGTTACTCTGTCTTTCTTCTATTCAACAGCTGAGCTCTGGAACTCTCTCCCAGAATCAGTCTTTCCCTTCTCCTATGGCTTAAATTACTTCAAACTCTGTGTGGCCAGGCATTTTGACTCGAACGTCCCTTGGGTTTGCCCAGTTACTCTTTCAACTATGGGGAAGGCACTCGCTACAGGCAATTCTGCCTTTTGTCTCCCTCACTCACATAGAACAAAAAATAGTAATTTTGGAAATTACCCCACACCGCTGGGGATCTATATTAATGAGTGATTTAATATGTAGTATCACTACGGATATATTATGTACATATTAAACAAAAGTACATAGGCTACACAATTATAACAAACAACTTCTTTTGGATCCCATTGTTCAGTCAGTTCAGTTAATATTTATCTTGGCCAAATATCGACTAGACTAACTTACTAAATAAGAAAATAAAATTGGATGCACACCTTAATTAAAATATTTTTCAACTTACATAAATAAAACAATTTAAAAATTTAGCATATTAAGTTATACACTGGTAATTAGGGCGAGAGAACGGATATATCTATATTGTTGTAATTTGTTAGCTGTGGTTTTATAAATGGTATATTGTTATTGGGAAGGATCTTTCTACCCCTTTCCCCATATAAACTACAAAAGGTATTTATGAACCCATTGCACAATTTTAAAAACCCGATCACAAGTCCTACAACTGATCATTCAAATCCAGAAAGTACCGGTCTAGAAATGGCTAACAACAAATGATTCGGTAGGTCAATAATATTAATGAGAATACTAATGGATGACTTCGAGGATAAACGTTTCCTAGAATGAATAAATCAAAAAGGGACATAATTATACTGTAGGTAGGATCAGGAATGAAAATATATGATTGTCTTCTATCATCATCATGTTAACCCCTTGAGGATCATGACGCACTTTACAGTGTATTTTGTCTATTATGAGGTAATGTTATTTAGATTAGTAAGGTTATATAGAAGACACTTACAGATCTTCACTTACAGATCCTTCCTAAGCTGTATGAGATCGTCTAATGACAGCCGGAATTAATAAAAAAGGCGACATAAACCTCAAGGGGTACCGTAATGTCACGTTTTCATGATCACTCCATATTTCGCTACTCTATTTGCAAAGTAACTGATTTCTATAAAAATGGGAACTATGCTAATCACCTTCGGCTGAAAATTAAAATGGTTGTGATTTTTCCTATTAATGGGCGTGTTTTAGTCTGATCGTCATTATATATATATATATATATATATATATATATATATATATATATATATATATATATATAATATATACACACACAAGGTTAGATACAATCACGAATTTCAAGGCTACAGGCTTTTTCACGGATATATCACAAGGTTAGATACAATCACGAATTTCAAGGCTACAGGTTTTTTCACGGCTATATTAAAAAAATTGCCCCATAGCATAACATGGGGCCGAGCTGTCTCAAATAATAGGCCGAGCTGTCTCGCCGTCATGGCCGAGCTGTCTCAAATAATAGGCCGAGCTGTCTCGCCGTCATGGCCGAGTTGTCCAAAAGTTGGCCGAGCTGTCCGAGCCGAGTTGTCCCATGGGCCGAGTCGTCCAGTCCCCTATAAAAGCTACGCGTAAGTTTGAGAAGGTTACGCGTACCCCTGGCCCTGATCTTTTGCCATACATTTGGGGCAGTCTAGGGTTCTCCAACAGTTCAATGAAAGGTACTGGACTAAGAGGGCCGACCAGATTGTTAAAGAAGTTGTTCAAAATTGTTTGGGATGCCAGAGGGGCAAAGATGGAAGGGGACCTAGACAGTTACCCGGACATATTACCGCTGGTACACCCTAGGCTAAATTATCAGTGGATATTATGGGACCTCTGCCCAGACAAACAAACAAAAGGTACATCTTGACCTGTGTCGACATTTTCTCTAAATACACGGTTGCTTGCGCTATACCGGACAAGAAAGCTGAAACGGTGGCCAAGGGTATCCTGGAAAAGATAATGTTTGTGTATGGCACCACTGGAGGTATTCTGAGTGACAGGGGAAAGGAATTCAATAATGAGATCTGGCAACACTTGGGAGAAACTTTGGGGTATCAGATACAGCACACCTCCCCGTATTACCCTCAGGGAAATGCTGTCTGTGAAAGGAATCATAGGGTGTTAGCCAACTGCATCCAGGCTAGTCTGAGCTCACAAGGGGAGAAAATCGTCCGGGGTTGGCCGTAGCTTTTGCCTGAAATTGTCTGGGGAATGAATACCACGGTCTGTAAGACTACAGGGTATTCTCCCTATGAGATTATCTTTGGCAACATACCCAAATTGCCTCAAGAACGATTATTGCCATACCCCTGTTCCTACACGCAGTATTCCCAACCCGGAAAATACTGAAAGGAACAAGGGAAGCGACGACAGCAAGTGCATGATCATATTGTTCAGCAACAACCTAAGAAAGTTTCTCTAAATAATCCTTATTACCGGGGGGAGTATATATTGGTCAAGAGACATGACCCCACCCGAGCTGGTAAATTGGAGGAGAAATACGAGGATCCTTTCAGGGTTGTCGAGATAAACGGGCCCTATCTGGTGTTATACTTACATTATGGAGATGTCGTGTCAGTTACTCATATTCGTCATACCAAACGATATGAGGGTAATCTTCCCCCCGAAACGAGCGAGTGGAGTAGCGATGAAGGGAGCGAAGAGGAAACGGAATCCAGGGTCGACGACACTGATACTTCCTCAGCTCGACCCAACGTTAGAGGTCCTACTCCAACTCGAGACTACCTAGAAGATTATCCACTTTGGTGGTCACTTAGTCAAAAGAATCGAGAGGGTCTTCCTGAGGTTGAGTCAGAAGGATACCTAGGAAGCGAAGAGATCGTATCTAGTGATGAAGACGATTTCCCCGAGACGTTATAGACTGCAGCACCGTTGATTCATTTAAATTCCGCGTAGACAAATATCTCGCATCAAACCCGCGACTGACTGCGTTTGTAAATGAATAACTTAATTTTATCCTCCCCTCAGTTACTAACCCATATGTCCCCTACTAACTTCCTAGTCCTGCCACGTTAGTGGCAGGGCAGTAGTTCCCTTTCCAATGTTCCCTTACCCACTCTAAACCACTGTTTGGACACTTGATCCTCAGTGTTTTGGAGGACAAGCAGCCTAGAAGGGTCACTAGATATGTTGTTGCTTGATTTCCTTTGTACTCCTTTGGACCTTGCCCTCACCTAAGCTCACAACACAGACCACCCCTGACCTCTCCTCACTTTCGCCCACTCGAAGGATACACCATCAGTATCCTGCCGCCTGTCGTCACGTTGATAGTCTGCACACATACAGTAAAGCACTTCAAGAGGGACGACAGAAGGTGGACGGAAGTGAGGACTTCCAGAAGAGCAACTAGCCAGCTCTGAGGTGGTAAAGCACAGTTCCAGACACACACACACCTGATCCAGCAGACCAGAATATATGTATTTAAGGACCCATATTGGGCCCGCATATGATAAAGAAAGAAAGAGAGAGTGGTTGACTAACATGGAGGTTTCGATTAAAATTGATGTGTCCTTCTATGACAAGACTAAAGAAAGAAGAATTTAGACTCATCTGAATATATAAAGATAATGATGTGTTGTTAATTAGTTCTCTTTGTTAGCAACGGCGCCATGCCGAAAGAGTTATTATATAGGATCTGATAGGAGAGATTAAAGATTAAAAGAGTAAAAGTAAAGAGAGGAGGGAAAGAATACTTTTGTTAATAAATGAGGCAACCAGCTCCCTTCCTCGCTACTCCACTCGCTCGTTTCGGGGGGAAGATTACCCTCATATCGTTTGGTATGACGAATATGAGTAACTGACACGACATCTCCATAATGTAAGTATAACACCTGATAGGGCCCGTTTATCTCGACAACCCTGAAAAGACCCTCGTATTTCTCCTCCAATTTACCAGCTCGGGTGGGGTCATGTCTCTTGACCAATATATACTCCCCCCGGTAATAAGGATTATTTATAGAAACTTTCTTAGATTGTTGCTGAACAATATGATCATGCACTTGCTGTCGTCGCTCCCCTTGTTCCTTTCAGTATTTTCCGGGTTGGGAATACTGCGTGTAGGAACAATAATATGGCAATAATCGTTCTTGAGGCAATTTCGGTATGTTGGCAAAGATAATCTCATAGGGAGAATACCCTGTAGTCTTACAGACCGTGGTATTCATTCCCCATACAATTTCAGGCAAAAGCTACGGCCAACCCCGGACGATTTTCTCCCCTTGTAAGCTCAGACCTAGCCTGGATGCAGTTGGCTAACACCCTATGATTCCTTTCACAGACAGCATTTCCCTGAGGGTAATACGGGGAGGTGTGCTGTATCTGATACCCCTAAGTTTCTCCCAAGTGTTGCCAGATCTCATTATTGAATTCCTTTCCCCTGTCACTCAGAATACCTCCAGTGGTGCCATACACAAAAATGATCTTTTCCAGGATACCCTTGGCCACCGTTTCAGCTTTCTTGTCCGGGATAGCGCAAGCAACCGTGTATTTAGAGAACATGTCGACACAGGTCAAGATGTACATTTTGTTTGTTTGTCTGGGCAGAGGTCCCATAATATCCACTGATAATTTAGCCTAGGGTGTACCAGCGGTAATATGTCCGGGTAACTGTCTAGGTCCCCTTCCATCTTTGCCCCTCTGGCATCCCAAACAATTTTGAACAACTTCTTTAACAATCTGGTCGGCCCTCTTAGTCCAGTACCTTTCATTGAATAGTTGGAGAACCCTAGACTGCCCCAAATGTATGGCAAAAGATCAGGGCCAGGGGTACGCGTAACCTTCTCAAACTTACGCGTAGCTTTTATAGGGGACTGGACGACTCGGCCCATGGGACAACTCGGCTCGGACAACTCGGCCACGACGGCGAGACAGCTCGGCCTATTATTTGAGACAGCTCGGCCATGACGGCGAGACAGCTCGGCCTATTATTTGAGAGAGCTCGGCCCCATGTTATGGTATGGGGCAATTTTTTTAATATAGCCGTGAAAAAACCTGTAGCCTTGAAATTCGTGATTGTATCTAACCTTGTGATATAGCCGTGAAAAAGCCTGTAGCCTTGAAATTCGTGATTGTATCTAACCTTGTGTGTGTATATATTATTTATATATATATATATATATATATATATATATATATAATGACGATCAGACTAAAACACGCCCATTAATAGGAAAAATCACAACCATTTTAATTTTCAGCCGAAGGTGATTAGCATAGTTCCCATTTTTATAGAAATCAGTTACTTTGCAAATAGAGTAGCGAAATATGGAGTGATCATGAAAACGTGACATTACGGTACCCCTTGAGGTTTATGTCGCCTTTTTTATTAATTCCGGCTGTCATTAGACGATCTCATACAGCTTAGGAAGGATCTGTAAGTGAAGATCTGTAAGTGTCTTCTATATAACCTTACTAATCTAAATAACATTACCTCATAATAGACAAAATACACTGTAAAGTGCGTCATGATCCTCAAGGGGTTAACATGATGATGATAGAAGACAATCATATATTTTCATTCCTGATCCTACCTACAGTATAATTATGTCCCTTTTTTATTTATTCATTCTAGGAAACGTTTATCCTCTAAGTCATCCATTAGTATTCTCATTAATATTATTGACCTACCGAATCATTTGTTGTTAGCCATTTCTAGACCAGTACTTTCTGGATTTGAATGATCAGTTGTAGGACTTGTGATCGTGTTCTTAAAATTGTGCAATGGGTTCATAAATACCTTTTGTAGTTTATATGGGGAAAGGGGTAGAAAGATCCTTCCCAATAACAATATACCATTTATAAAACCACAGCTAACAAATTACAACAATATAGATATATCCGTTCTCTCGCCCTAATTACCAGTTTATAACTTAATATGCTAAATTTTTAAATTGTGTTATTTATGTAAGTTGAAAATGATTCTAATTAAGATGTGCATCCAATTTTATTTTCTTATTTAGTAAGTTAGTCTAGTCGATATTTGGCCAAGATAAATATTAACTGAACTGACTGAACAATGGGATCCAAAAGAAGTTGTTTGTTATAATTGTGTAGCCTATGTACTTTTGTTTAATATGTACATAATATATCCGTAGTGATACTACATATTAAAACACTCAATAATATAGATCCCCAGCGGTCGAGTGGGGTAATTTCCAAAAATTACTATTTTTTGTTCTATGTGAGTGAGGGAGACAAAAGGCAGAATTGCCTGTAGCGAGTGCCTTCCCCATAGTTGAAAGAGTAACTGGGCAAACCCAAGGGATGTTCGAGTCCAAATGCCTGGCCACACAGAGTTTGAAGTAATTTAAGCCATAGGAGAAGGGAAAGACTGATTCTGGGAGAGAGTTCCAGAGCTCAGCTGTTGAATAGAAGAAAGACAGAGTAACGTTTCACTCTTTGGTTGGAGAGTTGCACAGAGTAGGGGTGGGTGGGATTGTGTTGCAAGACGGGTTACTCAGCTATTACTTCAATTTTGTACCAAAATGTGTTAACTATGAAAACTTGGCGTTAATACAACGCAGATGCATTAAATTCATATTTGTCCATTAAATATCGAGAAATCAGTTGATAAGAGATTCATTTGATCATCAGCTGAAATAAAATCGACTATAATAACACACAACAAAGCAACTCGCCACTAGACAGCTTCCTCTCTCCAACACCCCTTCTCTCCTCTCAATACTCTTCGGTAAGTAGATGCGAGGTGCCGTTGCAAAGGCTTATCCCCCAATACCCTTCAGCTGACCTCTAGATTTTTCGGGTGTACTATGATTGTAATATGAAAATGTAGCATTCTGGAAAAGACTGAATGTTCCACTTGTGGCAGAATAATGCGATACCTTTAAAAATAGGCCTATATTTATATGATTTTGAATTAGTGAATTACTTCGATCTTATTACTCATACTAAACACAATACATTCTAATACTAATGTGTTATCTTTTTAACTATTTGTTTAGAATATATGTTTATGAAACTACGGTTAATAATAATCCTTGATATGTCAGGTCAGGTGAAGTTATTGAGGGATAAGCCTCAAATGAATAATTACAATATAAGTAGATAACCAATCTTTAAATACAGACAAACAGTAAGCAGAGATTATATGAGAAACGTAAAGTTAAAAATACTTTATTTTTATTTATATCTAATTTAAGAATAGCCACAATAATTGACCTTGATAAAACTAAATTATGCAACAATACCTTGCATCATTATTAAGATATGATACATTTACCCACATATACAAATATGTTGTATGTTTTAATACTTAATACTACTACTAATAATAATAATAATAATAATAATAATAATAATAATTTCATGACACTGAGTGTTAAAGGGATCTGCTGTGTTTGGGCCAGTCGGCTCTCTGCAGTCTCCCGTTTTCTTATGTTCTAATATTATGAGACGGTCCTTTGAGGGGAGTCTGGCGAAACAGCCTCAAAGTAAATTTAAAATAATAAGAAAATATAGGCTAGTAGGCTACAGTATAACTAAATATTAATAACAAGGAAATGTAATGATATTTTGAAACGGAATCTCTCACCTCTAATTCATTAAACATAAGAACAAATTACATTGGAAACCAATAATATGATTACTTATTAGACTACGATGCAATTCATCAACGGTTTTCATCATTGTAAAGTTTTTAAAGTAGTGTTACCATCCAATTGTATATAACATAAGAACATAAGAACATAAGAAAATGGGAGTCTGCAGAAAGCCAATTGGCCTAAGCAAGGCAGATCCCTGTCCTACACAACCCCAATTACAAAGCCCAATTATAGGCTCAACACTCTAATACCCTGAGGATCATCTTACCAAAACGTTTAGAGATTAACACAGGATTACGGGGGTCTGCAGAGCGCTGATTGGCCCAATCCTGCTGATCCCCCTACACACCCAACCCTTCTCGTCCATATGCTTATCCAATTTTATCTTAAAGCTCCCTATCGTTTTTAATCCCACTATAGCACTTGGTAGTCCATTCCACCCATCTACAACTCTGTTACCAAACCAATATTTGCCTATATCTTTTCTGAAACGAAATGTATCTAATTTGAAACCATTGGTACGAGTTCTTTCGCTATCACTGAGCTTTAGTACATTTGTCATGTCCCCTTTGGTAATCCCAGTAACCCACTTGAACACCTCTATCATATCCCCTCTAACTCTGCGTCTCTCTAACGAATGTAAGCCTAATTTCTTCAACCTTTCTTTATACGGAAGATTTCTAATATTATGGATCATTTTTGTCATTCTACGTTGTACTCTCTCCAATGAATCTATGTCCATTCTGTAATAAGGACACCAAAATTGAACAGCATAATCCATATGGGGTCTCACTAATGACAAGAAAAGTTTTAAGATAACATCAGCAGTTCTGTTACTCACACTCCTAGAGATGAACCCGAGAATCCTGTTTGCCTTGTTTCGAACGCTTATACACTGTTGTCTGGGCTTCAAATAAATGCTAACAAATAAACCTAGATCTTTCTCACAATTCGAGTTTTCTAATTCTATATTAGCTAGCTAGTTTATATTTAACATTTGTATGCATCTTCTCTATCTTTAATACCTTGCATTTGTCAATGTTAAACTTCATCTGCCAATTTACTGACCATTCGTGTAAGGTATCTAGATCCCTTTGGAGGCACTCTATATCTCTATCTGAATCAATTGTTCTCCCCATTTTGGTATCGTCTGCAAATTTACTTATCCTACTAGTTATACCTAAATCAAGGTCATTTATGTATATAACAAACAACAGAGGACCTAATACAGATCCCTGGGGGACACCACTTTTGACTGCTCCCCATTCTGTCTTGGTACCATTTATGCTGACTCTCTGCTTCCTACCAATTAGCCATGACCTAATCCATCCCAACAACGCCCCACCTATTCCATGCGCCTCAACCTTTCTCATCAATCTCTCATGGGGGACTCTGTCGAAAGCTTTACTGAAATCTAAATATATTATATCATATGACTTGTCATTATCTACTGCTTCATATACCTCTGAGAAAAAACTAAGCAAATTAGTAAGGCAAGAACGTCCCTGAGTGAATCCATGCTGAGAAGAATTTATTAAATTAAATGTATCTAAGTGGTTTCTAATTTTACTAGCAATAATTGACTCTAGTAGCTTTCCTATGATTGATGTAAGACTAATGGGACGGTAATTGGATGCTATTGATTTGTCACCTTTTTTGAAGGTCGGTACTACGTTTGCAAGCTTCCAAGCTTCTGTAACTATACCTGTCTCCAATGACTTGTTAAATAATTTTTTTAATGGGTAACTTAACTCATCCCTACATTCTTTTAATACTCTAGCATATACCTCATCAGGACCAGGCGATTTATGAGGTTTCAGTCTGTCAATTTCCTTAAGCACATCATTTCTACTTATAGTAATCGTACTTAACTTATTTTCTATACTATCGCTATATACCTTACGGTTTTCTGGAAACTGTGCCAAATTTGCATTAGTGAAAACGGAAAGAAATTGACTATTTAATGTACTGCACATTTCTAAATCATTTTCTGTCATTTCTCCTATCGAAGTTTTAAGGGGACCAATTACATCTCTAACCTTGGATTTATATAGTTGGTAAAAAGCTTTAGGATTATTTTTTGAGTCATTGGCAACCTTAATTTCATAATTTCTTTTTTCTTTCCTAATATCCTTTTTTACCTGTCTTGATAGATTCTGATAGTAAGCAAGTAGGTGAATTTCGCCTTTCCTAATTTTTCTATATATTCCTCTTTTTTGTCCTAGAAGATCTAATAGTCTATTATTCATCCATTTGAGTTGGTTCTGTGTTGATCTAAATTTTCTTTTGGGGATGTATTTATTTTGTGCATTCAATACTAACTCGATAAAATTATCGTATGTATCTACCAAGGTTGACGTCTCTTCCTGACTTAAGATGACATGTGCCTGAGAAGGGGTAAACTCATTTGGATACCTGGATCGACTTTATTTTTTGACCATAGGTCAGCTAATAGGGCTCTTCTTAACCCACCATAATTGGCTTTTCTGAAGTCAGGTATTAATGTTGTATTCTCTCTGGTATTACCTTTCCATTGTATATTAAAATACACAGAATTGTGGTCACTATTTCCTAGGTGGTCCCCTATCTCTACATTATTTACCAAATGTTCATTGGAAATGAATCGCTAAGGATGACGACCCTACACTTACACTTAGTTACACTTAGTTGTATTCCGTCCGTTAGTGACACAGTTGAGCTGGGGCTCCACTGCGACCAGGCAGCTCCCTTTCTTCCACTCTCCATTCCAGATAGTAGATGGGACTGGAGGTACAGTTGAACATATAATTTATGAAAGTTAGAAAGAGAATAGGAGATAGGACAGAACCCCGAGGAACACCGGAGTTGATAGGATGAGGAAGTGAGCGATGGCCGTCCACAACTGCAGTTAAATATACACTCACGCATTATAAAAGTTGCTCAGGGGTGGGGCCTTCCTTACCCTAGTCCACCTTGGGCAGGTGGAAAGTGGGATTCAGGTCCAAGTCTACCCCTACCTTCCACTCCCAAACTATCCTCAACTCCCTCACCTTCCTTCTCTTGCTGGCAGTTAGTGAAAAGCGACGATTGTTCTCATGCATTGCAAATTATTGTTAAACCATCATTGCATATGCTTACAATGGCCAACATTTATAATTTATTAGAAATTTATTTATACACTATATTGAATAATTGTATTCTCAAAAATGAGTTTCTATACACAACGTGGGTTACAAGAATCTCAGCTGTAGTGATCTTCTGCTTCTCTCTCTCTCTCTTAACACGCAGCCTACAAGGTCAGTTCATTTAAGTTTTTAAAATATGTAATGGGTGGGACAATGTGGATCATAGCAAAATGTTTAGCCTCAATATGAATACAATGCGCAACCATGGCTGGCAATTAGAATTGAAAAAGGTTCAGCACTAGTATTTGTGGAAACTATTTCCCATTTAAGATCTGTTCTACCTGGAACAAACTTTCCTCAGAAGTTGTAAACATTTCCTCATGGACTGCCACATGTGTTTGTAAATTTCATTAATCGATTTTAGGAGTATGGTTGGTTGTTGGAAGGAACATAATAATTGATATTGGTTCAGGAGTAATTTATCGAGAGGACTTCCCTAAGTGGTTAAGGCCCCATTAATTGCTCTTTCCATTCACATATGCATAGCCTACGTGAGTTGCAGTTGGGATGTATGTACATGCTTAGATTGATATGCAGGATTCGAAGTTGCATAATAAATCGTAGGCAGTGTCCACCAACCTTTAACTGTCTTCGTGGTGCGATGTATAAGGTGTTGATTTTCGGTGTGAGCATCCTGGGTTCGAATCCACGGACTGCCACATGTGTTTGTAAATTTCATTAATCGATTTTAGGAGTATGGTTGGTTGTTGGAAGGAACATAATAATTGATATTGGTTCAAGAGTAATTTATCGAGAGGACTTCCCTAAGTGGTTAAGGCCCCATTAAATGCTCTTTCCATTCACATATGCATAGCCTACGTGAGTTGCAGTTGGGATGTGTGTACATGCTGAGATTGATATGCAGGATTCGAAGTTGCATAATAAATCGTAGGCAGTGTCCACCAACCTATAACTGTCTTCGTGGTGCGATGTATAAGGTGTTGATTTTCGGTGTGAGCATCCTGGGTTCGAATCCACGGACTGCCACATGTGTTTGTAAATTTCATTAATCGATTTTAGGAGTATGGTTGTGTTACGTCCTGGGATATATAAACACTAGGCTCTTTCTATTGGACTAGGTATGCGGTAACAAGCAACAACGGACAACGCTAGATCCAACCCTTATCTATAAACCCAGGCAACAAACCACCCTAAACCGTCAAGAGTCCTGCCTGGACAACGAGGTATCCTATGACTCGGTTACAGGGTGCACGCACTATAGAATGCTGATAGTCAAGCAGGCTATATAAAAGATCACACAATTAAGTTGACTTAAAGCTTCAAGGAAAAGATAGATAACGGAATTAAATTGCTGAAACAATTTAATAACAAACTAGAAGAAAGTACATTTAACGTTACGTTAATTAATACAACTAATCACCCCTGCGTGAAAGAAGGTGAAAGCAAACAGTCCTCAAAACATCGTACCGGTAGACAAGATGCGGGTTTCTAAACTGCATGCGGCTACTGTAGGATCTGATGCTTAGCAAAGAAAGTACGTTACGGATTTAGAGAACTCTTAACTCATAAGCAGGAATAAATACTAGTGATAGGCCATACAGTGTATAATGGCATAGGTATAATTAAATAAAGGCAGCAACTCGTAACATAACCACATACAGGTGTGCTTCTCACTCTTAGTCAGGCAAGCCTGCTCGGACAGAGTCTCTAAGCCACACCCTGACTCACAATGCTCACAAAAACGGTAAACTGTGGCACAATAACAAGCATACAGAGATCATAAACCCCTAACTGTTAATCTGCCAGGTGGCAGAGGTCTAGCCGGAAGCATATAGGCTTCGGATACCCGGGCTGAGCCACCTGCTCTAGCCTAGGGACGTTCCCAAGTCTGTGCGCCAAATTACTCTAATTGAAAGGGTGCTCTCTTGAGAGACTCAGATCGCAAGTATCTGACTCTCTCCTGGCGACCCTAAAACAAAAGCAAGACGTGCTAGCGCAGTGCTGAGTGGACTAGGCAAGGGCCCTCACACAACACAACACTAGACACACAGGGACACAGACAAGAAAATGCCCCCAGACTCCCACGGGTATCCTAGTAAAGTCGTGCGGGTCCATAGGACTCGCACCAGCAGACTTTACTTAAAGGATCGCAAAAAGCCCCCCCTCCGGTCTAGCCCCTGCTCACCTGCCACAAGAACACACTAGCAAGCATGAAACCACCAAATATGAGACAACAAAAAAGCTTCCTAGGTCTCATTAACAATTACATCTCTGCATAAGGCCCAAAATCCTATATAATTATCTGAGAGCTCGTCGTTAATACAATAATAGATATAAGGTCTATCAAGGGGATGGGATAATTAAATAGAATGGTGAAGTAGTGGAAGGAAGGTATACAAAGTAAGAGAGAAAGTTTCTAAGTGGGGTTGAGAGGGATAGATATCAAGGGGGTCCGAAGGGTACGACAGTGAGGTGAGCTCTGAGTCTTGAATCTGTCTGGACCCCGCACTAGGCATGCAGAATACATCCCAGGCTTGGCAACACTCAACACAGTTGCCGGGTCAAAATAGTCTACCCCGTGCGTGAGTCAAAACTAAGCCTAACGTTGCCATTAAATGCATTTGGCAACATCAGGCTAGTCCCAAGCTAGACTCTCTGCGCGAAGCAACGTCCCCCAGCCGGTCTCTCTCTCCCGCTCGTCTCCTCCCACTCTCACTAGACTTACATCTTATATATTATAATGAAACCATCAACTATCGAGAATAAAATATACTAAGATGCGTTGGTTGAGAATAAGGGCAGCTACAAGCTGTGAAACAACATAAGAATATCCCAGACATTAGTTACGTGGTCGTAGGATATATACTAAGGAAAAGCCTGCTGGCCGGCTACCACCAGCCGGTTTCTAAACGGCTGAGCAGCCGACGCGCGCGCATGCCCGTACGTGGCTACTATGCAGAAGCGTCACAGTTGGTTGTTGGAAGGAACATAATAATTTATATTGGTTCAGGAGTAATTTATCGAGAGGACTTCCCTAAGTGGTTAAGGCCCCATTAATTGCTCTTTCCATTCACATAGGGGAGGTGTGGTGGAGTGGTGTTGCCACTGGCCTGGTAATCCAAAGGTCCCGGGTTCAAATCCCGATGTATCAATGGGAAGATATTATTGGACTGGAATTTGTGCTGTATCTGGTATCAGTGCATTACCACAAGCCCACCGAAACGTCAATAAAATACCCTCATTGTTCCCTGATTAAATAGCACTGTATGAATATTCCCATATTCAAAATATGCTATAGGGGTGCAATGCCTGGTGAGTTATCTGCTCAACAGGTGGCGTTGTATGTGTGTAAATGTGAGAGTCCGAGTGTAGGGGTGAGACAGTGAAGCACGGGAACGAGGTGGCTTCAGAGATGGGGTCGTTTCGGGCCATGAGTGACCACCGTGCCTCATGTGAAGGCAAGATGGCAGGTGCTCATTGTACTCTACGTGCTTCACATGTCTCACTCCCTCGACTGGAACAAGACCTCACGGGCTTCACTGTTCATTGTAAAAGCGGTGAATGTTAAGGCTCTCAGCCTATGCCCGAGAGGAAGTAAGTTGGAATATAGAAAAAAAAAAAAAAAAAAAAAATATCCATAGCCTACGTGAGTTGCAGTTGGGATGTGTGTACATGCTTAGATTGATATGCAGGATTCGAAGTTGCATAATAAATCGTAGGCAGTGTCCACCAATCTTTAACTGTCTTCGTGGTGCGATGTATAAGGTGTTGATTTTCGGTGTGAGCATCCTGGGTTCGAATCCACGGACTGCCACATGTGTTTGTAAATTACATTAATCGATTTTAGGAGTATGGTTGGTTGTTGGAAGGAACATAATAATTGATATTGGTTCAGGAGTAATTTATCGAGAGGACTTCCGTAAGTGGTTAAGGCCCCATTAATTGCTCTTTCCATTCACATATGCATAGCCTACGTGAGTTGCAGTTGGGATGTGTGTACATGCTTAGATTGATATGCAGG
Organism: Paralithodes platypus; assembly: GCA_032716605.1. Classification (NCBI taxonomy): domain Eukaryota; kingdom Metazoa; phylum Arthropoda; class Malacostraca; order Decapoda; family Lithodidae; genus Paralithodes; species Paralithodes platypus. The sequence continues at coordinate 14,714,032 of CM064539.1, forward strand.
ATTCGAAGTTGCATAATAAATCGTAGGCAGTGTCCACCAACCTTTAACTGTCTTCGTGGTGCGATGTATAAGGTGTTGATTTTCGGTGTGAGCATCCTGGGTTCGAATCCACGGACTGCCACATGTGTTTGTAAATTTCATTAATCGATTTTAGGAGTATGGTTGATTGTTGGAAGGAACATAATAATTGATATTGGTTCAGGAGTAATTTATCGAGAGGACTTCCCTAAGTGGTTAAGGCCCCATTAATTGCTCTTTCCATTCACATATGCATAGCCTACGTGAGTTGCAGTTGGGATGTGTGTACATGCTTAGATTGATATGCAGGATTCGAAGTTGCATAATAAATCGTAGGCAGTGTCCACCAACCTTTAACTGTCTTCGTGGTGCGATGTATAAGGTGTTGATTTTCGGTGTGAGCATCCTGGGTTCGAATCCATGGACTGCCACATGTGTTTGTAAATTTCATTAATCGATTTTAGGAGTATGGTTGGTTGTTGGAAGGAACATAATAATTGATATTGGTTCAGGAGTAATTTATCGAGAGGACTTCCCTAAGTGGTTAAGGCCCCATTAATTGCTCTTTCCATTCACATATGCATAGCCTACGTGAGTTGCAGTTGGGATGTGTGTACATGCTTAGATTGATATACCGGATTCGAAGTTGCATAATAAATCGTAGGCAGTGTCCACCAACCTTTAACTGTCTTCGTGGTGCGATGTATAAGGTGTTGATTTTCGGTGTGAGCATCCTGGGTTCGAATCCACGGACTGCCACATGTGTTTGTAAATTTCATTAATCGATTTTAGGAGTATGGTTGGTTGTTGGAAGGAACATAATAATTGATATTGGTTCAGGAGTAATTTATCGAGAGGACTTCCCTAAGTGGTTAAGGCCCCATTAATTGCTCTTTCCATTCACATATGCATAGCCTACGTGAGTTGCAGTTGGGATGTGTGTACATGCTTAGATTGATATACCGGATTCGAAGTTGCATAATAAATCGTAGGCAGTGTCCACCAACCTTTAACTGTCTTCGTGGTGCGATGTATAAGGTGTTGATTTTCGGTGTGAGCATCCTGGGTTCGAATCCATGGACTGCCACATGTGTTTGTAAATTTCATTAATCGATTTTAGGAGTATGGTTGGTTGTTGGAAGGAACATAATAATTGATATTGGTTCAGGAGTAATTTATCGAGAGGACTTCCCTAAGTGGTTAAGGCCCCATTAATTGCTCTTTCCATTCACATATGCATAGCCTACGTGAGTTGCAGTTGGGATGTGTGTACATGCTTAGATTGATATACCGGATTCGAAGTTGCATAATAAATCGTAGGCAGTGTCCACCAACCTTTAACTGTCTTCGTGGTGCGATGTATAAGGTGTTGATTTTCGGTGTGAGCATCCTGGGTTCGAATCCACGGACTGCCACATGTGTTTGTAAATTTCATTAATCGATTTTAGGAGTATGGTTGGTTGTTGGAAGGAACATAATAATTGATATTGGTTCAGGAGTAATTTATCGAGAGGACTTCCCTAAGTAGTTAAGGCCCCATTAATTGCTCTTTCCATTCACATATGCATAGCCTACGTGAGTTGCAGTTGGGATGTGTGTACATGCTTAGATTGATATGCAGGATTCGAAGTTGCATAATAAATCGTAGGCAGTGTCCACCAACCTTTAACTGTCTTCGTGGTGCGATGTATAAGGTGTTGATTTTCGGTGTGAGCATACTGGGTTCGAATCCACGGACTGCCACATGTGTTTGTAAATTTCATTAATCGATTTTAGGAGTATGGTTGGTTGTTGGAGAGAAGACAGTAGTCAGTAGGTAGTATTTTGCACATTCTGTAATGAGTGTAGTGCACTGAAAAATATTTCTCCTTCCACTTCGAATATTTCCCCGAAATGAACCATAAGGTTTTTGAGATACTAACTATTCCTTGTAACTCCTTGTAACTCTCATAGCACACACTTTCTGCAACCAAGATATAACTGGTCTGAATGGGGTATATTTCCTCTTATTAGTGTGTGTGTGATGAATATTGCCTGCATTCGATACACATAGAGGAGAGTTGATGGAGTTTGTAGAGGTGAGAGGCTGGGATCACAGATGGAAAGAAAGAAGGGGGAAGTGAGAAGGCGAGCCCTGCTACTCAAGGGTCGATTCTCAAACCTTACTAAAAAATTAACACCGAATTTGATAGTAAGTTGTATCGAGTTCTACATTTAATTGATTGAAAAGAAAGTGTATAGGCCACATATAATTAATTACAGACCGTTTATAGTATGTATGGTATTGAATAAATGGGAGAACCTGATTGAAACAATAAACGAAACAATCAATTACAGTCGCAACACTATTCCATCCAAATATAGTCCTTTCCTTTTACGATATAAAAGCCCAACTGTTTAAGTAATTTAAGAACCTAGGAGTATATCGTATTTCAATAATGGTGAATATTATATCCTGAATACTGTATGAGATTGGATTTAATTACGGTATTATTATATTCAAATCACACTAAGTCTTGATCGTAGAAAGTAGTGCAATGAGAGAGAGACAAACACACGCAGAGAGAGAGAGAGAGAGAAGCACAAGACCACTACAGCCAATATTCGTGTAACCCACGTTGTGTATAGAAACTCATTTTGAGAATGCAACTATGCAGTATATTGTATTAATATATTCCTAATATACAGTATTTTAAATGTTGGCCATTGTAAGTATGTGCAATGATGGTTTAACTATAATTTGAAATGCATGAGAACAATCGTCGCTAATCACTAATTGCCAGCTAGAGTAGAAAGGTGGGGGAGTTGGGTATAGTTTGAGGGTGGAAGGTGGGGGTAGACTTGGACCCGAATCCCCCCTTGCACCTGCCCAGGGTGGAGTAGGGGAAGGAAGAACCCACCCCTGAGCAACTTTTAGTACGTGTGAGTGGACATACTTACCCCTCTGGGGTTAAGGTGTCAGAATATGCCTTAGATGCCTCGTGCATGTCGTACAAGGCAACTAAAGAAATTCAGTCGGTTGGCCCTGCTACCCTCCACCCGGGAAATATCTTGCAGCTACAAAACACGGTAGATCAGCCTCAGAAATGGACGGATCTAAAGTTGACGAACACTTACCGGTCAAGGACTGCTGTAGGATTGCGTCATGGAATGTAAGAAGCGTGAATGATGGCATATAAGAGGGAGAGGTTCTGGAAGCATTAGCGAATGCAGGCTGGATGTACGCGGAATGACTGAGACCATATAGTCCAGTAAATCTAGCAATCATTTAACTGGACCTAGAACAAATTGCAATAGAAGGTTTTTTGGCTTTAACTTGTTTATTAGGTCCCTCTGATGAACATATAAAAAGTCTCCAACTTTTGGACACTGGGAAAGTGGTTAATTTGCATAAATTCAAGATGGCCGCCGTCCAAAGCTTCAATTTACAGATAACTTTTTTCTGGTTGCTCCTAGACCCTATAAATGTATTACAAACAACGTTTTTTGGCTTTAACTTGTTTATTAGGTCCCTCTGATGAACATATAAAAAGTCTCCAACTTTTGGACACCTGGAAAGTGGTTAATTTACAGCCGAAAAACCTTACAGACAGGCTGAACTGTCTCTTTCACAAGGGGTGACACAGGCACTTTGTGCTTGTATGGGTTTTTTGACCTGTTGTCCCTCTTTTTTATAAAAAAAAAAAAAAAAAAAACATGACGTAGTATGACGTCATTCAGAGCCAATTATGTAATTCATGATAGGAGTTCGTATTCACTTGGATCATCGGTGCTTGCATCAAAGTTGCTATTTTGACAGAGTCCTTTACATTGACCACATGCACTGGAACATTCAAGCTCATTCCGTTTGCAACTACAGCGTTGAGTGTCACAGTTGCCCTTACACTGACATCTGACCAATTTCAGTAGTGAATCAGGAGCCACTGGCGAATCCATCGTCTTTGGTTCAAGCTGTCCCTTCCGCAGACACCAGCCCCATTTCTCGGGGTCCACACAGTTCCCCATCCATTCCTGGACCTGACAATAAACTCGGAACGAGTGGTATTTGGCTGCATCGGTTGTTGGGGGAAGGCTGTGAACTTCAACGGTAGTTGAACTTTTTGCCACCTTGTTGCAAAACTTTGTCTTTCGCAGTCCGTCAAGGGTGTCATTTCCTTTTCCCCCGTACAAATAAACCAAGGCCTTTTCACCAGCTGATGATATCGCGTCTTTACTTCCACTTTGGCAACAGAATGCTTCTATACATTTCAAGAAAACCGTTGTCTTCCCTCACTTTCCTCAAGGCAGCCCCTTTACCAATACCATACAGTCGTGAGGTTGTGTCACATCCACAGAGTGCATGGACAACTGGCAGGACACGACAGATGCTTTCACCGAGAGCTTCTGCTACTGAGTTAATATGCCAACATTTCCCACCTTCCTTGCTCGACTTGAAGTACAAATCATTCATCCCTCGTTCCGCATAATGACACAACAGCACCAACAAGTCTGTGTCCTCACCTATCACATATGTCACGGTTTCCCTTGCATGCTCAATTCCCTTCTTCGCAATCATGACATCTGCATCTGCTGGCGCATTGACACAGTCAATTCCATTTGCCTTGAATGTTTCACACACTAAGTCAATGAAGTTTTGCTTATTGTCCGAGTTTGACAAGAAGTTTTCCTTTTTGACCGAAGGGGCATGGTTGGAGTGAACATCACCTTTTGACCAAAGACTCCTTTTGATCGTCGATTGTGTGTCATGTCCCTGGTAGTAGGTCCTGATTTATAACCGTCGAATACAACCACCGGGTTGAGAAAGTTTTGGAAACATGCTTCATGTACATGCTTGCAATGTCCTCAAATGTGTCACCCTTCTTCCATGGAATCCTTTGCAATAAGGAACCACCATCCAGAACATGGGTCACAGTCCTTTCTTCCTCAAATGATTCCAATGACGACTTGGGAACAACAGCAGCTATCTCATCTCCTAGCTGTGGTTTATTGGCTTCCCTGAGCCTCCCCACTTATCGAACAGAGCAGTAGGGTAGCTAGACAACTCATACGCAAAGACCTCTTCAACACCTAAGTCCCTGTTATTAGCAAAGATGAGGAGCCTCTGGAAAAGGAGCTGTGGGTCGATTGGTACTTTTTCAGCACTGATTGTAACCTTTGCACCCAACGACTCAACTTGATCTTTCTTCCTAAATGAAAAGTCAAAAGCATTGCTACCTTCCATCTTCTTTGACAGTTACAACATCGCTGCGTCCATGCACGTTACTAATAACCAGTTCATCCCCAAAATATGAAATAAGTTTCTGTTTCATGTATTTTACACTATACGCTTCAACATCAGGGCACAACTGGGACATTCTATCAACGAGATCAACCACTGTAGTCTGTTCATCATCATTGCCACTGACTAGGTCCTCGATTGCGAGTAGAAATGCTTCCTCTCGTGAGGCATCTACTTTGCGACCCTTGCGAGGAGGTTCACTGTCTGCGGAATCACGATATTTGGAGGGGATCTGCCTACGTGTCTGGAAATTTGAGCTGCACTGCTTGTGATATATTGCGTCAGCTGCTGGAAGATCGCGTGCAAAGTTAATTCGGCCTCTAACAGTGTCAGCCCACTCATCAGCCCTGGCATCACATGCAGAAAGTATTGTCCTTTGAAAGTTGAAGGTGCGTACTGGATACACTTCTTCTGAATCATGCTTTGTGTCCAAATAGATTTTTGTACCACAAAAAAAGCAGTTCTCTGTAAAACAAAAGTCTGGTGTCTGAGAACGAAGAGCAGGTTTTTCAGGACGTTTCTTCTGCTTCCCAGGAATTCTATTTGGCTTCGTATTGACATGCTTCTTTCGGCAATCAATGTGCACCGTTTGGCCCTCGGACACGGTAATTGATGGCGTTCCACGTTCAGTACTGGCCTTGTTGATAGTATCTGCTCCCTTCGCCCTCAGCTTGACTGTTTCTCCTTCGTCTAACGTGTTTGAGCAAATGCCGCAGGGATTATGCACCACCTCTTCTTCCATGGCTTCAGTAGATGTCGCACCAATCTGTTGAAACAAGAAACAAGATGATGGGATTAGTATAGGCCTAGGCAAAATGTAATAGACAATAATGTGCAGTAAAGGTAGGGCTTGACCTAGAACAAATTGCAATAGAAGGTTTTTTGGCTGTAAGGTTTTTTGGCTGTAAATTAACCACTTTCCAGGTGTCCAAAAGTTGGAGACTTTTTATATGTTCATCAGAGGGACCTAATAAACAAGTTAAAGCCAAAAAACGTTGTTTGTAATACATTTATAGGGTCTAGGAGCAACCAGAAAAAAGTTATCTGTAAATTGAAGCTTTGGACGGCGGCCATCTTGAATTTATGCAAATTAACCACTTTCCCGGTGTCCAAAAGTTGGAGACTTTTTATATGTTCATCAGAGGGACCTAATAAACAAGTTAAAGCCAAAAAACCTTCTATTGCAATTTGTTCTAAGTCCAGCCCTACTTTGACTGGTCTAATATGGAAAAGTATTGCTGAGTGCAGTTAGTAGCAGCCCAAACATCACTTATGGTACGTCTCCTAGCACCTTTCATAAAGTAATTAAGTGTTACAATGTATCTCATCAATATATACTACAGTTAATATAGTCTACATTACTCCGCAGTATTACTCGAATATACTGTACAGGGTGATTCAGGATTGCATGCATTTAATTGGAGGACGACCTCCTAGGATAAATTTAAACAACATTGTATCTATGATCAAATGTCGAATTATACATAGTGTGGCTGTTACAGTACATTTACGATGTTGTATTAATGAGGGTGAAAGGTGATGGGAAACTCGCGTAGATTTCCGAACATGTTGTTCACACTTCTTGAGTACAGGAGTACAGTGTCTTGCAGGCACATGGGGGCCACTTTAAACATTGTATTAATAAGCCTATAGCAAAGAAGAGCACACTGTCGAGATCTGTGAATATATGTGTACAAAAATATATGTGGGTTTCCCTTCACGTTCCACCCTCATTAATACTACATCGTAAATGTACTGTAACAGCCAAACTATGTATAATTCAAAATTTTATCATAGATACATTGTTGTTTTAAATTATCCAAGGATGTCGTCCTCCAATTTAATGCATGCAATTCTGAATCACCCTGTATATTTACATTAGTATTTTCCTATTTCAGAATTCTTGAATCCTTGAATCTAAATTAATTTAAATTGCCTTTTATTGTACTGTATAATATACAAAGACTAATTTCCTGATAAAACCAAAGAAAACCTCAACCGAGTGTTTCCTAAACCAATACGCATATATTATAATATAGACTATATAGTTTAGCCCAAAACAAATACTTCACACAAGATAACTTAAAATACACAAGAAATAATGGATACACAATTTTCAGAAAGGCGTTTCATTAACATGAAACGAAGCACTTATTTTTCAACAGAGTGGTTAACTTATGGAATATATTACGTAGAAGTGTTGTTGAGCGCCATAGAGTCCAAACATTAAAATATCACCTTGACAATTATATCTTGCATTGATCCCCCTACTGACTGCGTTTGTGCCTGAATAATGTGACCGTTTCAGTATCGTACCGAACACTATGATTTTGTTTTCTAACCACAGTCATTCTGGAGCTGAAGGCCTTCAGTTGATGGTTGTGGCATTTTGTTTTTTGTTTTTATAAGCAGCTATGTATCGACCATTAGGTCTGTTGTTGCTTGTTTTCCTTTGTATACCTTTGTAAGGTTGAAAAAGTGATAGAGAACCAAAATCAAGGTCATTTAGGTGTGTTGGAAAGAAGCGTGGCGTGCTTCGTAAGTGTAGTAAAATGAATAGGAGGAGGAAGTGTTTGCGAGAGTAGGCTGGATTATATTCTGTTTAGGTGAGGCACAAATAGTAACAGTGGGGGAAGCCATGTAAATGGAACAGGAGTTACAGCAACTCCTTATCAAATGCTTATGAGACCTCCACTGGGCACTGCCTGGCTCGATTGGTGCCTACAATCTCCACATAATATACAGTATATATATATATATATATATATATATATATATATATATATCCACAGGGAAGGAAGGAAAATAAACACGGAGTGCCAAGCGCTTTCGTGTATTACATCTTCAGGGGACAGAGGACAGACAGAGAATGATCATATACAATGTGATATTATCTATCTATCTATCTATCTATTGCCTGACGCCGTGATCCCCGAAGGGGTGGCCACGAACGAACCGCCCCCATGCACCTCTGTCCCCAGTCAGTCGACGCCCCTCCCCCCAACCAGCACCGCCTTCGTTCATGCACTTCCTCACTCCATCCTTGCGAAAACTTAAATTAAAAATATTAAAAACTCATACTAAGTAACATAAAATATAAAGGACAGACAGAGTGATATTCATCAATAGAAGACTAAAAGGATTATTTGAGGTTTCGATTATACTAAAATCTCGTCATGAAATACATACCGGTTCTGTTTATTTAAAAAAATAATAATAACGATCATAAAACAATTGTTTCGAATTGTGACAAAAGATCGACTCAATATATATGAGTTAAAATACAGCAGGTATTGTATGTCTGAAGCAGTTATAAAACCTTATCTCCAATTACAAATATATAAAACCCTAAATTTTGATTTGTTTACAAATACAATTAACAATGAAATGATCTAGTTTGTACATGCCACTGCTTATATTCATGTTTATATTATCTGTATGCGTAATGAATCTAGATTCTATTATATTCCGGTCAACATATGATTTACATGAAACAATTGATGAAGCATTATCCCAATCAATATTGTGTTCATAATCTCGAACATGTATAAAGACACCGTTTGAGACTTGTCCTGTTTGAACGCTTGTCACATGTTGTTTAATTCGAATGGCTAGTTGTTTTCCAGTGTGTCCAATATATACCTTATTACAATTTTTGCAAGGGAGTTTATATATACATCCACCGTACATATCAGGAAAATTCTTTATGAGTATATTCTTAACAGTATTGCTGTTACAAAAAACAACATTAACATTAAAACAAAATCAGCATAGGAAGTACCTGGAGGAGATTGGCGTTCTATGGTAACTTTAGCATATTATGAAAATTAGTTTCTGGTTTAGGATTCACTCTATACAATGATTTTCTTGCTTTTTTGAGAGAAACATCAATGAAAGATTTATGGTATTTTAACTTTGTACCTGTGTCATATATACATTGAATTTCATCATTTAAAAACTCTGGACTACAAATACGAAAGGCTCGTAGAAACATGGACGAGAAAACTGAATGCTTCACTTTATCATGGTGTGAGGAGTAATAATGAGCATAAGATGATACATTAGTCGGCTTCCTATAAATGCTGTATTTGAATCCATTACTATGCCTGTGGATTACGCAATCTACAAATGGTAAATTATTGTTCTGCTCAACCTCCACAGTAAACTAAATAGAGGGAACCAAGTTATTGAGAGAAACCAAAAATGAATCTAAGATTGCATCACTTGGCAATAACCACAGGACATCATCAACATAACGAAACCAATATGCATTTGCGGGAAGAATATCACAAAGTAAATTTGTTTAAAAAAAATCCATGTACAAGTTACTAAGGGTGGGTGGGTGAAAGCGGATTGCCCATCGCCATACCAAATGTTTGTGAGAAAAATTCACCATTGAATTCGAATTTGAAGTCTTTGATACATAACTTGATCAATTCCAAAACAACATAACTAGGAATGGGCAATGTTAAGGCAGGCAAAATAGCCTCTAGGTACTGAAGCAAATCATCAACCGTAACTTTGGTGAATGAAGATGAAACATCAAAACTCACCAGGATAAAACCATGACTAATATTTACTCTGTTCAATTTTTCAACAAGATCTGTATTTTTTTTTATATTTGAATTAGAAATGTTACCAACCAATGGGTTAAGCAAATTTACAAGCCACTTGGATAATTTATAAGAGACTGAACCAACCGAACTTACTACGGGTCTACTTGTCTTGTGAGTCTTTATGAGACCATACATGTAGGGCAATGACGGGGTAAAAGTAAACAACTGCTTTATTAGCTCATTTTGACCTTCAAGTAATGTTTCCATTTTTGTATTGAATTGAGAGTTCACCGTATCAATATGGTTATTTCTGAGTTTTGCGTAGGTAGATCCATCATATATATATATACAGTATATATAATATTCGGGGTGTCCTAAAATAGTTATGCCAAACTTCAGGATCTAATTATATGGATGATTTTAAGCATAAGGTATTCATAAACATACATTTTAAATCTCAACTGTTATTATGTTCCTTTCAACAACCAACTATACTCCTAAAATCTATTAATGACATTTACAAAGGAGATATTTATTGATTAACCCGTCCAATCCCAGCAAAGGCTACTAGCCATCAGTAGATAAGTCACTCCCCAGTCCCAGCGACGGCTAGTAGCCGTCAGTAATTTAATATCCTTGTAACTGCCTGTGTCAGGCTGTACCTGGTACCACGACCAATTGAGCACTGCTCTCGATATGGCAACACTTCTCAGCTTATATAAGACCCTCTGAAGGCTGGGGTAGCCAGTCTTCCTTCATATCTTGAGCTGGAAGGTTGTTCTATCTTGCCATTTTGGCTACATTGCTCGGGACTGGGGGGGAATTTTATTACTGTATCCTACGGTACAGTAGGGGTTAATGTAGTGTCCTCCCACATGACCTTGTAGTGGACCCATCCATGTCAAGTGGTTTCCAACAGGTCCAGACTGACCTACAATGCTTATAATCATTATGTAACTTACAAACTTAAAATATCTTGTATTTATATTTATTATTTTATTAAGCGAGTGTGGGATAGGCCCTTTGTCAACTGGACCAGACTAATGGGAAAACACATGCGATGATACCATTTTCAACAGTCAGTATAGCTATAGCGAATGGGATTTTATATCATATTTATAGAACATGCTATGCTTAGAATATGTTTGGTAACCCAATCCTAAAGTTTGGTACACCCGTTTTAGGACACCCTGTACACACACACACACACTATATCTATCTATCTATCTATCTGTCTATCTATATATATATATATATATATATATATAGTGAGAGAGAGATAGGACAATGAATGATTGTACTTGACGTATTCTTAAGAACATGGGAACTGATAGCTTATCATATAACCGACAACGGTAATCGGCAGTAAAGATACATGGGTTGTGGCCATTGTCTAGACAGGGTCCAAGAACACTATTGTCTCTCAAATAACACTGCTGCTTCATTGATTTTCTCTTCTTTACCGAGTATACACAAACAGGTAAGGAAGAATTTATTGCTGTCTATTTTAACGATTTCCCACATTATTACCACCCTGCTCAATATTCATCTGAGTGAGTAAGGTATTAATGAATATACTTGTTTGACATATATTCATCTGAGTGAGTAAGGTATTAATGAATATACTTGTTTGACATATATTCATCTGAGTGAGTAAGGTATTAATGAATATACTTGTTTGACATATGTTTGATTGGAAGAGGTATTATAAAAGCAAACATTGTCTGTTATACTGTATATGGTAATAAGAAGCTTACTCTATAACAGGTATAGTCTAGCAAAACAAGATCATATTTTATAGTCATAGAATATAAACTATAATGATTATGTAAGCTTATACAATAAGTAGTAAATATAATCATGATTATATGAACTTTTGAAGTAAGTCATATATGTGTTAATGGAATAAAGGATATTATTATGAGGGACAGTGTAATTATTAGTAATAGGAAGTGCTTTATGCGGGGCTTTGAGTCATACCGTACTAATATTATGCCATGTTATATTGATAGTTAAACCAATTGTAACTTTGATAAAGAAGGAAATACTGTAATCATTTATAATATTGGAATTCAACATATATTAATAAAGGGATTTATACATTATATAATATCAATATTTGGAAGTAAACATATTTATTCAAAGTCAAACAATAAACATATAATATATGTTGCACAACATTTCAGCAATTTTTTTCCGTTTTGCACTATATAAATTCATACGAAGAGGGCACTATATCTTTACCACAATATAGTTATGTCTACCTATGACAAGCTAAGGAGATTTTGTGATCATGGTCATATTTAGGTTAGTATGAGTGTGATTCATTAACTGTTTGTAAGTAATCAATCATATTTATATGCAGGCAATTTATATACAATCATACTTTTCAGGACCTATTTGTCAGACAATAGTAACTTTTCTAAATGACTCTCGAGACTCATATTTTTGGAATTATTACACATTTAAAGTTATCGATAGATAGAACAGTGAGTCCAGGGAATGAACATGGAATGTAAATATCTACCTTTGAATATATTTACAGGCATACTGTTAGATTACTATTATTATTGTTAATTTGTATTATTGTTTGTGTTAATATTATTCTTTCGTATCATATTTAAATATCATTAAAGATGTCTTTTGCCGCACTAATTGAAAACATTTGTCATGGTTAATGGGAACCTATAGATTTCCCATATTTTTCTCCATATAGTCCGCATGGAGGTTTGTTGTTATCAACAACTCAATAAAAAACAATCTTTATTTCACCGAAAAATAACAGTGCCGCGGCGCGTATAAAACACCAAAAGCTGAGTCCCGAGTGTAGACAAACCACCAATATATCGACCGTAATAATATAGCCTACTCTGATAATGTGTGATTTTATCATTCTAGATGATATCACACACTACAAATTTAGGCTATATTGGTAAGGCTGATATATCGAAAAATAAAGAGACTTAAAACAATTAAAACAAAAAAACGTTGTGTTCTTGACATATTTATCTACTTCATGCAAGTGTTTTAAACTGTGGACAATTTTTGGAAAATAATTGAAAACCCGCCTGCATTTAAAAGTGAATAAACGTGTGCGTCTTTTGTCTTATGCTCATCATTAACCTCTCAGCTGCGCAGCCTCTGTAGTATAAACCATACCCCTGTGCGTAGGTATTTATATGTATTCCTCACTAAAATCGTTAATTTACCATAAATATAATTAATACTTATCCATATGCGCCTATTTTACGTTTAATATGAAGATAGTAATATGTTACAACAATAAAACAAGTGGGAATATCATTTGTATGGTCAAAATCGCGAATTGTTAGCGAGTGGTTCATTCAACAATTGTGAACCAGCCGGCCTCACATCCTCCTCTCTCGAGGCCTGGAGAGAGACTGAGGCCTGAATCTCTCTCTCTCGCCCTTTCCCACGCATAGACACACACATGACCACACCCTATGATCAGTTTGGAGATGCTTACACGAAAATATACCAAAGAATAAGGGAATAACAGGGAAAATAGGTGATAATTGGCAGGGGGGGGAGGGGGGGGGGGAATGGAGGGAAGGAGGGGATGTGGAGGAGTGATATGAAGCATGGAGGGAAAACAAAAAAGTTTCAAGTGCTACTGGGGCCTTTTAAAAAATGTTTTCTTAGGCCTAGGATCTTAAGAGTCTCCCCGCAGTTGCCCAGTAAAACCTCTTAAGAGTCTCCCACCAGCTGCCGGGTTAATCATGTAAGTTTATTTGTATTACAACTGTTAAAATACAAGTAGCCTCTACTATCTACTATGCACTTAATAAGGTAATATAAATAGCAATGAATACAATGGTTATGACGATATTGCTTTGTATAATATAATACCCCTTACGCAGTTCACGCATACTACCGCTTAGCTATACAAATATAATGAGAGGCAGCATTGCCAATGTCTGCCAGGTGGGAAACCGAATTCTGCACCACCCTGTATATTTGTAGATGACTATGGTACACATATGATATTATTCCAACAGTTGTAACATACTATTACATTATATCATTGACTGTTATTTATCTCCGCATACACGGTATCTATACTGAGTTGGAATATTTTGAGATCAGCTGACCACACATCACGAACAGCTGACCATTATACGTCATATGGCCCGATTTTTTCAATTCCTAAATATCTGTCAAGTGTGCCAGGTGTACCAAAAATATGATTGAACTTTCTGTGTACTTTAAAAAACCTGACAATGTATGGACATTCTTAGTGGACCACAATCTAGTATTATTTCCAGTTAAGTGTACCTAGTGTGACACTGACCTTTCCCATTCTGACAGGCGTTTTAGGTGTGATAAGGCCAATAAGAAACGCCATTGTAAAACTTTAATGTTAGTGCAGTGAAAGTCACTTTCTTTGAATGTACCTGACTATCTTATGTAACTGCCATCAACATTTGCTATTGGTTCTGTGCCAATGTCGCCACATACAAACGAGTAGCCCATGATCTTCTTTTTTTCGGAACAAACATTAATTAACTGCTACTACTTGTGCCGAGAGATGACTATCAGCTACTGTCTAGATTCTTTGCAGAAAATTGGTGGCCCAAGAAATAAGGTAGAAATAGAGGAAGCAAAGTTAGGGCACAGAAAATATCATTTGGGAAGGGTTGTTAAGGGAAGTTTGGTCTTTGAGGTATTTGAGAGGGGTAGCAAGGAAGTCGTTATCATTGCCGTGGAAGACCGATTAAAAGATACCCTAATCAGTATCATCAAAGAGTGGATTGAGCCTGGGACTAATATACACTCAGAGTTTTGGGCTTTATACAGAAACCTGTGCTTCGAAGGGTACACCCACAAGCCAGTGAATCATTCTCAAATCTTCGGCGATCATGACACCGGCTCCCACACCCAGAACATTAAGAGCAATTGGAGGGAGGTTCGTTCGTCACTACCTTGCTTTGTCCACACACAGGAACATTATGATGGCTACGTATCCCATTATCTCTTCTTAAAGGCCTTCACAGAGATCGACACCCGCCTACACCACTTCCACCTCCATGTTGCTATACTCTATCCTCCTACGCTTTATGGATAGTACATGCTAGGTAAAGGGTACTTGATAGTTTAACATTTTTGTCTGTATTTCAATACCGCACCTACATCAGCTGATCATATAGGCCTAATAGTGACGTCACTATCTTACATGGCCGTACTGTATGCCGGATTGTTGTGCTAGATAGCTGATTGAATACTATTTATATTTACAATAATATGACTCTACAGGCCATATTTTGTGTGCCGCACATTCTTGTTCAGGCATTCATTGAGTGCAATACGTGTGACTGTGACTTTCAAGTGACATCTAACAGCCGCGTTTGAGCTGATAAGATAGCCCAACCATGCGATGCTAGCAACCCAATAAACATTTGTAAAATATAACTTCCGCTTCTTTCTTGACCATTGTTTAGTTTTTTTGCTTTATTTCAAGGAATAGGCTTATAGTTGCTATTTGCTTTTATTATTATGGTTTGAGTGGAGGATTTGCTGCAGCTTACACATGACTCCACAAATTCTAACTTCCACCCCCCCCACCCCCCTAGTGAGAATGCCTATGAAGATTAGGTACAACGTGGTGTTCAAGACGAAAATTATGCTAGACAATACTTTTCTAAACTTGCCTCAAACTTGTGTACTGTTCAAACCCATAAAAGGTCACTTATCAAAAGTCTGAGCTAAGTTTTGCAAAAGTTGGCTCGTTTTTTTTTTTTTTTTTTCAAACACACGAAAGGCCACTTTTTGGAAATCTCCGCTAAGTTATGTCCAAAGTTTGTTCAGATTTTCGTGTTTTTCAAACCCATAAAACCCATTTTCATATTTCCAAGCCATAATTTGACCAAAGTTAGCTCAGATTTATGTATTTAACAAACCCATTAAACCCCACTAATCGGAAATTTTAGCCAAGTTTTGTCAAAAGTTGGCTCATATGGTTTGTAGTTTTGAAACCCATCAAAGGCCAGATATAAGAAATCTGAGTCAATTGTTGTCAAAATTTGGCTCAAATTTCTGTTTGCCTCCAATAGTGGGGAAAGTTTTGGGTAAACAACAAGAATCAAGCAATAAAAAGCTATATTGGGTAATTCAGTACTTATGTTGCCTGAAGGGGGCCTAATTAGAGTTGCTGTGGGATACATGATGAGCAGAGCCCCCCTCAGCCTATTATGTATCTCATGGCAACCTTAATTTGGCCCCCTACAGGCACCATATGTGATCATTTCAGTGAGTCACAGGGAGCCACCCCCCTCAACCCATCGTGTATCCCACGTCAACCCAAATTAGCCCCCTACTGGAAACATAGATGATGATTTCAATGAGTCACATGGGGGTGGTGGGATAAACCCATCATGTATCCCACGGCAACCCTAATTAGGCCCTCTATGGGCAACCTAGATGCTGATTTCCTCAATATAGCATTTATCGCCATATGTTTTTCTTTTACCCAAAACAAAATATTTTTATTATTACCCCCCCCCCCCCCCCCACCACCACCACCACCATTGGGGGCAAGCTAAAATCTGAGCCAACTATTTGACAACACTTGGCTTCTATTTTCCCAAACTGGCCTATAATGGGTTTCAAATCTACAAAATACGAGCCAAATTTTGACAGAACCTGGCTTGAATTTCCGAAAAGTTGGATTATATGTGTTTGTAAAATACAAACGTCTTAGCCAATTGTTTATATATCTTGGCTAGGATTTCCGAAAAGAGGGGTTTTATGGGTTTCAAAAATATAAAGATCCGAGCCAACTTTTGACAAAACTTGGCTTGGATTTCCAAAAAAATTCCTTCTTTTGTGTTTGAGAATTAAACAAATCCAAGCCTATCATTGATAAAACTTGGCTCGAATTATTTAGAAGTAGCCTTCGCTGTAATGTCTCAAGCTACACCATCCCCCTTATTTGTGCATCTTGAATTGTACCTGTTAATACAATTTAATCTGTATTAATCTAATCAGTGCATTATATCCCATTGCCGTAATACTCTATTAAGTGCAATTGCCCCTTTTTTCCGAGTGATTCTTGATCAAACGTAGATGACCTATCCTAACAATAATGTTGCTGTAATTAAGTCCTATTATGCCCCCCCCCCCCCCCCCCACAGCTGTGAACCCCTTTCCCTTTCTCCTAATTTGTAGTAGTATTAATCGATCTTAACCGATTGCGTTAATCCAAAAATAGAAGACGACAGAGTGACAAGTGAATTTGTTGGATATGTTCAGTTTAGTACAAGAAGCGCTGCACGGGTATTTGTAAAGACTATTTAAGAAAGGTAGAACCCTTCCCTATATATAATTCTGATTTCATTGATTTGGCAGTAATAAGTTGTATAGTTCGATAACGCCACATAAATGTGTTCCGTTAAGTACAAGAAGCCCTGCATGCATATATGTAAAGACTATTCAAGAAGGGTAGAACCAATCCCTCTATGTATATAATTCAAGAAGGGTAGAACCAATCCCTCTATGTATATAATTCAAGAAGGGTAGAACCAATCCCTCTATGTATATAATTCAAGAAGGGTAGAACCAATCCCTCTATGTATATAATTCAAGAAGGGTAGAACCAATCCCTCTATGTATATAATTCAAGAAGGGTAGAACCAATCCCTCTATGTATATAATTCAAGAAGGGTAGAACCAATCCCTCTATGTATATAATTCAAGAAGGGTAGAATCAATCCCTCTATGTATATAATTCAAGAAGGGTAGAACCAATCCCTCTATGTATATAATTCAAGAAGGGTAGAACCAATCCCTCTATGTATATAATTCTAGCATCATTGATTTGGTAAGTGTAAGCGATATAGTTTGATTGTTAACACTACATGGGTGTTCCATAATTGTGCTCCTAATTTATATGCATGTATATAGTTCTTGTGTGTAATTGTGTCACAATGTATTGGCAATATATACAGTAATAAAGGACATATATAGCAGTCGGTTCCAAGTCCTCATGTCATATATAATATTGTACTATGTAAACTGGTAATAATATAATTGTAATTATATATAATATGACAAGAATATTATTATTATTGTAGTACTTATTTTCTTATTCCAAATATACTACTACGGTGGGGGATAATTCGACAGTCATTTAGAAGTTCGTATACTTTATTTAACAAACTTACTACTAACCTAGTAACTATTTCTCTGTTCGGGCCGAAATGAGTTCCAGACACAGATTGAATATTTCGTCGAACCAGCATAGGTGGTATATTGGAACTCTAGAGCTCCCGTTACCACCTATTTGGATTCCCGCGATTCAGGTATTGACTCACTTCGACTTCGATCCAAAGTCACGTTACTAGTTTCTAAAATAATATAGTTTTACCGGGCCCTGCTGTGTCTACTCCAGAGACCAGGGCATTGATACATCTAACCTTTATTTCCCTATATAGAACAAGAGATTTATTCTTAACTAACTACAAAATTAGATAACTTTACCAAGCCCTACCGTGTCTACTCAGAGACCAGGGCGTTACTGCCTCTGACACTTTTAGATTATATATTCTCTTAACCCTATACAATATATTTACTCACAAGACCAGGGCGTTAGTACACTTGATTTCGATTGCCCTATCTATAACACTCTTAGATAATATGTTCTCTTAACCCTATACAATATATTTACTCACAAGACCAGAGCGTTACTACACTTGACCTCGACTGCTCTATCTATAGCACTCGTAGTTTATAATGTTCTCTTAACCCTGTTACCAATAAGTCACATGTTACATATACCACCTATTCAATAATATAACTCAGTAAATGGCTTAATATGATCAGTACCTCAAAACCCCTACGAGAACAAGATTCACCGCTTTAATCCTCTACATAGATTCTATGATTACATTAATATCCTGGATTTAATGCTTGTAACGCTTACCACGACACTGACCGAATATTCCTTCAAACAATATAATTGATGTTTCCTTTATAACAAATGATTTCGTAGATCATACGGACTAGTGTCCTCCCTACCTGTTTCTCAAACTAAAGCTGATCTAATTGCAACTATTCTTTATTTCCCTTGAGCCTTATAGTTGCTTATCTATTTAAGAATTATCCCCTCTTATTTTAACTTTAATATCTATTTGCTGTCCTACCAGATCCTATACTATTGATAGCTAATCGGCATGGAGACTTCTCTATCAAGAATAACTATTATCCTATTAACACATCATCATTTTATTTATTGTACATAAGTCTAGTATCTTTCTCTTTAGTTTGTCCTATAAGAACACATCAATTATTATTTATGGGAACCACTGGGGTAGTCAAGCATTTTCTCTCTTTCTTTCACCACCTCAGAGCTGGCCAATATCTCAACTGGAAATCTTCGCTCCCCTCTACTTTCTGTCGTCCCTATTGAACCGCTTGGCTTTAGGTATGCAAGTCAGCGATGTGACGACAGGCGGCCGGATATGGGAGAGCGATGTTAGGCCTGAGGTGGACCTTACTGGAACAAGTGATGAGGGCTGGGAGGCTGGAATAAGTGGATCCAAGCTCCTTTGAGTGCCCAAGCGAGAGAGAGAATGTGGGTTGCAAGAAGTGAGCCCAGTGGAGCCCGAGAGGTAAATGACTCCGGCAGCCTCTCCCACCCCCTTAATATAGTCCCGCCTCCTGCTCTCCGGCGCTGTGATTGGCTGAGCCATCCGCTCGGCCGTGCACTGTTCAGGCCGCGCGACATGAATATTCCTACCCTTCGCCTCCACTCTTCTCTATCCATAATATGTTCCTGGAAGCTGGTTGCGAATGTTTTTTTAGTGGCTTACGGGAGTATAGGGCTGGCACTAATGCATTAGACCCATTGCAACCAGAGGAAACGGCCTGTGAAGAGAGCGAGAGCGAGTTTAAATGCGAGGCAATACACGTAGCCGTCATCTCCGAAAACGGAGGCTTCTGATTGGTCGGCCGGGAGGGCGTGGCATAATTACCTGGTGCGCCCGGAATGTCAAACTCAGCTGGTTTAAAGGGAATGTTAAAAGGAGCGCGTTGATTGGCTGGTTGCCTTTTTAACTTAATTATTATATATTATAATGTGTTCTGACTCATACTCAAGTGTTCAAGCTTACGAAGGAGTTCAATTATTTAGTTACCTGAAGGGGAGATCTCTACTTGAGGGATTTTTTTCTTGACCCCTTTCTCCCTCATGTTTAGCCCCATTGCTTTTGATATTATAAAACGTTTGCCCCATTAGTTTAGCGATTTTAAGAACTTTCACCCCAAATTAAGACCTTTCGTGCAATTCAGGTGTCGATTTTATCCTGGCGAGCGATAGCGAGCCTGTAATTTAAGAGGAACCGGCCTTCGGCCGGGAAATTTTTCTACAGAAAAATTTAAAAGTTTATCTTGAAAGGGACTCAAGGGGGTGTAATTTTAAGCTTGATGGAGGTCTAGGGAACAAACTAAATACCTCCCCTTAATAGCTCAATACCCTTGGTCTTGAAATAATTTATTCAGGCTCTCTGGTGTTCGATTAGTGGAGAGATCTAGCACCAAGAAATCAGTGTGCCAGTGGATAACGAACTTGGTGCCTTAATCATACTAAAAAGCGTTCAAGTTAATGAGGAAGGCCTGTCTTTAGTTTGTGTGTCATAGTGATTGTAATTATGTGTATTCTTATGACTCTTCGCTGCCGGTATTAAGTAAAAAGCCTTTTAACCCTTAAAAAGCGGCTCACCACATAAGTCGTATTTAATAAAGCTGGACTATGTGGCGGCGCTCGACATAGGTCGAGTGGCAATTTCAGCACGTAATGTTGCTGAGAGAGAGAGAAAAGTGGTGGCAGGAGACTAGTGAGCGTATGACTGCTCCAGACCACCGCGGCAAACCTACTAACACGAATCTCAGCTCCCTCCTCCCTCTCTCACTCGCTATATACGGAATTGTATCGGGAAAGTGGCTAATTACATGCTTTTTGCACTCGCGTTGCACGGTTATTGCAAGAAAACTAGCCATCATAAAAGGATCGTTATGGAGTCATTTGAAAGCTCTGTTTATGCCCTTTCAGGGATAGATACTTGTTTTACGTTCTGGGTCTTATTTAGGCATGAAAATGATCACGTAAACAGCCCTATTTTGGCAAAAAAAAAACCCGCTGGGCGGTACATATAAATAAACCGCATAGGCCGCTAAAGAAGGGTTAAAAGACCCTAGTGGCACTCAAAACAAAGGAATATGTGATTAACCTACTGAGCACCAGGCAATATAATATAAATGTACACTCCAGGACCAGCAGGTTGTCAGAAACAATGTTTTTCGAGAAAACACCTGAAATGGGTTAGAAATGAAGGAAAACCCACAAAAAAAGATGATCCCCTAGGTCATTAAGGGATCCTACGGGGCGCCCGAAAGTCGGAATTAACATGAGGAAATGGGTAGGCAAAAACATGCAAAAAACATGTTTCTGCGCGCTCACACACACGCAGCTGGACTTTGAGGGTTTTCAACTATCGGCATTGTTGCGTGGGTTACTTACACAGTTCCCATACAAATCTGAGCCCTCTAGGTGCCATAGGACCGGAGTAATTAACCGCGACGCACCCTATGCGGCTCTGTGGTTTAGTGGTACATACATTGCCGACGCATAAGGTGAGTCTCTGGTACTTGAGGGGTTAAGCGAGATAAGTCCACTTGTGTGAAACCCCCCCTCCCCCCATTCAATTATCACCTATTTTTCCTCCTATTTCCTTGTTTATCAATTTATTATCAATATCCCCCACCCAGTTTCAAGGTCGAAAGGGAGGCATATAGACATCGTGGCAAGAGAGAGACTTCACTTACAAGGCGTCACCGTTGATCTATAAGTGAGAGAGGGAGGGTGTGTGCTGCGCTGGCTCTAGTCTCATGAATGAACCGGTTGGCAATATTTCGTCTTTTTCACCCCCCAAATACTATTCCCACTTGTTTTATTGCTGCTAAATGTTAATATCTTCATATTAAACGTAAAATAGGCGCATATAAATAAGTAATAACAATATTTATCGGATATTAACGATTTTAGTCGGGAACGTATCAAATATCCTCGCCTGGCGAGTACATTCAAATACCATAGATTCTCTGTTTAAAGGGTAATTTCACCACAACACCAAACACCTCCAATAAAATTAATGAAAGCATATATGTGATACACTGGGATTCGAAACTGGGTTATCACAAACAGATTTTTAAACACTCTAACCATTACACCACCAAGACAGTTAAAGGTTTATGCACACACTTACGACTTATTATCCATTCTCGAATGCTGGATATTAATCTAATCATGTTCATAATCCCAACCAAACCTATTCCTGATCCAATTTTCAGCCGCCTAGGACTATTGGCGCTGTTTTTGTACACATTTAAAATTTCTGCTTCCTGCAGGCATGTCACAGCTGCCTTACAGAACTTTCCCGAAAGCATGTCGCAAATGCTTGATTAAAAGAGACGCCGCGCTTCCCACGATTTTCCACCCCCTTCCCCGGCTTCCTGCACTATTGTTCCTTTAAATCTCAGTAGTTAGCAAGTTCACGCTGCCTTTTTAGTTTAACAGTTTTTTATATTTTTTGTTTTTTCTATATTCCAACTACTCCCTCTCGGGCATAGGCTGAGAGCCTGTATATTCAACCGTACACATTCAACGGTGCAGTCCGTGAAGTCTCGTTCCAGTCTAGAGAGTGAGACATGTGTAACACTTTGAGATGCAACCAGCTCCTGCTTTCTTGCCTTCACAAGAAGCTCAGGGCCCGGTTACCCACCCACGGCTCGAAGCAGCCCATCTCTGGAGTTGCCTCGCCCCAGTGCTTCACTGTCTCATCCCCTAGCCTCAGACCCTCACTCTCAGAACACCACCTATTGAGCAATGAACTCACTAGGATTGCCCCCCTGTAAGCATATTTTGAATATGGGAATATGTATACAGTGCTTTCTAATCAGGGAACAAAGAGGGTATTTTTTGGGCGTTTCGGTGGGCTTTATGGTAATGCACTGATACTAGGTGTTGTACTTAAATTTCTAAGTTCAAGCACACTAATAAGGTGGGGAAATAATTAGACAGTTGTTGGAGTTTTGTATATTTATATAACAGCCCAACTCTTAAGCTAACACGGATCCAGTAACCCACCTCCTGTTCGGGCCGAAATGAGTTCAATACACGAATTGAATAGTTCGTTGACCCACACCAGATAGTACATTGGAACTCGAGAGCTCCCGTTACCATCTACTTGGATTCCCGCTATTCAGGTAATGACTCACTTCGACTTCGATCCATTGCAGGTTACCAGACTCGATCCATTGCAGGTTACCAGACTCGATCCATTGCAGGTTACCAGACTCGATCCATTGCAGGTTACCAGACTCGACTACTAATTTTACAACGCCCTCGGATGTCTAACTAAGAGACCAGGGCTTCTCTGACCAAAGACTCTTATTCGTAAATCTAAATCACAAATGCTATTTCCTTAATAATATAACCTTTACCGAGCCCCTGGATGTCTATCTATAAGACCGGGGCGTTACGAACATAAATCCTCCTAATACAATACAACATCTGGATGAAACACTGGCCCGTAGACAACTTAATTTTCCACAAATGATATAATCTTTATCTCACCACCCCTTTACAGCATCGAACGCGTAGTCCTTACACCTGAACATAAATTATCTTAATACAACGCAATATCTTAACCCTAATACAATACAACACCTGAATACAACACTGGCCCGTAGACCACTTAATTTCCCTCAAATGATATAATCTATATCTCACCCCCCCTATACAGCATCAAACGCGTAGTCCGTTACACCTGAACATAAATTATCTTAACACAATATCTTAACCCTAATACAATACAGACCCGTAGGTCATCTAAGTCTCCGCGTATGAAACAATCTTTTTCCTTTTCAATATGTAATTCTTTATCCGTTACATGTATTCCCGGATACGTACATAATATCTTAACGTAATAAATACGTCCTTACTAATTCAAAGATTCTACTTTAGGCTTATTCCCTATCGCCGCTCAACCGACGGACTAACCATTAATAAGATGATTAATTCAATTTCCTCCACAACATAAGATATAGTTTAATTATTGGACTAGTGTCCTTCACATTTGGACTGGTGTCCTTCTTATATATATATCTATCTCCCTAAGCTGAAGCTCATCTATCCGCAACTATCTATTATTCCCACTGAACCCTATAGTTGCTTTCAAATCTCAATCCCTCTTACTTTAATTAATTCTCGTCCTATACGATCCTATCTATTTGGTAGCTAATGGCATGGAGCCTTCTCTATCAATAAACACTAATACTCTATGAACACATCATTCCTTTATTTTGTTTCATAAGTCAAATCTATTTCTCTTTAGTCTGTTCTAATAGGAACACATTAATTAATTAGGGGTAACCACTGGGTCAGTTAACATGATCTCTCTCTCTTTCTCTTTATCTCCTGGAAACGGTCATTCTCAGCTACTACCTGTCGCCCCTCTTGAATTGTCTGGCTACAGGTATGTAAACCAGCAATATGGCACCAGGCGGAGGGATACTGGTGGTGTAATCTCCACGTAGGCGAGAGTGAAGCCAGGCCCGAGGGAGTATTCATGGGAACGGTTGAGGTGGGCTGGAAGGCTGTAGTAGGTTAAGCCAAGTTTCCTGAGGTGCCCTGGGAAGAGAGAGAGGCTGGGCTGTGGAAAGTGTTACGTCCTGGGATATATAAACACTGGGCTCTTTCTATTGGACTAAGTATGCGGCAACAAGCAACAACGGAAAACGCTAGATCCAACCCTTATCTATAAACCCAGGCAACAAACCACCCTAAACCGTCAAGAGTCCTGCCTGGACAACAAGGTATCCTATGACTCGGTTACAGGGTGCACGCACTATAGACTGCTGATAGTCAAGCAGGCTATATAAAAGATCACACAATTAAGTTGACTTAAAGCTTCAAGGAAAAGATAGATAACGGAATTAAATTGCAGAAACAATTTAATAACAAACTAGAAGAAAGTACATTTAACGTTACGTTAATTAATACAACTAATCACCCCTGCGTGAAAGAAGGTGAAAGCAAACAGTCCTCAAAACATCGTACAGGTAGACAAGATGCAGGTTTCTAAACTGCATGCGGCTACTGTAGGATCTGATGCTTAGCAAAGAAAGTAAGTTACGGATTTAGAGAACTCTTCACTCATAAGCAGGAATAAATACTAGTGATAGGCCATACAGTGTATAATGACATAGGTATAATTAAATGAAGGCAGCAACTCGCAACATAACCACATACAGGTGTGTTTCTCACTCTTAGTCAGGCAAGCCTGCTCGGACAGAGTCTCTAAGCCACACCCTGACTCACAATGCTCACAACAACGGTAAACTGTGGCACAATAACAAGCATGCAGAAATAATAAACCCCTAGCTGTTAATATGCCAGGTGGCAGAGGTTTAGCCGGAAGGATATAGGCTTCGGATACCCGGGCTGAGCCACCTGCTCTAGCCTAGGGACGTTCCCAAGTCTGTGCGCCAAATTACTCTAATTGAAAGGGTGCTCTCTTGAGAGACTCAGATCCCAAGTATCTGACTCTCTCCTGACGACCCTAAAACAAACGCAAGACGTGCTAGCGCAGTGCTGAGTGGACTAGGCAAGGGCCCTCACACAACACAACACTAGACACACAGGCACACAGACAAGAAAATGCCCCCAGACTCCCACGGGTAACCTAGTAAAGTCATGCAGGTCCACAGGACTCGCACCAGCAGACTTTACTTAAAGAATCGCAAAAAGCCCCCCCTCCGGTCTAGCCCCTGCTCACCTGCCACAGGAACACACTAGCAACCATGAAACCACCAAATATGAGACAACAAATAAGCTTCCTAGGTCTCATTAACAATTACATCTCTGCATAAGGCCCAAATCCTATCTAATTATCTGAGAGCTCGTCGTTAATACAATAATACATATAAGGTCTATCAAGGGGATGGGATAATTAAATAGATTGGTGAAGTAGTGGAAAGAAGGTATACAAAGTACGAGAGAAAGTTTCTAAGTGGGGTTGAGAGGGATAGATATCAAGGGGGTCCGTAGGGTACGACAGTGAGGTGAGCTCTGAGTCTTGAATCTGTCTGGACCCCACCCTAGGCATGCGAAATACATCCCATGCTTGGCAACACTCAACACCGTTGCCGGGTCAAAATCCTCTACCCCTTGCGTGAGTCGAAACTAAGCCTAACGTTGCGATCAAATTGGCAACATCAGGCTCGTCCCAAGCTAGTCTCTCCGCGCCCGCGCGAAGCAACGTCCCCCAGCCGGTCTCTCTCTCCCACTCGTCTCCTCCCACTCTCACTAGACTTACATCTTATATATTATAATGAAACAATTAACTATCGAGAATAAAATATACTAAGATGCGTTGGTTAAGAATAAGGGCAGCTTCAAGCTGTGAAACAACATAAGAATATCCCAGACATTAGTTACATTGTTGTAGGATATATACTAAGGAAAAGCCGGCCGGCCGGCTGCTGCCGGCCGGTTTCTAAAAGGCTCGGCAGCCGACGCGCGCGCATGCCCGCACGTGGCTACTATGCAGGAGCGTCACAAAAGCTGCCCCAGTGGTGCCGGGTGCCTGAATGACTTTGCAACACGCTCCCCCCCTCCCTTTATAGTCCTGCCCCCGCTCTCCCGCGCTGTGATTGGCTGGCTCGCTCGCATATTTACTTTTGTCTCTTCTTCTTCTCTCTCTCCATAGTATATCCCAGGAAGTCATTTGCAATTATCTTTTAGTGGCTTACGAGAGTATAGGGCTGGCACTAAGTTATTTAAAAGATTGCAATCCGAAGGAACGGCCTGTGAAAGAAGCGAGTTTTTAGGCGAGGATGTACGAGCGTATTTCAGGTCCGACAAGGGAGCCTTTTGATTGTCTAATCGAGGAGGTGTTCAGACGGTGGAAGTCATGCCTGGAATGTCCACGTTATCTCAGCCAAAAGGCTCGGCCAAAAGGAGCACGCTGATTGGCCGGCTGTCTTTCTACTTTACTAGGTACAGCACAAATTCCATCCCATTAATATCTTCCCATTGATACATCAGGATTTGAACCTGGTACCATTGGATTACCAGTCCAGTGGCATGACCTCCTTCTCTGTCCTCCTTTGATTATGTCCACTACTAGCTGTTTCCATAGAGTACAGAAGGATAGACCTGAAAGCGTGACGTCACACGGTTATTTTGCCGCGCGTCCTAGGGATTTGGTGGCAGCACTGTTGTAGGGCATATAACCAAAACACCTCAGTCGTTTTTCCTTATTAGATACTCCTTGTTATCTGTGCACTTGGCTTGTCTGCAGTGTTATCAAAGTTAAGGGAAATTCCGCAAAATGAGGAGGGCAATAGATTAAAGAGGGAACGTCTTTAGGAGTGCTTTAATTTTGGTAAAAACACTTGTATTTATTTAAAATAAATTAGAAATATGAAAACAGGAGGAAAATATTAGGAATACATATTCAGTATAAAAAATACTTATATATGATGTAAGCTGTATGACTACAAGCAACACAACAAGAATTACAATGTTATTTTGAATATATATTATTATTAGTTACATGGTATGTAGATTTTAATTTATAAAGTTAAACTAAAACAAGACATTTCACGAAATAAGTTCCTAGGTTATACTTATGACACCTAGAGATATTTTGGCCCAGCATGTTTGACGTTTGCAACTCCCCACTCTCACAAAAACAATGGTTGGGGTAGAAGAAAAGTGGCTGTGAACCTCCTCATAATGACGGCAAATTCACGATGATCTGTCCTTTACGGTAGCCTTTACTTATGTCTATTTAACTGTCATGTCTATAGAGTCTCTGGATAGCGTAGAATTGATTATTAATTGGGTTATTAGTACAAGATAGGGATTATTACGAATTAATGGGGACCCTCCCAATTTCCTTTGCAACCATGCTGCCATCTCTCGAACGCGCGGCTCGCTATTTTCAGATTTGTAGCGTCCTTCTTTCCTCTCTATCCTTTTGTACTCTATGGGTGTTTCCTTTCCCCCATTGCCCCTCCGGCCATCTGGAATTATTATATAATATTATTATGTTTTTTGTGCTGTATAGAATGTAAGGTATAATACGATGTATATATATGTATGTGATGTCTGGTTATGTATAAAATATTATGTTTCTTTTGCATTGTTGAAATTGCAGTACTATTGGACCAATTGATTGACCCTTTGTGTATGAATAAAACCCATTGAAACGTGCATCTCTTGTTTTACAACCAACCAGTTGAGCATCTGTAGTGTATGAATTGCCTGAATAATACCGCCATAAGAAATATAAAGTAATGTAACAGCGAATTTTGAGTGACTGTACACTTCTAAGATAAACCATATAATCACATATATAACTCACACCATTTTAACTACCTTTTAAAAAGAACTGTAAGTGTGTTGGTGTGATCTCCCTATAGAAGCTCACACCATCACAATAGAAGCTGGTAACTTTCCACCCTGCTAAGGCAAGCACGGATCCCACGATCACCAAAAGGTATCACACATCCGTTGCCAAGATATCGAAAAGTAATTGCTAGCAACTTTGTCACATCCAGTTGTCACATGATGTTGCTGAACCGCGCCCCTCCCTCAAGAGGCAGAGGGCGAGTCAGTTAGCACACCACCACACCCTAAGGAGGCTATCTCTCTCCAGCCCTCTGGGTAAGACAAGTGACCTGTATAAGTGTAGAAGTACCTTATAAGTGACATACAAGTATGCAGTGACATTCAAGTGTTCTAGTGATTCCCTTCTAATCTTATGTTCTGTCTCTTTACACGAAGATCATTATTACATGGAAAACAGCTCATAGTTCTAGGTTGCTATTATTAAATACTATTATTAAATAGTAAGTAGAGTACTTATCTCGGTACACACTCAACATAGAGTATACACCACATTAAGAAGTACTTTATAATTGCATTGTCCAACGTAAGGGACGTTTAGTGCAATATATTCTAATATCTCAAAATTAGGATTAAGGGTTAACCCTTGTCTAGCGTTTTTTGGGGGGCTTATTTGGGCATATTCAGGCCCTCCTGAATGATAAATCAAGTATCAGCATGAAAAGAAATGTAGACAGCAAAAAACTAGGCGCTACAAGCTTCAAAATGAGACCAGAACGAGCTATGTAGCACTCGTGGTTCTCATACAGTGGTACCAGTAACATGGGAGTTTAGCGTTATATTTTTCCCAGCTACGCTCACTACTGGCTACACTGCCGTCCTCTCGAGAACACAGGGAGGGTGAGTTAGTGGGCGGCGGTAAGCCCTGGGTGTCGGCCGTGTGGCCTGCTGCGCTCCCGGCCATTTGCACTCGATTTTAACACTTTAAAAGCCTTAATAATGCTCCTAACTTGCTGCTTTTTGGATACGGACTTAAGTCGGGCCCCGCTCTTTAAGTGTTAAAGACATATATTTTGCTGATAAAATGAACCAAACAGAAAGCCCCGTGCTTGTTTATTTTAAAACCTCCCTACATATTTCCAGTGGTTTCAGATTACTACTATGTACAGGAAATATTGAGGTAAGATAATAAGTTAACCCTAACCATTCCGCTCAGTGCCTACACCATAAACCGACCGCTACATATTGGTGGCAGCGGTGGGATACGATTTACCCCTAAAGTAAAACGAACCAATACAGTAAAAAAATAAACCTCCGAAGAACAATTAATTAGACACTTAACCCTTAATTAGCGGCGAGCAACATAAGTCGAGTTAAATAAAGCTGGACTATGTGGCGGCGCTCGACATAGGTCGAGTGGCAATTTCAGCACGTAATGTTGCTGAGAGAGAGAGACAAGTGGTGGCAGGAGAGTAGCGAGCGTATGACTGCTCCAGACCACCGCGGCGAACATACTGACACGAATCCCAGCTCCCTCCTCCCTCTCTCACTCGCTATATAAGGAATTGTATCGGGAAAGTGGCTAATTACATGCTTTTTGCACTCGCGTTGCACGGTTATTGCAAGAAAACTAGCCATCATAAAAGGATCGTTATGGTGTCATTCGAAAGCTCTATTTATGCCCTTTCAGGGATAGATACTTGTTTTACGTTCTGGGTCTTACTTAGGCATGAAAATGATCACGTAAACAGCCCTATTTTGGCTAAAAACACCCCGCTGGGCGGTACATATAAATAAACCGCATAGGCCGCTCTTTAGGTGTTAATAATCACATAGGAGAAGTAGAGGAGTGAGAGGGAAGCCGGTGGCGCCGCAGTCCATGTTTATCGAACATACCTCGGGATATTGATGATACACCGGAACAAAAATCATCCACACAACCAAACTCAGTGTCGCGGTTCTGTGTAGTGTAAAATCGAATTGGTGGCATAAATATCTTGGGAGATATAACAAAGGCATTTGAAAAAAAACGTTACTTTCTCCGTGCCAGGCAGAGGAACGGAGAGTGCCTAGGCCTATAGGCATCACGGATCAGTGAAGGCCTGGGTTATAGTCCAGTGTACTAATTAAATTAGCTATATTAGTGAAAAGTGGCTAGAATAAGAGTCATAGAAGAAAACTGTATTCCATGAAAAAACTACCGGAAATTATACAAAACATACAATTTCTAAAGAAAGTTTCTAGACCAGTGTAAGTGGCAGTCAGGACTCTACAGCCACCTGACCACAACACCATTAATCACTGGGCACTTGTCCTGTTTCCCCTCACCAAAATCCTCCCTCCCTCGTCCGTCGGTTGGATAGGCAAGTCTTGAACGTTGCTAGCCTATACGATTTTACCAAAAGCGAAACGAAACTTAACCTCGACAGGAAATGATACCGATAAAACATATATCGTAAATAATAGCTAACAGAGAAAAATAATATGTAAACAAATTAAATCAGTGCATATTATTTCTCGATCATATCGCAGGATAGTAGTGACGTTATTGGAGAAAGATCTCCCACGCAACCAAATGTGGTGAAAATTCGAACCTGTGCAGTGTTGAATCAAGTTGATAGGTAAAACATGACAATTAAAATAGATACTATATATAGGTAGCCTGGAAAGTTCGTTATTTTCCTAGAGTGCCGTATATTCCGCTAAACAGCCGACCAAAAACGGGAAAAGTGGTTAGGGCAGTGAGAATTCTGTTCATAAGATAATTATTGAAAGTGTTGCTTAAAGTTCTTTAAAGTTTAAACCATAACGAGTGTAAACGAGTGGCACTTCCACCCCCCCCCCCCACCCCCCACCCCCACTCCCCACAAACCGCGTAACAAACACCTCCTTGTCCTCCACGCCCCCCCCCCCCCCCCTCTCTCTCTCTCTCTCTCTCTCCCCCATGTAAGGGTGGGTGGAAAATAAAAACAAACAAAAAACAAACAACAAAAATGTCTACCAGAGACACCTGTACGAGGTGTAAGATGAATATACACGTGCATAAAGGCACCGCATGTCGGATATGCAAGCAACCATACCACTGGATTTGCATAGGATTGATACCAATAAATGAGGCGTACAATACAAGAGGGAAGAACCTCCATTTCTGCAATAGTTGTTTCGATATCACATGGCAAGTCATACAGACTGTAGAAAATACAGAAGTACATGATAGACCGAAATATAGCCAAGACATAGCTACTTTTCACAGAAAATGGGGATCTATTGGGGCCTCAGGGCCCATACTCTAGTATCACAACCCACACACGCACACCTTCCCATGCAAAAGCCCACATTGCCTCCTGCACATCAACACACATCGCCTGCCGAACAACAACCTTTCGCACCCTACAAATTCACCAACCCTGCCGAACATCTCCCCACACCTCCCCAGACCCAGAAAACCCCCACATTAATCCCATCTATGGCCATTGACCACCCTACCGCTGTTGATCAAATACATTTGCAGGATGAACGTAGGATGCAACAAGCCCCCATATCAGGCTCCCCTTCCACATCGCCTCCCCCCTCACCACTGCCACCTGCCCACCTACAACCGACCCGTAACTCCACCCCACTGCAGGCCTCACCCACCCATACACCAAGCCCACTATCACCCACAACCACACTTAGCTCACCACATAACCCCTCTCAGCCCCAGCCACACCTACTGGGGTTGTCTACACCAGTGTGCAGATATTATCTGGAAAGAAGGTGCTACTTTGGTCAAAAGGGCGAATATAATGGGAAGTCATGTAGATTTGCTCATCCCAAAATTTGCAACAACATAACCAGTCATGGAAAATGTAGATTTGGTGAAACCTGCAAATACCACCACCCATCCCTTTGCAAGACATCACTTGAGAACAAGACCTGCTACAATATGAAATGCCCAGCTTTTCATATTAAAGGGACTTGGAGATATGCTAGACCTAACACGAATGATAGCCCAAAAAACTCTCTAGCTATGCGAGGACGAGCCAGAGGTAAAAGGCAAGGAGGGAAAGGGCAGACGAAGATGAAGAGACTGAGGGAGATGGAAGAGCACATAGAACACCTCGAGCACCTCCTGGCCTCCCAAGAGTGGCAAATACATCCCGAAGACTATTAGGTACACATAGTGTTCCAAACAATCCCTCCCCAATCTTGTTTGCAAATATCCAAGGCCTAAAAAATAGAACCACGAACAAAGTACCATTTATTAGGGGCCTGCTAGAAGAAGGAAACGCTATATTTGCGGCTCTCACAGAAACTCACATTAAAGATCAGGAAGATAGTGAGGTATGGATTCCTGGTTTCAACCTACATAGGGCGGACAGAACGCATAGATCACATGGAGGTGTAGCCTTGTACATCCATGACTCACTGATATGTACTGAATTCCTAAATAACAGTAATGAAGTGGTGGAAATACTTAGAGTTAAAATAGAATCACTAAATTTAGAAGTTATTGTTACATACAGGCCTCCAGACTCATCCCGAGAAGAATTCAAAACCCAGCTCAACAAAATAAAATCAGAAGTGGAAACCCTGGGGAACCCAACACCAAATATTATATGGCTAGGAGACTTTAACCTACCAAACATTAAATGGAGACAACTAGAAAACTAGTTAGTGGCAAATAACACCGGAAAAGCAAATACTAATACGAGAGAGCTTTTTGAACTTTGCAATTTTTTTAGTCTTACCCAGCATATTGCTGAACCCACATGCGAAAACAATATCTTAGACCTGGTCTTCACTAACAACGACTCTCTAGTACACAGCATTAACATATCGGACACAACATACTCAGATCATTAATTAATTGAGATCAAAACAACCTTAGAAAGTGTACAGACAACCTCAGAACCGAGAACAAAAACCGGCCCCTTCAGTAAATTTAACTTTAATAACAAAAACATTAGGTGGGAAGAGGTAAATCAAGAAATGGAGGAAATAGACTGGGAAGATTTAATGAATAACCTGACACCAGCAGAATGTCTAGTCTTAATAACAGAAACCATGACCCAAATCTGTAGCCACCATATACCTGCAAGACAAACAAAACAAAGAAGCAAACAAGATCGGGAAAGGAGGAGGCTGTACAGAAGAAGAAAATTACTCACACAAAGACGCACACATCAAAATCTACAGGATAGGCAAAAGGCCGAAATAGATAGAGATATTGTGGAAATTGAACAAAGGCTAAGAATATCATATGAACTACAACATATGGAAGAGGAGAGGAAAGCTATTGCAGGTATAAAGGAAAATTCCAAATACTTCTTTTCATACGCCAAACAAAAGGCTAAAACAGCATCAAACATTGGCCCACTAAGCAAAGGGGACGGCTCTTTCACAGGGGACAAAAAGGAAATGAGCGAACTCTTACGCAGGCAGTATGAAATGGCATTCAGTGAGCCTGATGAAACAAAAGTCATCAGAGACCAAAATATATTTTTCATGGAAACCTCCCCCACGGAAACCCACCAGATGCTGGATATTGATATCGGTCCAAAAGACATAGAAGAGGCCATTTCCAACATGCCATCCCACTCGGCACCAGGCCCGGACTCGTGGAACTCGATCCTAATGAAGAAATGTAAGGAAAACCTCTCAAAACCCCTGGCTATAATGTGGAGAAGGAGTCTAGACACTGGTGAAATACCAGATAGCTTGAAAAACGCAATAATTGCCCCACTGCATAAAGGAGGGAGTAAAGCACTACCAAAAAACTACCGCCCGGTAGCTCTAACCTCCCACATCATTAAAGTTTTCGAGCGAGTCCTGCAAAGCAAAATCTCAACATTCATGCAGGCAAATGAACTACACAACACCGGTCAACATGGATTCCGAGCGGGAAGATCATGTCTCTCACAACTTTTGGAACACTATGACAAAATTCTTAAAGCGCTAGAAGAAAAGAAAAATGTGGATGTCATTTACACCGATTTTGCTAAGGCATTTGATAAATGTGACCATGGTATAATAGCCCACAAACTCAAAGCAAAAGGTATAACGGGGAAAATCGGAAGGTGGATATACAATTTCCTAGTAAACCGAAAACAATCAGTAGCAGTAAACCAAGTCACATCTGAGCCTTCGGATGTCAAAGCTCAGTGCCTCAAGGAACAGTGCTAGCGCCCCTTCTGTTCCTCATACTAATTTGCGACATAGATACCAACACTAGACACAGTACGGTGTCTTCTTTTGCTGATGACACAAAATTAAGCAAGATAGTAAACACACAAGAGGACACGGGCCGACTGCAGGAAGACATGAATGTAGTGTTCCAGTGGACCAGGGAAAACAACATGCAATTCAATGAAGAAAAATTCCAATTAATACGGTACGGAGATAATAATGGCGTTAAAGAAATTACAAATTACTTAACAGAATCTAACCACATAATAGAACGGAAAGACAGTGTGAAAGACCTTGGGGTATTAATGTCTGAAAATATGGGTTTCAAAGTACATAACCAGGTCAAAGTTGCGGCTGCGAAACGTCTAACGGGTTGGATTCTACGTACATTTAAAACACGCGGTGAATTACCTATGATAACGCTCTTCAAATCTCTAGTGCTACCGTGGCTTGAATACTGTAGCATATTAACATCCCCATACAAAGCAGGTGAAATAAATGACTTAGAGAGTGTACAAAGAAATTTCACTTCGCATATAAGTTCGATAAAACATCTACACTATTGGGAGCGTTTAAGAGCACTGAATCTGTACTCGCTGGAACGTAGAAGAGAACGTTACCTAATAATATACACGTGGAAAATCGCAGAGTGTTTAGTACCAAACCTACATACTTCGATAGTCATGAAATTCAGTGATAGGAGAGGCTGGGAATGCGAAATCCCCCGGATGAATAACAGGGGTGCTATGGGCTCTCTGCAAGAGGGCTGGTTATCACACAGAGGCCCACGTCTCTTCAACAAACTCCCACGGCGAGTAAGAGACATGAGGGACGTCTCGTTAGACAACTTCAAGAGAGCCCTCGATGTCGAACTGAAAAAAGTGCCAGATGAGCCCATCCTCGCGAGGGAACGAGCTGTCGCTTCAAACTGTCTACTACACCAAAATCACCACCCATAACGAGGGGCGCCGCGCTCCTTGGTGCCGCTAGAAGAGTGGCGAACACATCAAAAGTATCAAAAGTAAGTAAGTATAGCAACCTAGAAAAATAACTA
Source organism: Paralithodes platypus (assembly GCA_032716605.1). NCBI lineage: Eukaryota > Metazoa > Arthropoda > Malacostraca > Decapoda > Lithodidae > Paralithodes > Paralithodes platypus. The sequence continues at coordinate 14,749,536 of CM064539.1, forward strand.
TAGACAATATAATTATAATACATGAGCTAAAAGGAAATAACAAAGAAAAAAAAGTACCGTAGTATACAAAAACAAAAGTATTCAGTGAAGAAAGATGTACAGTGAAAATCAGAGTGAAGTGGTACTGGAGGAGTAGATTACAGACGTTAGCTACAATTATCGCTGACCAGACACTCCCCACTAGGCCCCGCGCATCACAGGCAAACTCTCACCAGACTCACCCCACTGACTCACCCGAGTCACTCACTGAGTCACCCTACTCACCCCTCAGACCTCAGCTCACGTGCTCTTCAAGGTCTGACGTGGCGGTGACGTCACAGCAGAGAAGGGAAAGAAAGAGAGAGAGCGGCCTAGAATACAATCACTCTACGGATATTTCACTACATTCTTCAATCAACACAGCCGATAGAAGTCTTCAAGCAACACAACCTACAAGCAGTACCAATTATTGTATTAGGTTAGTGATTAGTGTTACACTACAAAGACACTTAAAACCCTCGGGGCCCGGGCTGTCTCTCCAAAGGACGTACCTCGTATCCGGCGATCTGGCCAAAAATCAACAAAAGTAAACTAAGGCTAATCTCCCTTAATATATTACCTACATTAATCAAACATATATAGAAATGAGCGCCTTACCATGCCGCGTAGAATGGCATTGAGTAGAGCTCTCGAGCTCAACTGGTTCCGGAGTGATGGTGATGGAAGTGGAGGTAACTTTTGCCCGTATTTACCTCGGCGCGTCCGAACACTCAACCGCGACCCCGGCTACGACGCCCAGATGCACTCGTCGCTCCACCCGCAATTATGCCGGGAAGCAATTTGATAGTGTTTTATTGTTTATTATGTCATTTATCATAGTTATTATGTTATTTTCACTCAATAAAGTCATTTACATGAAGTTATTTGTGTCTCTGTCACTTATTACTTAGTTTTATTATTATTATTATGATTATAGTGTCATTTTCACTGGACTTTGATAATTGATAGTGTCATTTTCACTTTTATGTATTGTTAGGTACGCTAATAACATATATTGTGTCACTTTCACTTGTTTATATTGTTATGAAGGCACTTATTATTACTTGTGTGTGTCTCTTTCACTTATACTCAGTTTTATTATTATTATACTGTCACTTTCACCGAACTAGGCTTATTGATAGTGTCACTTTCACTTGTTCATATTGCTATTGAAGGCACTTATTATTACTTATATGTGTCCTTTTCACTTATACTTAGTTATATTATTATTCTTAGCCTACATTTGAGTGTCACTTTCACTGTTGTCACTTCCACTTCAAAAGTTTGTTAGAGTGTGGAAGTCGTTGAAGCAGGTGCCAGCACACAGTCCAACTTGACACTCGAGGCATTCCCAAGTGGTTTTTGTGGCTTTGCGGGGTCTTCTTGTTGTGTGGCTGCACACATGGCACCTCTTCTGGAATCTGCTCTTACTACCTGGTGCTTTGAAAGGAAGGGCGTTGAGCTGGTGCTTCCTGAAGAAATCAGCACATCCTGTTCTGTCCAGCTGGCCTGGTCCTTGTAGTGGCCTCCCTGGTCCTCTTGTCCTCTTGTCCTTGACTGTGCCGACAGTTCCGGTCTTGCGGTCATGGAAGTACTTGGTCAGGATAGGCGACGTGTAGTAATTATCTGTGTAGAGGATGTGGTTTTGATTAAAGTACCTCTCCATCATCTTCTTCACTACAGCGCCACCAAAACCAATGAGGGGGTCAGCCACAATTTCTCCACCCTTGCCGCTGTACACCACAAAGTCCAGCACATACCCCGTCAAACAGTCGCAGAGGACGAAGAGCTTGATGCCGAAGCGGTGTAACTTGGACGGGATATAATGTCGGAAGTGCAGCCTACCATGGAAAAGGACCAGAGACTCGTCGAGGCACATCTTCTGGAAAGGAATCAGGTAGGTGGTGAACCGATGACGTATCATGTCATACAGCTTCCTGATCTTCCATAATGTGTCGGGAAGGTGGACTGCCATGCTATTTGTCAGGTGGAGATAGGAGAGGATGTCGAAGTACCTGTCCCTGGACATGTACTTGCCAAATGCTGGAGTCGTTATGATGTCGCCAGTGATCCAGTAGTCTGCCAGAGTGTGCTTCCTGATATGTGTCATCAGCATTGTGAGTGCCAAGAACACATATAGTTCTGCCGAAGTGACAGCTCTCCATGCCACCATTTTGGCACTGGTCTTCCTCCCAAGAAAGTTGGCACAGATTGCATGATGGTTGTTGGTCTCCTCGATGAGGTATTCCATGACTTCATTGTCATAGAAGCCACAGAAAAGTTCACTGGGGGTAGCATCTGGGCCACAAGGAAATGTTGGTGACACCCTGGAACCCATCTGTACCTGGTCAAAGGCAGGACAATCTGGCTCAAAATCAGCCCCATCTGTCCACACAAACAGGTCGGATGATGATGCTGTTGCTCGTGGACGTGCAGGTGCAGCAGGCACACGCCCTGGACGCCCTGGCACACACCCTTGGCCATACACCCTTGGCCATGCGGACGCCCTGCATGCCCAGGGGCAGCGGCGTCGGCAGACTGACCACGTCCACGACCTCGCCCTCTCCCTCGTCTTGTCGGGACTTCCTCTTCTTCGTCCTCTTCCTGATCCTGTTCCTCTTCCTGGTCAGGCGATGTCAGGTCATCTGGGGCAATGTTGGGGTCGTCAGCATCTTCTTCAAGAGACAATTCGGGTGAAGAAGTGACCGGGCGTCGGCGGCGTGGGGCGCGGGAGGCTGAGGGAGGTTCAACAATGGGAGCCTCGGCCTCGGGAGTTGGGCTCCTTTTGCGGAGAGCCGAGGGCTTCTCCGCATCAAATAATGCTCTGCGGTGTGTTGAGGGCTGTGGCACATCACCAATACCACTTGAAGAGGCCCTTTGCTCATCCTGAAGGAGAGATGAAGCCGAGGGCTGTGGGTGACCCACGCGGCGTCCCGGGTCAAGGCGTCGGGACAAAGGAATACGGGTGGTTGCTAGACCCGGGTCGGCGTCACTATCACTCTCTTCATCTTCCCTAGCTTTTTCTGCGGCTGCCCTGCGTGCTTTTTTAGCTGCACTTTTCACCAGCGATTGTTTATAAAAATATTTGCCCACTTTCAAGGGCGTACGGGCAGGCAAAGGGGAAGGTCGTGAGGTAGGGCTAGGGCTAGGCCTATGCCTAGGCCTAGGCTGACCTAGCAATGATGGCGAGGGGGTAGGCCTAGGTTCTAGCACACTAGGAAGTTCAATAGCACCTTCCTGAAACACTTCCACATCAGGATCATCACTACTGTCTCCCCCCTCAAATAAGTCCACATTATCATCGTCTCCAAAGCCAACAAAATCCTCATCTTCGCTTGCACTGATAAATTGTTCTTTGTCCACCAAGCTTTCGCCACTGTTCTCTTCAATATCAAACAATTGTCGCTGTATTGCACTATCACTCAACAAACGCTTCACTTTCTTTTGTTGAGCTAGCTTCTCGGTTGCTGCAGGCGTCAAAGTTGCGAGTGGGGTAGCACTGGGGCGCGCGGGAGGTTGCACCGAATCGGACGCGTCGGAATTTATTTTTGTTGTATAACTCGCTATGGCGGCCACGTAGGAACTGATAACGTTTGTAGTTGAGGCTTGGTGGCACTGCGATCGCCCCTGCAAAGTAAACATTAGCCGCGCGAATTTTAAAGCACGCTTTCAAGCACATGCCTTTTAACATGACACCCGGGCTGCTGCCCTTCTTTCGCGGTGTCATTTTAAAATGACACCCGGGCTGGAAGGGTTAATAATACTAGTGAATTAATAGCCTACTAATAAACTTACAACACAGCAATGCCACAGTGAATTATTTTTATTGACATCTAACTACTAATTACTTAACGAATTTTGAAGTGTTACTGTACGTACATTTTTAACCATATTTTCGGTTTTAGTCAATTCAAGTATTGTTTCAAGAACTTTAATCTCACACTAAGAGAAAATATACTTACTTCCTTAAATAATTCGCCCTTAGAAGTTTTACATTTAAAGGTCTCACAGTAATATATTTGATTTGCAGTAACAGTACAATATTAAGAGGTTTTCTAACAAGTGATCAAACCCTTCTTTTCTGTTATTTCGTGTTGTGTGTGTCTTTTTCAATTTCTTAGTAAGAGAGTATCCCTATACAGTGCCTTGCTAACTTGAATTTTTCCTAAACTTCCTTGTATAATTTTTTTTGCTGAACTCATAATCTAACTAACATCAATTCATCCTTCAACTTTGGATAGAGGTGTGACGTTAAAGTGAAACTCCTACGACCTATATTCTATGCTAGTGACCTTGAATGTTTAGTCATTTCAGAATTTCAGGTGGGGATTATGTTTCAATGCGTGTAAAATTTTCTTGAATTAAAAGTGGAATTTAAGGAATAGAAGTTTGAGCCCCAGTCAGACACAGGGTTGAGAAAATAAGTAGGGACAAAAACTGGATTCTTACATTGACGACTTGACTGAAAGACTAGCTAATTTTTTCAAAAGGAGATATCGGGCCACCCTGATACATCCTTAGCGCAAGCGAACTTCTAACAATATTTGCACATAAAATATAAGGTCCTTCGTGTCACCCCGGCACCAAGGTTATGTTATTCTGAGACTGTGCCATGCACTTATCAGAATTCTTCCCCTACGAACGTCCGACATTTTAAATATTTGTACAAAGGCTAGTGTACAACACCTACATTCCAAAGGGAAGTTTAATATTTATAAATTTCCAGGGCTAAGGGTAAGTTAGATAGAGGCAAGTGTAGAGAAGTCTTCTGAAGAACTTACTACACCTACAATCAACTACCATGCCAGCTATCACTACAGCTACAGCCAGAGGCAATCCTCACGTGGATGCTCAGACACAGCTTACAGTCCACTTGCCTATGTTTTCTGGGAAGAATTGTCGTAACTACCCAGCTGCACCGTTTTCTTTCCTACACAGAATAGAAGAGTACATGAAATCCCGTAACATCAAAAAGGCCGTCAACAAAATTGCCTTTGTCCGGTTACATCTGAAACCAGGAACTGCTATCGACCTCGCTCAAGCAACCACTCCATTTCAGACATCAAGCTACGAGGATTTATGGGTAAAACTCGCAAACTTCGCTAGCACTGGAAGTCACGATGGTCACCAATCAAGGAAATCCATCACCCCGGTCGCTAAACAAACTCCAAGGTCTCATCCAAGTTTAGAGATTATCCCGGAGTCCCCGGAGTCACCTTCGGACACTGATGCGAGCATTGCTGCGGACACAGATACTGCTTCTGAGTCCTCATCGGACCCAGCTCCCGAGATTCCAGGCTCTACAGCAGAGACTGTTCCCGCATCTTTTCTCAAATTGGTGCCAAGGCTCCACCCCAATAAAAAGCCCAAGCAAATTACTCTTGCCAATCCAAGAAGAGCTTGTGAGATAGTGACAGTATCACAGACAGTACGTACCTACTGCAATCATAATGCAAGGAGAAACCACTCTTGCGGGGCGAGTCACAGACCTAGTCCGACGCCTTCGCCTCCGAGAGGAACTGGTACAATTCCTAAGAAGTGTGGCCACTGCCTTAAAGTTGGTCATACAAGAAAAAATTGCTAGAAAATCCATCCACAGTTACTCCCAAAGCAGAAACAAACGTCACCACGCAAATCCCGAGTGCAGACAAGACCTCGCAGGACAGGAAAACCACAACGGAACCCTCGCCCTACACAACGTGAGAGACCAGCACGGAGAGGATATTGTTTCGTTTGTACAGTATATGGACACGACACCAAGGATTGTCCTCGTATAGACACCCCGTGTAGACCAAGAGATAAGTCGGCTCTTTCGCGATTCTGGTCCCTACCAGCGTGTCAGATCCTTTAGTTCCAAGACTAAAATTGGCAGATCCTCTGCAGTACAAACTCCCCTGAGTCGCAGAGAACGAGACCCTTCCACGGTCGACATTTTGCGTCACAATCAACACCTTACACTAAGGTTATACGTGACTAAGCCAGTTTTACGTGGTGGATTAAGCCTCACACCAAGGTCCCACACGTAGTCCCCAATACATTCTTGTGGCGGTAGACACCTTTTGACACAGGTCTCTTACGAAACTCACAGATAGTTTGCGTAGCAGAAGCACCTAAGCAAAGAAAGGTTCTGCACAAGCACAAATCATCTATGTCCAAGACATAATTAATCTGAAGGATAACCACATCAACATGAAGTCTCACAGATTAAGCTTCACCTATAGTTGTTCCGGTACTCAGTACTGTGTTCGATCTGATTTATCCCCAGCACCGATTTAGTAACAGCTGTTCCAACAAGCATGGGCAGTTAGTTTATGCATCCTTGGAAGCTTTTCCAAGTCGATGGTGCATAAGTCTCAGTTAAGTCAACACTCTCGAAGTACATACACAACACACATTACGCGTTCTTTCCTGCATTCGATCATTACAGCAGCGACTGTGTCAACAAGCATGACCAGTTTCACCTGCAAGATCCTAAGAGTGCTAGGATCAAGAGCCATATTGCAAACCAAGATTACTCTCGCTCGTATCCACAGCTCAGAAGGATTCGTACTAAAGAAGGTGCACACCTTCCAATTGGGTTTCATGGATAGTTTCCCTTAGTAGTATCCGGAAGAGAACGGAATTGTGAGAGGAATAGGGTATGCCTTCCAGAACACTACCCGAAAGTTATTAGCCGATGTGGAAAGACCTTTTACAGCACAAGTAAGTACATTATAAACGGCATCCAGATCCATTTTGTACTAACACATTCTGCAGGCAAACCCTGTAGAGGATATGAACCGCCGTAGAGTTATAGAATGAATTGCGCATCTACTCAGGTATTTTCAGCGTATAAGTAAACATTCGCCTGAAGCTACGAAGACCTAGACTTAGGATTGTAGTTGCCTTCCGCAGTGTATGACTAACAACACTAAAGAATTTAACCAAAGCACTACATATCCCTCAAAGTAATCCTAGGTAAGTCTAAAACACACGTTCTTCCTTTGGTTGTCACCAACCCAATTGGTAACCAAGAACAAGACAGTTTTAGGTGGTTGATCGCCACAAAGACAACCACGCAGTATATTCTAGCCGAGTTAAGGAAATACTACCCACAGTCTGATCCATCAGAACTCCTACACGACATAGGAACAAGGGGAACAAAGTTTTTCAGAGTAACTCAAAAGTCTAAGTTTTTCTTAAGTGGACCTCCATCACCTCATGGATAGACACCAGAAGACTTGACTGTACATTTACGATCAGTATCTGAGAGGTCCAAGTAAGCCAATCTCGAGTCGAGCAGAAAGGATTTTCATCGAATAGTATGATCTGTGCAGTTATTTACCCTTCTAAAGTCGCACTTAAAATACAAACTTAAGGTTAGAATAGTAATAAGATGTTTCCAAGTCTTAAGAGGCAGAGCTCATCGAAATGCTTGCCTAAATTCCAGTCAAAACATGCTCAACATTCACACTCGTACACACAACTCTTCTCACAAGAGCTCCGTACAACATTCAAAATGCCAAGTGACATAGTCAAGATGCTAGTCATTGGTTACATAAGGAAAGTGATGAATAACGTAGAGACTAGATATCACAAAACGGAAAGGTTAACCCTTGTAACATCTTGGGAGTAGTAACCTTCGTGAAATATTAGCCTTGAGCCTTCCTTCGACCTCTACTCAGACAGACAGGCAAGGACAAAAAGGTACTCAAAGGTGATTACTTCTCACTGGCAGACTAAAGCGGTGGTAAGAGACATTCCTACAGCTAACCCGACACGTGATGGAACCGCACCAATTTTGGAGTATCCAACGCCTTCACTTCCATTTGACACTGTATCAGTGGATTTGCTGAAGTTGCCGCGGAGTCACCAGGATTAACCGGTATCTTCTAGTATTATGGGTAAGAGCTAACGTAGCAGGCAACGCACTCTCCAGAATTGTGCAAGTTGCCCCGGTGTTCTCGTTACCGGCCTAAAAAGAAGCCAAGTGAAGACGAGCAAGATTAGAACCAATACATATCCAATAAGTAAGCTATTACTGGAATCGGAGATGATGTCTTTTCCAGAAACCAAGTTCATCCGTCACAGTTCCGATTGCACTAAGAACTTCTGGTTGGACTCTTCCCGTGGACAACAACACATACAGCCTTGTGTATGTCATTACAGATAAGATAGTGGTACTCCCGAAACATCATGATGCCATCAATTTGTTACCTAAGTGCAGCAACTGTACCAACAGGTATGGGCAGTTCATATGTGCAGACAGGAAACAACTCTTGAGGCCGATAGATAGATGTACTACAGGAAAACTATTAAGAAGGATAGTAAACAACACTTTGCCAAAAGATAACCTGTGACACTTCTGGAATACCCGACGGCTTCACATCCATTTGACACTGTTTTTTTGGAATTGCTGAAATGCCTAGGCGACGCCAGATGTAAGCAATACCAGCTGGTTTGTGTTGAATATAATCTTTCAGACTAGTTTGTCCTATTCCTGCTTAAAGACGAATACAAAAGACCAAATTACCAACAGGCTCGTACATTACTCACTTGTTCGCTATTCCTCTCCTAGGCACAACCTCGCCGAAAACAGGATGGAAACCAAGAACAATGTGAAAGAATCATTGAGTGATATCTACTTGAGAAAGCATGTGTTTGCACAACAGCTCCCATTCTAAATTGGGCTAGTTGACTGCAAAGTACCTCAGCTACCATAGCTATCTTTGAAATCTTGGAACATCATGTAAACCTAAACATAATCTAGAAGTAAAGGAAAACCTAAATGGCTTTACATTACCTTGAAGAGTCTTCCAAAGACTACAGACAGGTATAAAAGACTAGCTTCTGAGGGTAAAGACAAGATTCTGACGTAAACTCTGGCTACAGCTAAGCTACGCAGAAATCTATATTCCTCTAGATTATTCTTATCAAGCCAAATCAGATGCTAAGAGACACTTGAAATTCTTTAGCAAGATCCACCAGTCAATCCGAGATCATTTACAGACATCCCGGACTGAAATGATAAGAAAATAGCATAAAGGGACACACCAAACTGTCCTGACGTAGGTCACAAAGGTATGTGCCTAGACCCGACGAGAATGTCTAAGCTCTCGCCGAAGTATAATGGACCCTATGTCGTTACGGACACAGCATCCGGTAACCAGTTTGAGGTTCGAGACCCTACCACCAATAAGATAGAAGTAATTAATGGTGAGAGGTTACAACGGGTGAGTCCAGAACTCTCCGTAGATGGCCATACTATACCTGAACCATAACTTTCAGCGGTGCAGCCAAATTCACCTACCACAACTTACTCAGCACAGACAAACGACTATAGGCGGAAGCTTCGTTTTGCTAAAAAGAGCATTATAAAACAACTTACAAATTCAGTTGCAATAAAGTTGAGTAGGTAAGACCACTCTAGACACAGAGTGAAGTGAGACCACTCAAGTAAGACCACTCTAGCTAGAGAGTGAAGTAATCAATACAAATCATCGTTCTGTTAACGTCATATAACTGACAGAGCAAGCCACTCCCCACGTACATCCTACTGGGCGAGTGAAGTATTCTATTAGTAACCCTACAAGTAGAATATTACCCTTTCTCCCGAGAAAGATGACCTGGTTAGGGTGTTCCCTACTAACTAATCAGATGATGCCTGGTGATTTGCGACTTACACATACGTTTCACGTTTTAACGTAGCTTGTATTAAATCGTAATCTCCGGATGATTCATTTTGGTACTACCTGATGACTTTACCCAGGTAACCAGACACTCGCACTCACACACGTGCGAAGAGAGGACAGTTATATATATATTGAGGGGAGGTGTGGTGGAGTGGTCATGCCACTGGATTGGTAATCCAATGGATCCGGGTTCAAATCCCGATATGTCAATGGGAAGATATTATTGGGATTGAATTTGTGCTGTACCTAGTATCAGTGCATTACCACAAAGCCCACCGAAATGCCAAAAAAATACCCTCATTGTTCCCTGATTAAATAACACTGTATGAATATTCCCATATTCAAAATATGTTACAGGGGGACAATGCCTAGTGAGTTCACTGCTCAGTAGGTGGCATTCTGAGAGTGAGGGTCTGAGTCTGGAGGGTGAGACGGTGAAGCACTTGAGCGAAGCAACCAGCCGCTTCAGAGATGAAGCTGCTTCGAGCCATGAATGCATGCTTCACATGTCTCACTCCCCAGACTGGAACAAGACCTCACGGGCTTCACCGTGTTGAGCGGTGGAATGTACAGGCTCTCAGCCTATGCCCGAGAGGGAGTAGTTGGAATATAGAAAAAAAAAAAAAAAAAAAAAAAAAAATTTGCTGACCTACTCTCCTATGAGCTCTTTAGAACAGCCCACGCTTCTGAAGTACAAACGCTAAGAAAGAGACTCACTGTCCTGGGGACTGCAGCAAAAGCTCTATAGAGTCTAGAATTCTAGATGTAGACTCACAAGTAAGACGAATGTGATGAATTCATTGAGTACGGTGATATCAGAGATGGATCATCATTGATCTACTGCCTGTTGCTCATCTCCGTACAGCATCAGCCATAGAGAAGGAACAGTTTGCCCTGTTTCCGCTTTTTGAGTAAGAACATTGTATACTCTAGTTCTCAAAAATAGATACAGTTATTCCACTCACCATTTTAGTCCTCATTCAGTTCCAGTCCTCACAATTAACAATGACTGAAGAATTATGCCGTTCCCGTTTCTTTTACACGGATGATTACTAACCTTTACTGATACAGCGGACATGTTGCTCGTCTCCGACGAACTTCAACTTGTGACTGTGACAAACAAAGACGCCTTTATTCATGTAGGTCCTCGTATCTTCCCATGTCTGTGCGTCCTGAGTATGTGTTTTCCCTCTGTCCCCGGACATAAATGCATGCGACCTTACCTTGACTCATGCATCTGTGACTGACTGGTTCATAGTTTAGATTTAGAGTAATAGTTAATAATCATGAGATGAGTCAGGCACCTGTTCACTGCGAAGTACGGATTTAACTAATCTTCACGCTTCCTTAACGTCAACTTATTGCCTTGATAACTAACCTCTCCTCAGAGTTCATTCCTATTAACATATTCTTTTCAAAGGTAATTCTTTGGACCTCATCATCATCTCTTACGAGCACTCTCAAACCTCATGAATTTCATAAATTCTTCAGAGTACTACTAACCTTAGTTTTATTAATTGATCAGGAAATAATTGTTTCCTACTACACTAACCCCCTTCCATGACTCTCGTCAACAACCTTTTCCTAGTAAGTCTCTCCCTTCGTCTTCCGTTCAGGGTTGATCACCTGTTGCTTGGGCGTGAGGTAAAATTTAAGCACCTGTTAATGCTAACGTGTAAGTTTTGGTCCTCACCTTTATCACACTTTCATTGGCATTGCTATACACTGGGTACAGGGTTAGATAAGTCATAGGGATGATTCAATGTGTATTTAGATATATGTGAGTTATTCTTTCCTACAACCTGAGGAGGGCCTCAGCTGACGTGGCCGAGCGGTGTAACAGCGCATTTTGAGCGACTGTACACTTCTAAGATAAACCACATAATCACATATATAACTCACACCATTTTAACTACCTTTTAAAAAGATCTGTAAGTGTGTTGGTGTGATCTCCCTATAGAAGCTCACACCATCACAATAGAAGCTGGTAACTTTCCACTCTGCTAAGGCAAGCACGGATCCCACGATCACCAAAAGGTATCACACATCCGTTGCCAAGATATCGAGAAGTAATTGCTAGCAACTTTGTCACATCCAGTTGTCACATGATGTTGCTGAACCGCGTCCCTCCCTCAAGAGGCAGAGGGCGAGTCAGTCAGCACACCACCACACCCTAAAATGGGTATCTCTCTCCAACCCTGTGGGTAAGACTAGTGACCTGTATAAGTGTAGAAGTACCTTATAAGTGACATACAGTAAGCAGTGACATTCAAGTGTTCTAGTGATTCCCTTCTAATCTTATGTTCTCTCTCTTTACAGGAAGATCATTATTACTTGGAAAACAGCTCATAGTTCTAGGTTGTTATTATTAAATACTATTATTAAGTAGTAAGTAGAGTACTTATCTCGGTACACACTCAACATAGAGTATACAAAACATTAAGAACATCAGAACATAAGAAAATGGGAGTCTGCAGAAAGCCAATTGGCCTAAGCAAGGCAGATCCCTGTCCCACACAACCCCAATTACAAAGCCCAATTATAGGCTCACCACTCTAATACCCTGAGGATCATCTTACCAAAACGGTTAGAGATTAACGCAGGATTACGGGGGTCTGCAGAGCGCTGATTGGCCCAACCCGGCTGATCCCCCTTCACACCCAACCCATCTCGTCCATATGCTTATCCAATTTTATCTTAACCCTTAATTAGAGGCTCACCACATAAGTCGAGTTAAATAAAGCTGGACTATGTGGCGGCGCTCGACATAACTCGAGTGGCAATTTCAGCACGTAATGTTGCTGAGAGAGAGAGACAAGTGGTGGCAGGAGAGTAGTGATCGTATGACTGCTCCAGACCACCGCGGCGAACCTACTGACACGAATCTCACCTCCCTCCTACCTCTCTCACTCGCTATATAAGGAATTGTATGGGGAAAGTGCCTAATTACATGCTTTTTGCACTCGCGTTGCACGGTTATTGCAAGAAAACTAGCCATCATAAAAGGATCGTTATGGTGTCATTCGAAAGCTCTGTTTATGCCCTTTCAGGGATAGATACTTGTTTTACGTTCTGGGTCTTATTTAGGCATGAAAATGATCACGTAAACAGCCCTATTTTGGCTAAAAACACCCCGCTGGGCGGTACATATAAATAAACCGCATAGGCCGCTCTTAAGGTGTTAAAGCTCCCTACAGTTTCTAATCCCACTATAGCACTTGGTAGTCCATTCCACCCATCTACAACTCTGTTACCAAACCAATATTTGCCTATATCTTTTCTGAAACAAAATTTATCTAATTTGAAACCATTGGTACGAGTTCTTTCGCTATCACTGAGCTTTAGTACATTTGTCATGTCCCCTTTGTTAATCCCACTAACCCACTTGAACACCTCTATCATATCCCCTCTAACTCTGCATCTCTCTAACGAATGTAAACCTAATTTCTTCAACCTTTCTTCATACGGAAGATTTCTAATATTATGGATAATTTTTGTCATTCTACGCTGAACTCTCTCTACCGAATCTATGTCCATTCTGTAATAAGGACACCAAAATTGGACAGCATAATCCATATGGGGTCTCACTAATGACAAGTAAAGTTTTAAGATAACATCAGCAGTTCTGTTACTTACACTCCTAGAGATGAACCCGAGAATCCTGTTTGCCTTATTATGAACGCTTATACACTGTTTTCTAGGCTTCAAATCATTGCTAACAAACACACCTAGATCTTTCTCGCAGTCTGAATTTTCTAATTCTAAATTAGCTAGTTTATATTTAACATTTGTTTGCATCCTCCCTATCTTTAATACCTTGCATTTGTCAATGTTAAACTTCATCTGCCAATTTACTGACCATTCATGTAAGGTATCTAGATCCCTTTGGAGGCACTCTATATCGCTATCTGAATCAATTGATCTCCCCATTTTAGTATCGTCTGCGAATTTACTTATCCTACTAGTTATACCTAAATCTAGGTCATTTATGTATATAAGAAACAACAGGGGACCTAATACCGATCCCTGGGGGACACCACTTTTGACTGCTCCCCACTCTGACTTGGTACCATTTATGCTGACTCTCTGTTTCCTTCCAATTAGCCATGACCTAATCCATCCAAACAATGACCCTCCTATTCCATGTGCCTCAACCTTTCTCATCAATCTCTCATGAGGGACTCTGTCGAAAGCTTTACTGAAATCTAAATATATAATATCATATGACTTGTCACTATCTACTGCTTCATATACCTCTGAGAAAAAGCTAAGCAAATTAGTAAGGCAAGAACGTCCCTGAGTGAATCGATGCTGAGAAGAATTTATTAAGTTAAATTTCACTAAGTGGCTTCTAATTTTCCTAGCAATAATAGACTCTAGCAACTTTCCTATGATTGATGTGAGACTAATGGGACGGTAATTGGATGCTATCGATTTATCACCTTTTTTGAAGATCGGAACTACATTTGCAAGCTTCCAAGCTTCTGGAACTAAACCTGTTTCTAATGACTTGTTAAATAAAAATGCTAATGGGCTACTTAACACATCTCTGCATTCTTTTAATACTCTAGCATATACCTCGTCAGGACCAGGCGATTTTTGAGGTTTCAGTCTGTCAATTTCCTTAAGCACATCATTTCTACTTATACTAACTGTACTTAACATATTTTCTATACTATCGCTATATACCATATTGACTTCTGGAATCAGTGCCAAATTTTCATTAGTGAAAACGGAAAGAAACTGACTATTTAATGTACTGCACATTTCTAAATCATTTTCTGTTATTTCTCCTATTGAAGTTTTTAGGGGGCCTATTACATCTCTAACTTTAGATTTATATAGTTGGTAAAAAGCTTTAGGATTATTTTTTGAGTCACTGGCTATCCTTATTTCATAATTTCTTTTTGCTTTCCTGATTTCCTTTTTGACCTGTCTTGATAGAGTCTGATAGTATATATGTAAATGATTTTCGCCTTTCTTTATTTTTCGATATATTCCTTTCTTTTTTCCTATAAGATCTATTAGCTTATTAGTCATCCATTTTGGTTGGTTCTGCGTCGATCTAAATCTTCTTTTAGGGATATATTTATTTTGAGCATTGTGGAGTGAAGCAATAAACTGGTTATATGTAGGTGGCAAGTTTAACTCTGGCATATCCTGACTTAATTGCTTAACAATAGGGTCCACCCTTAAGTCTCTTCTTAGCCCACCATAATCGGCTTTTCTGAAATCTGGGATAAGTGTCGTATTCTCTTTAGCATTCCCTGTCCATTGTATATTAATATAAATAGATTTATGATCGCTATTTCCTAGGTGGTCACCAATCTCTACATTATTTATCATATGTTCATTGTTACTGAAAACTAAATCAAGAATATTAATACCTCTAGTCGGCGTATCTATGAATTGAAATAAAAAACTATCTTGTACTACCTCAATAAACTCTACTGAATCGGAGTCGCCTATTTGGTGCTGCCAATCAATGTTCGGAAAATTAAAATCCCCCATAATGCACACATTGCTAAACCTTGATGCTATTTTAATTTCCTCCCATAACGATGTTCCGCCATTTCTTCTCATATTAGGCGGTCTATATATAACTCCAATAACTATGGTCTCACTACCTTCATTAACCTCTACCCAGTGCAAACTGACCGAGAAATTTACGAACAAATTGCAGATGTAAGTAACTCACAAGATACCGTAATTTTTGGCGACTTTAATTTACCTGTGACCAAGTGGGGCGATACTCTTACTTCACACTCCGGACATGACTTGTATACGAACTTGCAAGAGAGTTCGCTTTATCAATTTGTTCGAACGCCGACCCATGGTAATAACGTTCTTGACATTGTACTTGCAACAAAAGAAGAATTAATAGAGAATTTGAATGTTGGTGATGAATTCAATAACAGCGACCATCGTATGATTACTTTCACTTTAAAGTTTACTAGTAACGAACCAAATAGTAACATCGAAAAAGTCCCTAATTTCAAGAAAGCAAACTTCCATAAACTTAGAGCTATGTTTATAGAAACTGACTGGAGCTTTTTAATTAACAATAACGACATAAATACATCTTGGAAGTTATTCGAAACCACTTACCTAAAAGCAGTGGAAGACTGCATACCATCGAAAATACGGCGTCCAGGCCATAATAATAAGCCCAAATGGTGGAATCAAGATATTTCACACTGCCTGCTTGCTAAAAAATGTGCTAATGATAGATTAAAATCCTCACAAAATGACGAAGAACGGGTGAAATTTGTAGAGCTACGACGCAAAGCCAAAAAGTTAATTAAGCAAAGTAAAAAGACCTTAGAGTTACATATTGCGAATCAAAGTAAAACAAACCCGAAAGAATTCTATAGTTATATCAGAAAGAAAAAAGTAGTTACTTCAACTGTTGGACCGTTAGTCGATGAAAATGGAGAATACACCAAAGACGAAGTACAAATGAGTAATGCCCTCAATACCTTCTTTGCATCAGTTTTTACAACAGAAGACCTCAGTGATATCCCTACACCATCGCCGATTCAGATTGATAATTCAGATGTTCTAAGCAATATCACCGTTACAGAGAGAAAAGTATTGAATTGTTTAGATAAACTCAAGGTAAATAAAACGCCTGGCCCTGATACAATCTCGTCTAGAGTTCTAAAGGAAGCTAAGGATGACCTCTCCAAACCACTGACATTACTATTCAATAAATCCTTGCAGTATGGAACTATGCCTGATCAGTGGAAGCTAGCCAACGTATCACCGATATTCAAAAAAGGCAGCAAATCCCTACCAAGTAACTATCGTCCAATTAGCTTAACCTCAGTTGTATGTAAAATGCTAGAAACGGTCATACGAGACAGACTCGTAAATCACTTAGAGGAAAATAACATACTTAAAGATACTCAACACGGCTTTCGTAAAAAACGTTCCTGTTTAACAAACCTCTTAGACTTCTTCCACGATATCCTCAACCTCTACGATGAGAGTAAAGCTGTAGATATTATATACCTTGATTTTCAAAAGGCCTTTGACAAAGTTCCCCACAAACGTTTACTGCTAAAACTAAAAGCGCATGGAATACAAGACGGTGCGTTGAAATGGATAGAAAATTGGCTCAGCGACAGAAAGCAAAGAGTAGTCATAAACGGTAAGGCATCTAAATGGACCAATGTAAGTAGCGGGGTACCCCGGGGATCGGTACTAGGTCCAATTCTCTTTCTAATTTACATCAACGACATGGATGAGGTTCTCACCTGTACAATCTCAAAATTTGCTGACGATACAAAAATTGCAAATAGCGTACTCTCAAAAGAACAAGTTGACGATATGCAACACAATCTAGATAAATTGTCATGTTGGGCCCAAATTTGGCAAATGAGTTTCAATGCGGATAAATGTAAAGTACTACATATCGGATACCTAAATGAGAAAGCAAACTATTCGATGAATGGCACTCAGCTTAAGAATGTAAACAGAGAAACCGATCTCGGAGTAACAATATCGAGTAACCTAAAACCGAGTCAACAATGTTCAGAAGATGTTAAGAAGGCAAACATAATAATTGGCTTTATAGGCAGGTCATTTGAGCATAAATCCAAAGAAGTTATCCTAACCCTTTACAATTCCTTAGTCCGCCCTCTTCTGGAATACTGCGTTCAATCCTGGTGCCCTTATTACCAAAAAGATATAAACAAGCTAGAACGAGTTCAACGTAGAGTTACCAAAATGATACCTAGCCTAAAGAACAAACCATACGAAGAGCATCTTAGAGAATTAAATATATTTCCTTTAACCCAGCGCAGATTAAGAGGTGACTTAATTCAAGTGTTCAAAATCATCAAAGGCATCGACAATATGGACTGTAGTAAGTACTTCACTATCGACCAATCTAATTACACGCGGGAAAACGGTTGCAAAATTATTGGTAAATCTTTTAACTCACACGAATCTAAGAATTTCTTCTTCAATCGAGTTGTCAACTTGTGGAATGGGCTTCCTCGAAACGTTATAGACTGCATCACCGTTGATTCATTTAAACTCCGCCTAGACAAATATCTCGCATCAAACCCGTGTTACGACCTGGCACTCGGGTACACAAGGGCTCTCAATCAGGACTCGAGTACGGCTCGCTGCCACAACGGAAACACACGATCCCAACCCCTGAGTACTGCCAGCCGAACAAAAAACACCAATACCCTCCAGAGTTCAATCTGCTATAACGGGGTATACAAGAACTCGGTACTAGTGTTCAACAACAGACTAATAAAGAGACAGGAATTATCTAGTCTGGTCAACAATCAAACAATGAAGTAAGAAACAACAACACCAAAGAATAGTGTTGGCCGAAGCCGAAGTAATCCACCCTTGACTAAGAACTTAAGAAGTCCTCCACCCTCTACTTCGGATCGGCACTATTACGTTACGTTAATTAATAGTCCTTAAGCATCGAGCAAGGAATCTTCTGAAAAAAGTTAGATGCTTCTCGGATGCTCGTAAGAAGTACGTATCGGATTTTGAACAGCAATTCAATAAGCAAAACACAGGCAATTAAATACTATTAAAGGTTTAAATTGGCATAAGAATAATTAAAAGAATATGCAATAGTAAATGGCAAACATTAAAAAGAAGTACTCCGCAAATGCAACGGCAATAGCCTACTCGGATTGTGCTCGTGGGCCACTAATCACTAAAGTAGCCAAGCGTGCAACACATGAAATCAATAGTGCATAAACAATATCATACATAAGGAAAGCTTCAATACTATTCTGTATCTACTAATCGAGTAAAGTCTAGCTGGGGTACTGTGGGCAAAAGGTAGCAGTGACTGAGCAAAAACGGCTCGTAGCCTAGCGAAGTCCTCACAACTGTTTAAAGTATTACGTTAAAACTAACAAGTGCACTTTGAGAAATCCAGATCCCTTGTATCTGGTTTTCTCCCGGCTCCTTGACAAAGTAAAAACAAACTGTTAATAAAATACAGGGTGGTTAGGTTCTTGCCCTCACACACTGTAAATTATTAACTCAACACAGTCAGCCGCGAAGACAACCTAGGCTTCACCGAACCGAAACGAGTATGCAGGTTTATCGCTTAACCACTGCATCAGACAACAACTCGTAACACAGAAAAGCCTTACCCCAGTCTAGCATTACCTAAACTAGCAGAAAACAGGAATAATAATAATAACACACAGGGAAATGCATATACAAGTGCAACAAACATAAATCAATCCTATTCTAAGTTAACCCTTCCAAAATAGGCTATCTAATAGGCATGTATCTCATGAGAACTCAAGCGATAATACGTTGGCTGACTAGCTCTGCACCAACGGGACCATGGAAGTTAAAAAGGGTAGGGAAAAGAGGAGATAAGAATGTAAGGTAGTAGAGAAAGTTCACATCAGTCAGAAGAATATATATAGTTAGCAAGGGAAATGAGAAGTCGCTCTGCCTAATGAGTTCTGATCAAAAAATGGCTAGACTTCCCTTTTTATACTCGGCCCTCTAGTGAGCCCAACGTGAACTACTAAGGACCGCCCACTGACAATCATTACGTAATTTCTCTCTCTCCTCTGGGATAGACAAAGGCTTTCCTAGCACTGAGGGGAGGGGGGAGGGGGGGAGTGCTAGTGAGTTAGGCCCACCTCCCGCATGGCACACCCACTGACCCCCAACTGTGGCTGCCGCTTCTCCCATCATTACAAATAAGTTTTACACACAATACTTATAACTAATGATATAAAATAGAACTCGTTGACTCAGATGAAAACAAAATACATATTCATATTACTTATAGTACAATGGCTCACATGAACTAAGTTAGGAAACTCTACATAGACTACAGCCAAAGTTCCTGCCCTGACGATCCTAGCGAGAGTGGGGCATGACTAGGCGTTCTGTACAGCATGCTCACACTGGACATGCGTCACACCTCCCCCAAGATATTACTTGCTCAACCCTGAGCTAAAATCTGACAAACACAGAACCCCATCAAGCCCCTCACACCCAGCGACCGCATGGCACTAAAACAAAGCTGAGTTTATCACCAAAACACATCTTATTATTAAAAAAAATTCACATTTTATAACTCCTCCCAACAATAGCAAAAAGACACAATATCATGCTCCCAGAGCGAGCTTACAGCAGCTCAGCCGTTTGATAGTTCGTGGACTACTCAAACTCTATAGGCTATGACAAACTTATACGATTATCTATATCAAAAGAAAGAGTTTTTATATGATTTTTATATTTTAATATGTTTTTCCCGGCTGCACTATAAGGGCAGCCTATTTTCCTCCACTCAAACCCACACACCTGTGATAGCCTACGACTGATCATCCACCCTTGATAAACAATCCGCGATCACATTGTCACATCCAGCAATATGACGGATGTCCAGGTTATACTCCTGCAACACCAAAGACCACCTGGTCAGTCTCATATTGCTATTGTGAAATTGATTCAGGAATCTCAAAGGGTGATGATCAGTGTAGATAACCACGACTGGGTCATAGGCTGGAACATACACCTCGATGTGCCTGAGCGACAGCACAATCGCCAGTAATTCCTTTTCTATTGTAGAATAGTTCTTTTGTGCAGCATTGAACTTCTTAGAAAAGAAACTTACTGGGTGTTCCACACCTTCATTGTCTGTCTGTAGCAAGGCGGCCCCAGCCCCTACACCACTAGCATCTGTTGCCAGCTGAAAAGGCCTGTTAAAGTCTGGGGCCCTGAGTATCGGGTGAGTACATAGCAAATGTTTCACCAAAGTGAAAGCCTTTTCACACTCAGGTGCCCACAAAAACATTTTGTCTTTAGATAACAAATCTGTGAGAGGTGCGAACACCGTTGAGTAACCTTTTATGAAGCGTCTGTAGTAGCCTATCATACCCAAGAATCTCATAATCTGCTTCTTGGTTGTTGGGTGCGGAAATTTATTGATAGCCTGTACCTTGTTCTGAGGAGGGCACACCTGTCCCCTTCCCACTACAAACCCAAGGTACTGCACAGTGGCTTTTACGAAGTCACACTTTGCCAAATTTACTACCAGACCTGCTTCACTAAGTTTCCGGAACAAGGTCTCAAGGTGCTCACAATGGCTCTCAAAGTCGTCATCATAAATGATTACATCGTCCAAATATACGGTGCAATTTGGAATGTCCTTTACAATTTCATTCATCAGGTTCTGAAACGTTGCAGGTGCATTCTTAAGTCCGTAAGGCATAACATTGCACCAGTAGGTACTCCCGTCCACAACAAAACCACATACCTCTTTAGCACGCTCGGACAAAGGTACTTGCCAGTAAACTTTTACTAAATCTACTTTAGACAAAAAACGAGCATTACCAATTTTGTCAACACTATCATCAACCCGAGGAAGAGGATATGGGTTAGTTGAGTCAAACCGTTTAGCCTACGGAAATCAATACAAAAGCGTACCTTGCCATCTGGCTTAGGCTGCAGTGTTACGGGGGAAGTCCACTTAACTGTGCCTTTCTCTATCAACCCTCTACCGAGCATATACTCCAACTCATCCCTCAGAGCTGGTAGTTGTATGGGGGGCACACGGTACGGGATTGACTTAAAGGGTAGATGGTCCCCCACGTCAACATCATGCATAGCCTGAGTAGTGAGGCCTGGGTGTTCAGCAAATACAGTGGGGTATGAACCGAACAACTGACGGATAGCATCAAACTGCGGCTCTGGCAAATGAGCTATAGCCTCGTCAGCCCTTAGGCTCGAGTTCCCCGCCCACTGATCCGCTGAAACATGTTGATCCCAGCTATCCTCCTCCGAAGCTTGACTGTCCCCCTCTCCTTCTCCACCACGGCTGCAACAAGCCAACACAGGGACAGTGAGAGGCTCAGAGGGGCGCCTCACATACTCTTTAATAAGGTTCACGTGACATAACTGGTTCTTTTTCCTCCTGTCTGGAGTGGCAACAAGGTAATCTAAGTCTGAAATTTTGTCTACAATTTTATAAGGTCCAGTGTACTTCGCAGAGAGGGGGTTACCAACCAAAGGCAACAAAATTAATACCTCTTGTCCTACAGTGAACTTCCGGAGCCTCACTTTGTCATCATACCTGTCCTTCATCAAAGCTTGTGATTCTGTCAAATTTCTACCTGCCATCTCCAGACTCTTAAGCATGCGCTCACGGCTTTCAAGCACATACTTTAATAATGGACAAGGCTGCACAGTCCCCTCCCAAATTTCTTTCAGCATATTAAGGGGGCCCCTGACACGGTGTCCAAAAATCAGCTCGTTTGGACTAAATCCCAGGCTCTCACCAGGTACCTCCCGAGCAGCAAACAGCACATAAGGCAATCCAAGATCCCAATCCATACCGTTGTCAGCACAATAACACCTGAGCATGCTTTTAAGTGTAGCATGCCACCGCTCAAGCACCCCTTGACTCTCAGGGTGATACGCTGACGATACTACTGCTCGTATCCCATGCTGTTGCATTGTTTGCTTGAACATATTGGAGGTGAAATTAGATCCCTGATCAGACTGAATCTCCTCCGGGTACCCGTACCTTGAGAAGTACCACAACAAGTTACTTACTACCGTCTTAGCCATTCCATTTTTCATAGGGTACGCATCGGGGTATCTAGTGGCAACATCCATTATGGTTAACAAAAATGTATTTCCAGCCTTAGTGGGAGGGAGTGGACCAACCATGTCAACAATAATTTTACTAAAGGGTGGCCCAATCACAGGAATAGGGTGTAACGGAGCCTTAGGAATAACTTGGTTCGGTTTCCCGACACGTTGACAAATATCACATGAGTTTATCCATGACTGCACATGAGACTTCATCCCCGGCCACCAAAACAATTTCCCCAAAGCCGCCACCGTTTTTCTCACCCCTAGATGTCCTGCCAGTGGTGTGTCATGCGCCAACCTCAGTAGGCTATCCCTGCACTCCCGTGGCACCACCAACTGGTCCACTACTCCGGACCCCATTTGCCAACTACGTTTAGGGTCTTGAAAACGCCTATAGAGGATGCCTTCTAAATAAAAAAAATCTCCTGGCTGTGCATCGCCGTCCTCGTCGAGCTCTACAGCTCCATTAGCACACGTTTGGAGCTCAGGGTCCTCTAGTTGCAACCGATGTATATCTGAGGGTGCCAAGCGATCTAACTGCTCCCAGAGCAATGCATGACCTTCCCCGATACTGGGCTGCTCCCTCTGTCTCTCTCGATGTACATAACGTTGCTGTCGTGGAGACTCGTCATGCCCAGCCTCGTCACTCTCGATGACAGGCCCAGGGGCTACTCCAGAATTAAGTAATGGTGCTAATACTGAATCACCCAGGAGAGCCGCCGAGTCAAAACTCTTAAAACCAACTCCAGCTTTAGCCTCCTCCTGTTGATCGTTCCTCCGCTGGTCTGAAGACGGAGGACTAGGCTGTGACACTTTAGCTGCCCGAGCTCGGGTGACAACACACGCCATGGCTTGTGTCTGGCACCGCTCGACCCACTCTTGCTCTTCCCTACTCACGTCGGCCGGCCTCTATGCAACGACTAAGGGTAGAACCTCAGAAGCGGGCATTGCAAAGTCGTTGCCGAGAAGAAGGTCGACGCCCTCCACTGGCAGTTTCTCCACAATCCCGACATCCAATTCACGTGCCACACCATCCACCTCCAACTCCAACCGCACCAGCGGGTATGACCGAGTTGCATTAATACCCTGCACCACTACCACCCGAGCCGCGTTTATAGGGTAGCCAGTCAAGTTTTTCATCAGAGTCTGGGAAGCACCTGTACCACGCAAGACCTCTACTCCATGCTTGCGCCCCGCCCACATCACGCAACCCCGCCCTCTATGGTCGCAAAAAACATCCTGAGCAGGGTTCGAGCCTCCCAGGTGCTTCTGCATTGGCTGTGCCTCAGCCTCTGACGAACTGCCCCGGGCAAACTCAGATGACTTCGGAGACACACCAATGTTGCAGGCCAAAGACACAGCTGCTGTAGGTGGTTTGCTAGGACAGACTCTTGCAAAGTGCCCCTTTTTATGACATTGATAACACTCCAACTCCCCTTTGGGCTTCCCTTGGTACTGGGAAGGGCCCGGCCCCTTCTTAAATGGGACGGTGCTAGTCTTGTGGTCAGTCTTGGTATCATGGCTCTTGTACTTGTTTGCATAAGGTATATCACTAACTCGGGGGGAGGGGGGGGGGGGGGGGGGGGGGGGGGGGGCGTCACGCCCCTTGTTACCTGCCTCACTACGCTGGGCAGACCCGCACCCACGAATTAGTGATAGCCGGAGGTCAGCCATCTCAGCTGCCTCCTGTAGAGTTTTTGGGTTCTTTTCTTTAATAGTTAGTCATTTCTGCACCAGTACACTTATAAAACTGCTCGAGCAGAAACAGCTCAGTCAACTGTTCGGCCGTCTCAGCTTTCTCAGAACGTGTCCAGTTTTTAAGTGCATCTTTTAAGTCCCGGGCATGTTCAAGAAAGGTCGCCGCCCTAGTCTTTGTAACACCCCGAAACTTCAATCGATATGTTTCCGGTTGCAACTCGTATGCCCGTAGGACAGCTCTCTTCAATTCTGGGTAGTCAATGCAAGACTCTAAAGGCAGTGCATCATAAGCCTTCAGACCCTTACCCGTAAGTCTTGAGGAGACTAGAGCTGCCCACTTCTCTTCAGGCCAATTATGCTCCCTACACTTCTTCTCAAAACGATTAAAAAATTCTGTGACTTCAGTTTCACTAAATACCGGCACCAATTTGACTAATTGGGCCAAGGACTGTTCTCTTACTTGGCCCTCACGGCCCATCCGAGTCCCTGTCGACTCTGCACGAGTCTTATCTAAATCTAATTTAGCACAATATTTCTCTGAGTCGTACCTAAGCTCAGCCTCATGCCTCCTGGTCTCATCCTCTTGCCTCCTAACCTCAATCTCATGCCTCCTAGTCTCATTCTCCTGCTTCCTAGCCTCAATCTCCTGCTTCCTAGCCTCAATCTTAGCAAGCTCAAGTCTAAATACCATATCTGGAGACAGGCAGGAAGAGGGAGCTGCCACTACTGAAGGAGGGGGGCAAAAACTGGGGAACCACCATGTGCACCACCCGAGGGCACTCCAATCTGCCAATTCTCATCCCTCTGTGGGAGAGTGCTAACCTCCGGTAACTGAGTGGACGGCACTGTGGGAGTCGAGTGAGAGGGGATCTGGGGAGGAACCCCCCCAAACGCCCTCTCCTCCGAAACCCCATGTCGCCCACGCAACACCCAGGAAATCAGCTCCCCCTTGGAGCTTTCCTACTACATTGGAAATGCCCAAAACCTTGGCTATCAGGTGCAAGCCACAAACATCCACCCCCGTCAGCCTCTCCTCCGTCACGTGGTACCGCTTACTCACAAAAACTCTAGCATCCTCCTCACTGGTTACTAACGGCACACCTTCAAATGGCATCTCTCGCTCATCGTCAGTGCTAATGCACGACATACTGAAGTCCACAACAAAATTCTCGAGACAAAAGTGTTAAACTTCCTATTCAAGCACTAATTACTAAATTAACTGGAGTCTCTTAAATGCTTTACTAATTGCCATACAAAAACAAATATTCTTCAATATGCACGCTAAAATACAAACAAACAAATGTTGTACAACTCTGCAAAAATGTATACTGTTCACAAAATCCTAAGCAAGGTCGCCATTTGTTACGACCTGGCACTCGGGTACACAAGGGCTCTCAATCAGGACTCGAGTACGGCTCGCTGCCACAACGGAAACACACGATCCCAACCCCTGAGTACTGCCAGCCGAACAAAAAACACCAATACCCTCCAGAGTTCAATCTGCTATAACGGGGTATACAAGAACTCGGTACTAGTGTTCAACAACAGACTAATAAAGAGACAGGAATTATCTAGTCTAGTCAACAATCAAACAATGAAGTAAGAAACAACAACACCAAAGAATAGTGTTGGCCGAAGCCGAAGTAATCCACCCTTGACTAAGAACTTAAGAAGTCCTCCACCCTCTACTTCGGATCGGCACTATTACGTTACGTTAATTAATAGTCCTTAAGCATCGAGCAAGGAATCTTCTGAAAATAGTTAGATGCTTCTCGGATGCTCGTAAGAAGTACGTATCGGATTTTGAACAGCAATTCAATAAGCAAAACACAGGCAATTAAATACTATTAAAGGTTTAAATTGGCATAAGAATAATTAAAAGAATATGCAATAGTAAATGGCAAACATTAAAAAGAAGTACTCCACAAATGCAACGGCAATAGCCTACTCGGATTGTGCTCGTGGGCCACTAATCACTAAAGTAGCCAAGCGTGCAACACATGAAATCAATAGTGCATAAACAATATCATACATAAGGAAAGCTTCAATACTATTCTGTATCTACTAATCGAGTAAAGTCTAGCTGGGGTACTGTGGGCAAAAGGTAGCAGTGACTGAGCAAAAACGGCTCGTAGCCTAGCGAAGTCCTCACAACTGTTTAAAGTATTACGTTAAAACTAACAAGTCCACTTTGAGAAATCCAGATCCCTTGTATCTGGTTTTCTCCCGGCTCCTTGACAAAGTAAAAACAAACTGCTAATAAAATACAGGGTGGTTAGGCTCTTGCCCTCACGCACTGTAAATTATTAACTCAACACAGTCAGCCGCGAAGACAACCTAGGCTTCACTGAACCGAAGCGAGTATGCAGGTTTATCGCTTAACCACTGCATCAGACAACAACTCGTAACACAGAAAAGACTTACCCCAGTCTAGCATTACCTAGACTAGCAGAAAACAGGAATAATAATAATAACACACAGGGAAATGCATATACAAGTGCAACAAACATAAATCAATCCTATTCTAAGTTAACCCTTCCCAAATAGGCTATCTAATAGGCATGTATCTCATGAGAACTCAAGCGATAATACGTTGGCTGACTAGCTCTGCACCAACGGGACCATGGAAGTTAAAAAGGGTAGGGAAAAGAGGAGATAAGAATGTAAGGTAGTAGAGAAAGTTCACATCAGTCAGAAGAATATATATAGTTAGCAAGGGAAATGAGAAGTCGCTCTGCCTAATGAGTTCTGATCAAAAAATGGCTAGACTTCCCTTTTTATACTCGGCCCTCTAGTGAGCCCAACGTGAACTACTAAGGACCGCTCACTGACAATCATTACGTAATTTCTCTCTCTCCTCTGGGATAGACAAAGGCTTTCCTAGCACTGAGGGGAGGGGGGAGGGGGGAGTGCTAGTGAGTTAGGCCCACCTCCCGCATGGCGCACCCACTGACCCCCAACTGTGGCTGCTGCTTCTCCCATCATTACAAATAAGTTTTACACACAATACTTATAACTAATGATATAAAATAGAACTCGTTGACTCAGATGAAAACAAAATACATATTCATATTACTTATAGTACAACGGCTCACATGAACTAAGTTAGGAAACTCTACATAGACTACAGCCAAAGTTCCTGCCCTGACGATCCTAGCGAGAGTGGGGCATGACTAGGCGTTCTGTACAGCATGCTCACACTGGACATGCGTCACACCCGCGACTGACTGCGTTTGTAAATGAATAACTTTTTTTTATCCCCCCCCTCAGTTACTAACACACATGTCCCCTACTAACTTCCTAATCCTGCCACGGACAATAGTTCCAGGGCATTAATTCCCTTTCCAATGTTCCCTTACCCACTCTAAACCACTGTTTGGATACTTGATCCTCAGTGTTTTGGAGGACATGCAACCTAGAAGGGTCACTAGATCTGTTGTTGCTTGATTTCCTTTGTACTCCTTTGTACTACCCAAACACTTTCATTATCATTATTTTGTCTAATACCTGATTTAATACAGCTTTTTAATGTACTCCTGAAAAACACTGCTATACCCCCGCCCCTCTTACTTGTTCGGTCATATTTAAACAAACTATATCCTGGAATATCAAATTCTGCTAAAAAATGCCTAGATTCTGTATTAATCCACGTTTCAGTTAGCGCTATTATGTCTATATTTTCTGTGCTAACGAGTGTTCTAAGTCCGTTCATTTTGTTACATAAACTCCTACAATTTGTATAATATACCCTCAACCTATTACTTTTATTTGCAACTAATTTTCTATTGTGTTTAGCTAACTTATTATTTCCTGTTGAACTAGTAGCTCTTGACGGAAATTCTACTCTATCAGTATTCTCATCTTTACTATCAGTTACATGTGTAGTGTTATCGATACTACTATTACACATCACTATATCCGCACTATCTTGACTGATTATTTCTATTTTACTCACTGGTTTGTCACATGAAGTACCTGCTCCATATGGAGACAGTATTTTACTTACACACCCAGGTTTTTTTAACGAAACCCCGCACAACTTGTCGAGTGAGCTGGCCAAGGTCGAAACTCCTAGTCGAGAGAGATGTACTCCATCCTGGGCATACAGTTCATCCTTACCATAAAAGAGGATCCAGTTATCCAGGAATGGAATAGTATTTGCTTGCAATACTTCCAGCCGGCTATTTACACCAATAGCCCTGGAGGACCATTCCTTCCGTACCCCTCTTCTTGGCAGGATACTGTGTACCACAGGAACTCCACCCTTTTCCTTGATCCTCTCCAACATTTCCTGATACTTGGAGAGCAACTCCTCAGTCCTGCATCTCCATATATCGTTGCTCCCTGCATTGAGGAAGATGATGGGGTCCTCCCCACTCACTTCCAGGACAGCATCTATCTTCTCAGCCACCCTCCCGACTCCGGCACCAGGCACGCAGACAACTTTACCAACCTGAGTGTTTGTTGCCCTGCCAAGGTAGCTAAACAATGAATCACCGACTATGAAAACAGACTTAAGCAAGGTTCACACATTGGCGAGTCGGAGCGCAACTCCAACGCGAGTGATGACATTTTTGCACTCGCCAATGATTATCCCAAATTCGCCGACACTCGCCGACACTCGCACAGACTCGCGTGGACTCGCGGTGGACCGCGTACACTCGCAAACGCGGCCCAAAAATTTAGGACGACATAAAATTTGGAGAGTCAAGTGGGAGTAGGACGCCAACTCGCATAGAGTCGCGTTGACTCGCGTAGACTCGCGTAAACTCCTGTAGACTCGTGACACTCATGTAGACTCGCGTGACACTCACGTTGTACTATTTAGAAATTTAATGATCGCGAGTCTACACGAGTTTACATGAGTCTACGCGGGTCTACGTGAGTCTACACGAGTACAACAGGAGTCTACACTATACTAAACAACCAATATTGCCAAAGGCGAGTTTAACGGGAGTCAAACAGAAGTCAACACGACGCTAACGCGAGTTAACACGGGGTAACGCGAGTGTAACACGCGTAAAGGAGAGTACCAACGTGGTGGTCTGGATTTCACAATATGTGTGTCGAGTCTATGCGAAACAAACACGAGTTTACGCGATATTAACGTGAGTCTATGCGAGTCTATGCGAAACCAACGTGAGTCTACGCGAGTAACGGTGAAACCAACGTGAGTCTATGCGAGTGGTGTGCGACAGCTGCCGCTCTCCGCCTCCTGATGGACATGGTGTGTGGGTGGGTGGGTTGGTGGGTTGGGCTGTATCCTGCAGAGTAACGTCCGTCCGTGGTGGTGTTGCGTGGTGTGAACAATGGTGCCAGTGGGGGCCTCTTTATATACGTATCCTGACACTCGACAACACTCGCACACACTCATGTTAGGCTCCCATACACTCCTGTTAACTTCCTGTAGACTCGCGTTCATCTTGTGTAAACTCATGTAAACTTGTGTAAACTCCTGTGACACTCGCGTAGACTCGAGTAGACTCGCACTATTCGTACCCTGGAATTTGACCGTTATTTTTCAAATTTTGGCGGTGCGTGTTGGGGTCGTGTTACACTCGCCAACACTCGCGTAAACTCCTGTGAACTCGTGTAAAGTCATGTAAACTTGTGTAAACTTGTGTTATATTCATGTTATATGCGTGTTTACTCGCATCAGCTGCTACTCGCGTTGGGTTCGGGCTCCATCAACGGCGATATGCGGCGAGTGTGACTCGCGTTGGCCTCGCGCTCCGACTCGCCTATGTGTGAACCTACCTTTAGCTTTTTCCTTTTGTCGGCGTGTAGCAGCAGTTGTTGCAGCAACAACAGCAGACTCCCCCCCCCCCCTCCCCTCTCACTGCCTCGATGATCGCCATTTCCTCGCCATCACTCTCATCAGCCAAGGTGCTGAAGTTGTTGTGGGTCTTGAGTGGCTGCCTTTTCAGCTTGCAGGCCGTTGCACTAGTTGACACCACTTTCCAAGGGGCTTCACGATCCCTGGGAACACTTCCGGTAGTCTCACACTTCTTCTCCGCCATAGCTAGTCTTATGGCCAAATTTTCATCTTTGAGACACTGAATCTCCTGCTCCACACTCTCCAGTCTTTCTTGCAAAGCAAGACAAAGCTGGAGAATATGGGAGGAGACAGCAGACTCATCAACAACATCCATCACTAAGAAAGTTCACTAGGACCTCACTAAGGGTAAACCGGTACACTAGCGGTCACTGGGGACGTCCGCACTAGTCAAGGGTCAGAGGGCAACTGGGAGTATTAAGAAATACTTTATAATTGCATTGCCCAACACAAGGGACGTTTAGTGCAATATATTCTAATATCTCAAAATTAGGATTAAGGGTTAAAGACATATATTTTGCTGATAAAATAAACCAAACAGAAAGCCCTGTGCTTGTTTATTTTAAAACTTCCCTACATATTTCCGGTGGTTTCAGATTACTACAGAGTTCATTACAACGAACAGGAAATATTGAGGTAAGATAATAAGTTAACCCTAACCAATCCGCTCAGTGCCTACACCGTAAACCGACCGCTACAGTAAATATCTCTTGAATAGCGTCTCTCCCACGAACAATCATAACGATTGAATAATATACCCCTTTAGATCTCAAATGATGTGCAACACATATGCCATTTACTGCTTTGCCACACCTAATTAAATTTACTAATCTTCTTCTACCTATCTATCTGTCTATCTATATACTCTGGCACATACCCCATTTTTATATTTATTTTTTTATTGGGGTGGCCGAATCGAGACAGAGCCCAAACAGGGATAACGTAACACAACAATAACAAAAAACAAAAACAAAACACAAAATCACACACATTTAGGTCGTCTAGAATAAATACACAGATACCCAGGCCCATTTGGGGTCACCAGCATAAGATTCCCAGGTCCCAGATCTCCCGGAGAAGTTCCGATTTCCGCAGGCAGACATGCAGCGAAGCTGTACCACCACAAAAGATGGGCTGGTCTATCAGAGTGAGAACTGAGCGATCTCTGCCATACCCATAGCTTACTCTGACTGTTTCTTTTACTTATATATTTTCTAGATCTCAAGTGACGGCGTCTCTTCCGTGGATTGACCTCCCAATCTACCATGATTGGAAGCCAAAGTGTCACATTTTTCCTTTGCCCCTCAACATTCCCTTCATAATTGCTGAGGGGCACAGGGCCCTGGGTGGGGCCTTGGTTTCCCGGGCGTTTCAGCACCCTCCTCAGCTCCCAGCAATGGAGTGGCTTCGGTCACCCAGGCTTTATTGTGGTCGGCAGGGAGGGTTCTGTGGGGGGCGCTCGGTTATGGCCTTGGCCTTGCTCGGGGTCTTGGGGCTGTTCGGCCAGGCAGCTTGGGGAACAACAACAACAACAACAACAACGACAGTACTGATACTACCATTACAGCTTGCGCTCTCATCAAGTTATTCTGCGATGCCACAAACCCACCCACCATGCATCCAGGCGTACCCTTCATTTCTACTCCAGTCACCTAATGGACTATTATCTAGTCCAACTGGCGCCTGAGTCTCTCTTCCAAAGGACCGCGTTTACACTCATCTATTCACTAGCATTCTCCATTCATTCCTATTTATTACCACTTCTCTTGCCTGATCTATAGTCATTTATCTATCGTCCAACACTTGCCCTACACAGTGTCTCCATCTCAATGGAGGTCTTCCTACCCCTCTACCTCCTCTTGTATCTGACTCACATATTCTCTTTGTAAGCCTTTCATCTTCCATTCGCTCAACATGTACATACCAGCTCAGCACCCTTCTGTCCACTCTGGCCAACAAATGTTCCTGCTTCCACACTCTCCTACGTATCTCTTTATTCCTCAATCTGTATCTACGAGTCACTCCACACATACTCCTCAAGCAGTTCATCTCCATCACATCCAGCCCTCTTCTCTCCTTTTTCTTCAGAGCCCATGTCTAAACTCCATATATCACTGTTGATACAACTATCCCTTGATAGTTTGCACTTTTTACTGTAATTCCTAGATTTCTCACCTTCCACATACTTCCCCCGACCTTCACATTATAGCCAGGAGGTCGGGGTCGGTGTGTACAGGTAGTGGTGGGTGGAAGGAAGGAAAGAGACAAAGAAGACTGGAAATAGAATAGCAAGCAATAACACACACACGCATCGGGTCGGTAGGAAGGAAAGAGACAACAAATATTGGAAATTGGAAGAACAACCAATAACACACACACACACAGAGGCCAGAAAAGCAATATTGTTTCTCCTGACGGTGCTTCAATTTCAAGGTCCAATGTTATTCATTCATAATAATGATTTCTCTCTCTCTCTTTATGGTGCTATATTTTCAATTGTGTTGTCTGTAAACTGCCTATATTACAGTAATAACGAATATACGAAGATTGTGGAAATGTTTCTTTCTTTCTCCTGCAATGTAGATGATATTTATTAATAAAATATATAATTATGGTAACCTGGGAAAACATAATTTGAATTATCAATATATGCATTCATATATTATAATATTGCAATGGAAACACGCAAAGATTCGTGGACTAATTTACTTAATTAATTTCATTCCCAGCACCAAACACTTTCCAAATAAATTAATGAAAGCATGTGATCCTCCTGGGATTCGAACTTGGGATACCACATGCAGGTTTCAAACACTCTAACCATTACACCACCAAGGAAGTTAAAGGTTAAGTACATGACTACAATTGATATATATTTATCGAATACTGGATATTAAATTAATCATGTAATCTGACCCAACTTCACACTGAATAGCGTAATGTTTCTGTGAAAGGAAAGAACAATTTATGGGGCACAAATCTCAAACGACCGACCTCGCTACGATCTGTTCCTGAACATTTAGAACTAATCTAATTAATAAATTTCACACCAAACACCAACTACCTTGCAATTAAATTATTGAAAGCTTGTGATCCTCCCGTGATTCGAGTCTGGGATACCACATACAAATTTTAAACACTAACAATTACACCATCAAGACAGTTAAATGTTAAGTACATGACAATGATTGATATCCAATTATCGAATACATCCATTAATCTAATCAAGTACTCAGACCCAACTGCACACTGAATAGCGTAATGTTTATGTTAAAATATAGAACAATAAATGGGGCACAGAACTCAAAGCACCGACCTAGCTACGAACTGTTCCTGAACCTTTAGAAATAATCTAATTAATTAACTTCACTCGTAACACCAAACACCTTCCAATGGAATTTATTAAAGCATGTGATCCCCCCAGGATTCGAACCTGGGATACCACATTCATATTTAAAAAATTCTAACCATTACACCACCAAGACAGTTAATGGTTAACTCTTAACGAGCGGGCTGGTGTGTATGTATCACCGTAGCGCCTGGCGGGTATATTTACCAAAAATTAGCATCATTCCATGTTCTTTTTCATGCATAACCAAGGACCAGAGTGTAATACAATTATATATCCGTGAAAGGGCGATAATAGAGCTTTCCAATGACATCTGAATCATCCTTGTATGACAACGGGTTGTCTAGCAACGATCGTGCAACTGGAAGGGAGAATACCCTAAAATTAAGTATTTTTGCCGGTTTTATCCATATATTGAGAGATGTGGAGGTGGAGGCCAGATACAGTAGGTCTCAGTACAGTCCCCGCCGCTGTATTGTGCGTTCCGAGCCTGCCTGTTGTCCTTGCAATGCTTGCTCTCTCTCTCATCACTCATAATGACCTCAACAAGGCACGAGTCATTTGATGGGCACCGCAGGGGTGGCCAATGTTCTCTCTTCCGTCATATGACGGTCACCGCGAATTAAGTGTTAAGTACATGACTCCGATTGATATCCATGTATCGAATACTGGATATTAATTTAATCATGTAGGCATTTGATAAGGAGTCGCTGGAACTCCTTTTTTCATTTGCTGGGCCTTTCTTACTGATTCCCTTTGTGCCTCACTTACACTGAGGGTAGTCCAGCCTGGTCTTACAAACACCTCCTCCTCCTATCTACTTCACTACACTTAACATGCACACCACACTTCCTCCTTTCACAAAACAAAAATGTATATACTGTATATGATGATAAACACACACCAAGCTCGGAGTCACTGGGGGGGGGGGGGGGGGGGGGGCACAAATGCCCCCACACCCATCCGACCTTCCCATGACGACCCCTATAAATGCTCTGGACCACGGCCTGTCACTCTTACTATCAACTTTTGCAATATTCACGGCCTTTCCTCTAATTTTCACTCAGTTGAACACCATCTATCCTCCTACAAACCTGAACTTCTTTTCCTCACTGAAACACAGGTGTCTGAGGCAACTGCCAGCAGCCCCTTCTGTGTATCCTGCTACTTACTCGATCCTAGTTTCAAAGCCAAAGGCGGATGTTGTGCATACGTGCATAACAAACTCACTTGCTCTCCTGCTCCCGACTTCGACTCCTCTGAATCTTCAACTTTGTGGCTCAAACTATCCTGTCATTCTCATACTAAATATTTCTGTGCTGTCTATCTTTCCCCTAACTCTACCGACTTTCCCAAATTCTTTGACTATATAAACTATAAAGTGCAACACATTCTATCCATCTCTCCCTTCTCGGAAATCTCCATTTTAGGAGATTTCAATATTCACCACCGCCAATGGATCTCCTCTCATACTACTGACCAACCTTGTGAACAAGCCTACCTCTTTTCTATCCTAAATGACCTAGAACAGCTGGTCCAGCATCCCACTCGTATCCCAGATCGCTTCAGAGATCGGCCCAACATTCTTGACTTATTTCTGACTTCTAACCCTTCTTCTTATACTGTCGATCTTTTCCCTCCTTTGGGCTCCTCCGACCATCAACTTATCTCCATTACCTGTCCTATCTCTCCAGTATGGCCACCCGATCCTCCTAGCCGGCGGCGCTTGTGGCATATTGGCGCTGCCAACTGGGAGGCTCTTCGGCAGTACTTCTTTGATTTTCCTTGGAATGACTTCTGCTTCCGTGCTTTAGGACCCTCAGAGAGTGCTGAACGCATTACCAAGGTAATCCTCTCGGGCATGGAAGCGCACATTACATTTTCTTTCTCTCAGTCTAATGTCAGCTTGTTCTACTACTGTCCGAAACAAGAAGGAAGCATTCAAATGGTACCGACGCCTTAAAACTCAAGAATCTAATTTTTCCTATGTTTCTGCCCAGAATCAAGCTAAATCTGTTCTTCAACTTGTCAAGCATTCTTTCATCAATATTAAATGCACTGAACTATCTAACTCTAGCTCTTCCCAAATTTTCTGGTATCTAACCAAAAACCTCTCCAACAATTTTTCTTCCTCGTCTTTCCCTCCCCTTTTCAACTCTGATGGGACAACCATCACTTCTTCCTCTGACAAAGCTGAACTCTTCACTCAAACTTTTGCTAGAAACTCCACCTTGGATGATTCCATTGCTATTTCTCCCTCTCTACCCCCCTCTCTCCTACATATGCCTAATATCCTAATCTCTTCTAAAGACGTATTTTCCACCCTTTCTGGGCTTAATTATAAGAAGGCGTATGATCCGGACGGTATTCCTCATGTTGTACTCTAAAACTGAGCTTCCGTGCTGACCCCCTGCCTAGGCAAACTCTTTTGTCTCTGTCTCTCCTCTAACGTCTTCCATTCTTGCTGGAAGTTTGCTCTCATTCAAACTGTCCCAAAGAAGGGTGACCGCTCTCAACCCTCCAACTATCGTCCAATTGCTTTCATCTTTTATATCTCTAAAGTTTTTGAAACTATTCTTGCTTCCAAATTTCTTAAGCATTTCTCTTCTCATAACCTACTCTCAGATCGTCAGTATGGCTTTCTCAAGGGTCGCTCTACTGGTGATCTTCTTTCATATCTTACTAACTCTTGGTCAACCTCCTTTCGGAACTTTGACGAGACCTTTTCTATTGCACTACACATATTGAAGGCCTTCAATAGAGTCTGGCACAAATCTTTAATTTCTAAACTACCTTCCTTCGATTTCTATTCCTCCATCTGTGCCGTTGTCTCTAATTTCCTTTCCGGCCGTTCCATAGCTGCGGTTGTGGACAGCCGTCATTCATATCCTCATCCTATCAACTCCGGAGTTCCTCAGGGTTCTGTCCTATCTCCTATTCTCTTTCTAATTTTCATAAATGATCTTCTCAACTGTACCTCCAGTCCAATCCATTCATAATTCTTACGCAGACGACTCTTCCTTACACTACTCAATTAGTTGTCCAGAATGCCCCAGCCAGCAATCCCTCAAAAACCAAGGTAATGAAGCCATACAACGCTTATCTTCTGATCTAACTACTATTTCCAATTAGGGCAGAGAAAACCTTGTTGCATTTAATGCTTCCAAAACACAATTTTTCCATCTTACTACCCGACAGGAACTCCCAGAGGACTATCCCTTATTCTTCAACAATACAAAAATCAATCCTTCATCTTCTCTCAATATTCTTGGTGTCTCTTTTTCTTCTGCTCTCACTTGGAAGGACCATATTACCAGTCTTGCTAAGGCAGCCTCCCAAAAGCTGGGTGTGCTCAACTGCCTCAAGGGGTTCTTTACCCCTGCGCACTTCTTGCTCTGTACTGGGGCACAGAGCGTCCTTGTATTGAGTATTGTTCACATTTGTGGGGAGGATCCTCTCACACCACACTCCTAGACAAAGTACAAAGGAAGACCTTTCGTGTCATTAATGCCCGTCCACTCCCCAACTCTCTGCAATCTCTCTCTCTTTGCCACAATGTTGAATCTCTCTCGCTATTCTATCGCTACTACAATAATCAGTGCTCCTCAGAGCACTCCCAGTGTATGCCACCTCCTCTACGTAGGTTATGTGGTACCCATCTTGCAACACAATCCCACTCTGTGCAACTCTCCAACCAAAGAGTAAAACGTTACTCTCAGTCTTTCTTCTATTCAACAGCTGAGCTCTGGAACTCTCTCTCAGAATCAGTCTTTCCCTCCTCCTATGAATTAAATTGCTTCAAACTCCGTGTGTCCAGGCATTTTGGCTTGAATGTCCCTTGATTTAGGCCCTGTCACTCTTTCAACTCCGGGGGCACTCGTTACAGGCAGGTCTACCTTTTGTCTCCCTCACTCACATAGAACAAAAACAAAAATGCACACTTAACAGTGTAATGTTGTTGTGAAATGAATAAGGCACAACACTCATAGTAAGATTTATATCATATTTATTCGTAATAACTGGTATGTGTTAGATTCCAGGAACTCCCATAATCTATTTTACTTGCATGATCATGATTCCATAATGACTATGAAGCAAACCAATACCATAAATATCAAATTACTTTCTACCTGCTCGAAATA
Organism: Paralithodes platypus; assembly: GCA_032716605.1. NCBI lineage: Eukaryota > Metazoa > Arthropoda > Malacostraca > Decapoda > Lithodidae > Paralithodes > Paralithodes platypus. The sequence continues at coordinate 14,786,862 of CM064539.1, forward strand.
TTAAAAACAACAAATATGTGTTGTCTATATATTCATAATCTGTATTTTAACCCCCAACTGAAGGAGACAATTTTCTCAGCTATTTATTGTAGCAGTCCATTATTGCTTCCCACTATTATATTAAGCATAGCATCTTAAAATATAGGCACCATACAGAAGATCCAAAATGTATCTAATGCATGTACCATCTGGGGGGATGGGACTCAATGGACTTGGTCGCCAACTTACCTAAGGGTGACAGCCTTATAAAAATCTGGTGGATAAGACTCATCAACCTCGGTCGGCAACCCGACTTAACGGTGAAGCAGGTTAGAGGATGGACTAGCCAAACAACACTGTAGAAAAACAGTGCTAAAAAGATATGTAGAGGGCCTTAGAATCGAACAGACCCAAAATTAAGTGGTCAATCCTTTAAGTCCTTATATAAACTGGCACGGGTTGTCCTTCTCATGGGGGACTGGTCCGCTCGGACATGTGTATGGCCACTCCCATAAAGGGGAGTAAGCTGTCTGGCAATAGACAGATAGATAGATAGATGTCATTAAAATTTTGCAAAACGATATTTGTCTCACCAAAATTATTTTTCATCGGTTGTACCAAAATAATAGTGTCACCTTCTTTGACCTGCGTCATCTTTGTTCTTCTCTGGTTGGTGGTGACTGGCGCCGAATATCTTAATCACTGTTGTAGATTATACAATGTAAGTTAATTAGTAGCTGGAATGCATATATCTATACATTAACTCTGGAGGAAGCAAGTTCACAAGTTCGAAATATTATTGGAGCCGGTGACCATTTGTATTCCCAGAGCTGAGCTGAGTTCAGTCTCACATTAACAGCCGTAAACCTAACACCTCCCCCCGGCTCTAACTCATCCTAGACACAACCAACCACTACCACTATTGATATAAATCTTCAGTCCAAAATCACCAGTCCTCAATAAGGTAAGTTCATTATGTAGTGATATTGTATTAGGTGTACATTCTTACATATCATTCATGTGAACAAGCCGTGTGATTAAACTGGGAATCTACCCATCGAAATCTTCAGATTTCAATCTGGTAATTGACATATATATTTAAGCTATTGTCGGGATTAATTCATGTACCAGTGATTAAAAAATTTAACCGTTGTGTAAGTTCCACACAACTTACTTGATCGCCAGGAGAAAGACATGGAATAGGCAGTAAATTTAACATATATTAAAATATTAACAAAGGTAGGTAGTGGTGAGGGAGGTGAAGATGAGAACTATGGGTAGAGGATTGGGTTTAGTAGGAAAGAATGGTAGAAATTGGGAGTTGAATCAGTTGCTGTTCGCTGATGACACAGCGTTGGTGGCGGATTTTGAGGAGAAACTGCAGCGAGTAGTCAAAGGGTTTGGTGTGGTTTGTGGGAGGAGGAAGCTGAGGGTGAACGTCAATAATTATAAGTATAGTGATGGTGTGTAATACAGATGCTCGTAGGGTGAATCGAGATGTGAGGCTGGATGGGGAAATACTGGAATAAATGGAGTGTTTTAAATATCTAGGAGGAATGATAAGCAGGAATGGAGGTATGGAAATGGAGGTAAAACAGAGAGTATGTGAAGGAAGGAAAGATTTCGGAGCAATGGGAAGTATGTGGAAAGTCAGAAATCTCGGAATTACAGTAAAAAGTGCAAAGTACCAACAGTGATGTATGGGGCTGAGACATGGGCTCTGAAGAAAAAGGAGATAAGAAAGCTGGATGTGATGGAGATGAACTGCTTGAGGAGTATGTGTGGAGTGACTCGTAGATACAGATTGAGGAATGAAGAGATGCGTAGGAGAGTGTGGCAGCAGGAACATTTGTCGGCCAGAGTGGACAGAAGGGTGCTGAGCTGGTATGGACATGTTGAGCGAATGGAAGATGAAAAGCTTACAAAGAGAATATGTGAGTCAGATACAAGAGGAGGTAGAAGGAAGACCTCCATTGAGATGGAGAAACTGTGTAGGGGAAGCGTTGGACGATAGATAAATGACTATAGATCAGGCAGGAGAAGGACTCAGGCGCCAGTTGGACTAGATATTAGTCCATTAGGTGACTGGGGTAGAAATGAAGGGTACGCCTGGATGCATGCTGGGCGGGTTTGTGGCATCACAGAGTAACTTGATGAGAGCGCAAGCCGTAATGGTAGTGTCAGTACTGTCGTTGTCTTTGGGGGGTGACACATGTGGAGGAGTGATAGAAAGTATGAAGTGGAATTATCTCACTTAACTCCTTGAGTACCAGAGACGCACCTTATGCGTCGGCAATGTATGTAACGCTAAACCCCAGAGCCGCATAGGGTGCGTCGCGGTTAATTACTCCGGTCCTATGGCACCTAGAGGACTGAGATCTGTATGGGAACTGCATAAGTAGCCCACGCAATGATGCCGATGGTTGAAAACTTAATGACATAGGGGATCGTTTTTTTGTGGTTTTCCTTAATTGCTAACCCATTCCAGGTGTTTTCTCGAAAAAAATTGATTTTGACAATCTGCTGGTCCTGGAGTGTACATTTATATTATATTGCCTGGTGCTCAGTGGGTTAATCACATAGTCCTTTGTTTTGAGTGCCACTAGGGTAATTTAAAAGTTATTTTACTTAATACCGGCAGCGAAGTGTCATAAGAATGCACATAATTACAATCACTATGACACAAACTAAAGACAGGCCTTCCTCATTAACTTGAACGCTTTTTAGTATGATTAACCCTTTCGCTGCGAGTGACGTTCTGGAATGTTTTGGCAAGTTACAGCAATTTCCAGGCTTTAAAAGCCTGTAAAAAACTTAAAAATTGAGTGACAGTGGGCGGGAGCGTGAGGGGCCCACCTCCGACCCTCAGAGCACCGAGCGGCTCACTGAGCTAGGCTGTGTCTCGCGCGTGTCTCTCTCTGTCTCTCTCATAAGTGCAGCCAAGCGAGCGAGTGTTACATAATAGCGGGGTTCCCGCGTTTCACTGGGATCACTGCGGGTGAACCAGACCACGTATACGGTCCGTTCTGGTGTCATTTTGAAGCTATATTTTCGCCTAGTTTTCGGCAGAATACACTTCATTTAATGCAGATGCTTGATTTATCATTCAGGAGTGCCTGAATATGCCCTAAATAGCCCAAACAAAGCCGATGCAAAAGGGTTAAGGCACCAAGTTCGTTATCCACTGGCACACTGATTTCTTGGTGCTAGATCTCTCCACTAATCGAACACCAGAGAGCCTGAATCAATTATTACAAGACCGAGGGTATTGAGCTATTAAGGTAACTAAATAATTGAACTTGTTCGTATGCATGCACACTGGAGAATGAGTCGAACACATTATTATATATAATAATAATAATTATCTTGTCATATAATATATATAATTACAATTATATTATTATAAGTTTACATAGTACAATAGTATATATGAAAAGAGGACTTAATACCGACTGGTATATATTAGCTAAGCATGATTTACAACTATGACTGTTAGCCTAAGTTTTAGAACAATCAATTGAAAGTTAGAACACAAAATAAAACAAAAGAAAGAACATTGCAAAAAAAAACAAAAAAAAATCACAATTCAGTGCTTATGACAATAGTATTAACCTTTTGAACCATTTGATGTTGATCACAATCACACCTTTTTAAAAGGATTGAATATATAAGTTAAGATATTTAGCCAAGTTAATTGTAACAAAATATGTATTACCGTTAAATAGTTTTGCCATCTTATCAGTGTTTGGATTATTGTAAATAATACCTTTTAGTATTCATATTTCTATGTACGGGTGGATGGGGCTTGTTAACCATGGTCGGCAACCTATCTATGTACGGGTGGATGGGGCTTGTTAACCTTGGTCGGCAACCTATCTATGTACGGGTGGATGGGGCTTGTTAACCTGGGTCGGCAACCTATCTATGTACGGGTGGATGGGGCTTGTTAACCATGGTCGGCAACCTATCTATGTACGGGTGGATGGGGCTTGTTAACCTTGGTCGGCAACCTATCTATGTACGGGTGGATGGGGCTTGTTAACCTGGGTCGGCAACCTATCTATGTACGGGTGGATGGGGCTTGTTAACCATGGTCGGCAACCTATCTATGTACGGGTGGATGGGGCTTGTTAACCTTGGTCGGCAACCTATCTATGTACGGGTGGATGGGGCTTGTTAACCTTGGTCGGCAACCTATCTATGTACGGGTGGATGGGGCTTGTTAACCTTGGTCGGCAACCTATCTATGTACGGGTGGATGGGGCTTGTTAACCTTGGTCGGCAACCTATCTATGTACGGGTGGATGGGGCTTGTTAACCATGGTCGGCAACCTATCTATGTACGGGTGGATGGGGCTTGTTAACCTTGGTCGGCAACCTATCTATGTACGGGTGGATGGGGCTTGTTAACCTTGGTCGGCAACCTATCTATGTACGGGTGGATGGGGCTTGTTAACCTTGGTCGGCAACCTATCTATGTACGGGTGGATGGGGCTTGTTAACCATGGTCGGCAACCTATCTATGTACGGGTGGATGGGGCTTGTTAACCTTGGTTGGCAACCTATCTATGTACGGGTGGATGGGGCTTGTTAACCATGGTCGGCAACCTATCTATGTACGGGTGGATGGGGCTTGTTAACCTTGGTCGGCAACCTATCTATGTACGGGTGGATGGGGCTTGTTAACCTTGGTCGGCAACCTATCTATGTACGGGTGGATGGGGCTTGTTAACCATGGTCGGCAACCTATCTATGTACGGGTGGATGGGGCTTGTTAACCTTGGTCGGCAACCTATATATGGGAGACCACCTTATAAACATCCGGGTGGATGGGACTCGTCAGCCTTGGTCGGCAACCTATCTCGGGGAGTAAAGCTGATACAAATCCGTACTGCTTACCTAAGAGTAAGGCAGGTTAGTGGATGGACTAGCCGCTCATCACTGTAGAAAAAGGGCCTCGGTGTCGGACGGATCCTAAATTGAGTGGTCAATCGTGTAAGTCCTTCAGTAAACTGGCTCAGGTTATCCATCTTACAGGGAATAGGTCTGCTTGGGGGCATTCTGTGTATGGCCATCCATAAGGCGTCCGGCAATATATAGATAGATATATTTCTATGTTCATCAAAATAAGGGCACTCTAACACAATGATATTCGTCCAGGGTGCTTTGTACCCTTTGGTGGCACAGTTGTTGGAATTTTTATTATCTGGCATGTCTACAACACTAGTAATAGCCTAATTGTGTTAGTTTGTATATTGGGTGCACATCATTCCACACACATGGCTAATCTTTTCCGATTTTTTGCATAAAAGTTAATCAAATTATAACTTATAAATGTTTTTGTCATGCATTCAGCTACATCCCCATTTATAATAACAATCTTCAATAATTTGATCATGTTTTTATTGCAGATACCTACTGATCTTCACCATCTACCTGGCACAAAACATTCCAGAATGTGGTTTCAACTTATCCTGACATTGATTTCCTTAAATGTTGGGCGTAAGTACAACAATTCTGCATTTCACTATGACCACATTGATACACTATCAATGATCAAACCAGTTTTTAAATTTATGTGCAGTAGTCAGTAGCCATTCTTGAAGCCGCATTACCACTGCCTCACCTCGCAATCTCAGATAACTCTCTCTCACACAAACGCCACCAACTGAGCATGTCACTCACTACAGGCACTGCTCCCCATGTCATTATTAATGTGGGAATTTGCATACAATGCTAATGTATATTGGTAAAAGCGATGGTATTTTGTGGTGTGCCGGGAGGCTTCCTGGTATTATACTAAAACCAAGTACAGCACAAATCCCTTCCCAATAATATATTCAAATGGACACATCAGCATTTGAATGCAGGACGCAAGATTACTAGTCCTGACTGTCCAATAGCAAGACCACTCCATCACATCTACCCTGGGTGACAGTAGGAAATGATTATAAATTGCTCAGTAAGGTTAGGATTGGTCTGATCAGGTTAATTAGTATCAGATACTCTTGTTGTTATTGTGGGTTGTATTAATATGTTTTTGAAAATGTGTAGTAGTTATTACATTCAGGTTAAATTGAGATTATCCCACAAATTCTAATATTGTGTGCAAAAAGGGAGGGAAGGTTTGGTGTGGCCTGGGTGGAGCTGTTCGTTTCTTTGCATAGCTTGTTTTGAGGCATCACATCCAGGACGTGAAGAATGGAAGGGAAAAGGGAAGTGATGAACTATGATATCCGGCAGCAAGAAGTTGCGTCGTGAAAAGAAGAGACGAGGATGGTGGAACCAACACAGCCCCTAGAGGCTAAAGACGGCCCAGGGCACCGACAAGGAAGGAGGGGCCCACGAAGGAACCCCAAAGAAAGCCAAAGATTATGGCAGGTCCAGAGCCGACCACCGTGGGGGCCACGTCCCTCCAGCGAGTGTCACAGGTCACAGTAGGCCTATAGTGTGGCGCCGAGCCCCACCAACCAGAGAAGAACAAAATTTGACACAGGTCAAAGAAGCTGACAGAGACGGATGAGCAGGAGACGACAAAGACGAACAAGGTCAGCATGGGGGAAGGGGATGAAGTCGGGGGAAGAAGCCGCTGGACCACCGACGCCGGAGACGATCACCAGGGCCGACTAAAGTGCCCCCATACAAATCCACAGATTTGCCGGACTCCACAGGAACGTCCTCATGCGAAAGTGGATGCGACAGGTCTCCGAGAACCCTGGTTAGCTTTGAGGCCTCCAAGGCCTTGTGGATGATACGTACAATAACTTTTAAACAAAATGTAGTGATAATGGCAGTGACTAAGTCAGTGCAACTCTATTGTACAGTAGATAATACGCCAGTGAATCAGTGAATCTGGCTCATAAGGCAAAGTCAAGAAAAAGTGTGTGTGTGTGGGGGGGTTGGAAATGTGCCCGTGATCATGGATGGTTTGCTTAGTTCTCTCGTTCTCTCTCTCTCTCTCTCTCTCACATTTATGTTTTCTATGTGGATGAGGGAGATGAAAGGCAGATCTGCCTGTGACAAGTGCCTCCCCCTGAGTTGAAAGAGTGACATGGCCAACATCAGGGAATGTTAATGTTAAGTTTAAGGATATATGTATTTTATGTTTTGATTTTCAGAAAGAAGTGGGGTGTGCTTGTTTAGGGTAGTGAAGTAGATAGCAGAGAAGGTGTTTGAAGAGCTAGCTGGATCACTCTGTGTAGGTGAGGCATAGACAAAAACAGTAAGGGAAGCCAAACAAGTGAACTATAGCTGGCCTCCCCTGGGTATTGCCTTGTTCGATTGGTGCCTACAATCTCTCCATCTGTTATCTGTTATAGAGTTTGCCATCTGCAAGTGGCACCGATTAGAGTGTCGCCCATCGGTAATTTGTTTAGGGTTTATTCCCCTAGATGGGTTGCCCACCAAGGCTAATAAGTCACATTCACCCGGAAACACACCTATCAGATAACAGGGGGAGTGCCAACACCAGAGACAACCCCATCACAGGGAGAGCCAATAGGCATTTGATAAGGAGTTGCTGGAACTCCTGTTTCATTTGTCTGGCTTCCCTAACTGTTTCTGTTTGTGCCTCACTGCTGCATATATGTTGCTTGTTTTGAGTATAGGCCTTTTTGTAACATTTGTTATTGTTTATTAAATTTGTGTAGTCAATTTACTACCATTACCCAAAGTTCAAATTTGGAGGCCAAAATCATATACAATACTGCAAGATAAGCCATGTGCAGTATATACAGCTGAAAATCTGTGTTATTGAAAACAAAAAAGAAACATTATGGCGTAATGAATGCTATAATGTTTCAAAGTTCATCAAATACTCTAAAATATATGCAAAATACTCACTGATAGGGCTATTTCCTTCCAGGCAACTGCCTGGTGCATGTAATGTATACCAAAGGTTCTAGCCACTACTTTTGTTGTTATTACCTTCTTATTGGCAGGGTCCACTGTATTGTAGTCTGTAGGAAGGTCTTGTCACGGTACTTGAAATTAGGTAATCACTAAAGAATTAAATGGCTGAGTAAACACAAATCGTATTATCTGTATTTAAGAAGCTGACACAAATGTACAGGCTAAAGCTGATTATACATTGAATTACCTGTTTACAATGCACTTTAGTCACAAGGGATGAAAGGATGTTAGGTTTGAGTCCCCACTGGATGTGCAGAGAGGGACAGGCACGTCTGCTTGAAATTATGTCTAAATGGTAGGCTATCTGCCAGGGCAGGTTGTGAACACAGAAGGCCAGAGCATTATGGGGGTTTCACACATTCACGAGTTTGGCCAAGAGTCCAACAGAGCCTGGTAACCCTCAAACTCGTTGCATTTTGAGGAAGTAATGGCTCCGAGTCCATCAACCATTTAGTGCTGTACGAGTGTGGTATCCCTGCCACAAGAGTTAGTATGCACAGTGTTTAAGGAAGGCAATTGAGCAGCTTGTGAGAAGGTATGTTGGGTTAGTAAAAGTGAGAGAGGAGTGAAAGGAATTGCTATGTGGACTGAGGAGGTGAAACAAGCTGTTGAAGAGAACAAAAAAAGCATACAGAGAGTGGTTGAGTAGTATAGGGTACAAAGATTTGGAGAGACAGGAAATGGAAATGTATGTTGAGGAAAAGAGAGTAGTGACGAGAGTAGTGAGGGAAGGTAAGGGGAAACTAGAAGAGGAATTTGGAAAGAATTTAAGTGTAAAGTGGAAGGAGTGTAAGATATTGTTTTCAAAAGAGGTCAAGAAAGTTAGAGAGGGCGACAAAGGAAATAGTAAGGGTGTGAAAGAAAAGAATGTGCGAGAGCTAGTGTAGAAGCAAGAGAGAGTCCAGAGATGGATGGAACACACGGGCGGGTGCCCAACCCCGAAAGGAGTTGAAATAGGGGAGCTATCCCCCCGCCAAAGGCAGCTTTCTAGGGCCTTTCCTAGCTGATGCTGAGAGGATTGGGTTCTAGTCATGTGGTGATGGGCTGGTCTATCCGATTGAGAACTGAGCGATCTCTGCCATACCCATAGCTTACTCTGACTGTTCCTTTTACTTATATATCTTCTAGATCTCAAGTGGCGGCGTCTTTTCCGTGGATTGACCTCCCTACTGTCAACCTAGAAGTTGGCAGATTGGGAGCCAAAGTGTCACATTTTTCCCTTACCCCTCAACTTTCCCTTCATAATTGCTGAGGGGCACAGGGCCTTGGGTGGGGCTTTGGTTTCCCGGGCGTTTCCGCACCCTCCTCAGCTCCCTGCCTTGGAGTGGCTTCGGTCACCCGGGCTTTGTTAGTGGTAAGCAGGGAGGATTTTGTGGGGGCACTCGTTTATGGCCTTGGCCTTGCTCGAGACCTTGGGGCTGTTCGGCCAGACAGCCTGGGGAACAACAACAACAACAACAACACTAATGGATTATTGAATGTAGGAACAGATATGCCAGCAAACATAGCCTGATGGGGTAGTTGAGGGGGAAGAAAAGAAGTAGTGGATGAGGAAGTAGTGATCAGGAGATCAGAAGTGTGTGAGGCTTTGAAAAGGGTGATGGTGGGTAAAACATCAGGGATAGATGGGGTGTGTGGTTAGATGCTGAGGTATGGTGGTGAGATAGTGATTGAATGGGTATGGGAAATGTGTAGACTAGCAAGGGAGAAGGAAAGTATGCCCGAAGACTGGAAATCAGGCATAATGGTCCCCTTGAATAAGGGTAAAGGGGAGAGAGGAGTGTGCGGTAATCACCTCGGGATTATGTTTCCTAAGCATAGTAGGGACGATGTACAGTAGGGTAGTGACAGAGAGTGAGAGTGAGAACAGAGAAATAGGTAGGTGAGGAGCAGGGCGGGTTTAGGAAGGAATAAGGGTGTGTAGACCCGATTTTCTCTTAGAAGTACAGTATGTATTGCGAAATATCTGTAGAAGGGACAACAGTTTTATGCTGCCTTTATGGACTTGGAGAAAATCAATAACAGAGTTGATAGAGAAAGTTTGTGGAAAACTATTGGAAATATACAGAGGTAAGTTGTTGCAAGCGGTGAAGAACATACAGTATATGAGAGTACACTCGACCAAAACACAATCTTTACAGTGGTGAGCTGTAAATAATCTAGTGTGAACGGAATGAACTGGGTGAAACATACGCCTGTGAGGTATTATCATAGGATTTCGACCCATTTCTAGAATGTTTAGAGCGTTAATGTAAATATTGTTTTTTGGTCGAGTGTACAAGGGCGGCAGTGCATGTGGAAAATACACAGAGGGAGTTCTTTGATCTAAATGTCGGTTTAAAGAAAGGGTGTGTACTGTTCCAATTATTGTTCAGTATATATATGGATTGCATCATGAAAGAAATATAGGGAAGTTCAACAGAAGTGGTGTATCCCTGATAAGGGAAGGGAGTGAGTAGAAGTGTTGTTTGCTGTTGATACAATATTGATGAGTAATAATGAGTGGGAGTTGCAGGGTCTGGTAAATGTGTCTGGAACTGTATGTGAGAAACGAAACCTGGGAAAAGGGGTGCAGTCATAGAGTGTGAAGTAAGGTTGAGTGGTCCGGTTATGGAGAATGTCAACTAATTCCAGTATTTGGGCAGTGTGATGAGTAAATATGGTAGAATAGAGGACGCAGTGCAGGAGAGGGTACAACAGAGGAAGACAGTTGTAGGAACGCTGACAGCAGTGACAAGGAGCAGGGCATGGAAATATAGAAGTAATTGCATGCAAGTATGGTAATCCCGACATTGATGTATGGGAGGGAAGCACGGATGTTGTAGTAAATACATAATCCAAGAGTGAGAGGGGTGGAAATTAGTTATTTGAAAAGTGCGTGTGGAGTTGCATGGGAAAATAGACAGACATATGGGGAAGTACAAGAGAGTTGTGGTGTGGATGTGTTGGAGAGTGTGAAAAGGAACACCTTTAGATTGTTTGGTCATACGGAACATATGGGGAGCGAGAACATGACTAAGAGAGTATACAAGAGTGAAGTGGAAGGGCAGAGAGGAAGAGGCAGACCGAGAGTGAGGTAGAAGAATGGATGGAGTTGAGAGGTATATGAGTGAGAGAGGTGTTGAGTGGGAGGAGGGGCGCCGACTGACGGAGGACAGAGGTGACGGAGGCTCAGGTGATAAATTCGTGTCCACTCCTTCGGGGATTAAGACGTCTGGCAATAGATAGATATAAATGTATAAAGGTATCCCTGCAGTGTAAACTTGAGAACAGTACGGTATGAGTCCTTAATTAAGCTGATAAGAATTACTGGTCTGAGTATTATCATATCACCATCACATTTTACTAGTACTATTTTGATGTCTGAGCTGCCTTCCGAACGCGCTTATGATATCAACATACCTTTGTTGATAATTAGTTTAGGGAGACTTTGTTGATCGATGTACTTTTGTTCTTAGAGCAATGCAATGCAAATACAGCTTTTCATCATCCCCTGCCCCTATAACAGCCACCTTTGCCTCTTGGATATGCAGAGTTGGCGATGCTAAGCAACCAGTATGATGATTAAATAGCTAGATTGTCGCTTGCTAGTGGAAAACGCAAACCTTACCTCAAAACACAAACACAAAATCAGTATAATATTACTGTAAATTGATCAACATATATTGGACATAATAAAGCAAACACAATCAGGAATTAGAAATCCCTGCTTCTAGCAGACAATCACTAAAGTGGCAACTCTGTCCAGGAGCAACTCGCAAGTAAGCAGGCAATGCAAAATCATCTTCTGCCATCTGGCACACACGCCAAGCAAAACCCTTGGATTCCGAACCCCCTCACAAGGCCCATCCATATTGGCTCCCTTTTCTAGATTCTAAGCTAAATCCAAATCAATTTAATTTGTTAGAAAAGCAGTGAATCAAGTTATCGTATGTAACTAAGTCACTGTTTCACCGACCAATGTTTTAGGTTGAGCTTAGGACCAAGAAAAGGGAACCGTTATTGTTGTTCTGAGAATGTATTATCACTTTTGTCTGTGACTGTATATAAATATACTTATATATTTTCGACACTATTGCAATATATTGAAATGTCATTATGTTTGGTAACACTAACAACACACATACATGGACAGTAAGTTTTGAAATAATACTCGGCACTCACATTTATTTCAATAGATGCACGAATCGGTACATAATTATTACTGTTCTAATGCCTATGATATTTGATACAGAGTTGTCTGCCTCAGTCTGCACAGCACCCGAGCTGACCGTGGGGAGTCAGTGTCTGGTGGTGGCAGCACCGGACACCTGTGTTACTCCCTTTGTCACTGTAGGAGATCAGTGCCTCTTCTTCGCCACCTTTGCTGATATGACCTGGCAGGAGGGTCGCCAGATGTGTCATGCGATGGATGCTGAACTAGCCACGATTATCACCGCCACACAACTACAGAGCATTATATACTATATCAACGAAAAGGGTACACTAATCCACCACATTATTGCTAGTGTAGGTTAATCCACTTGTAACCTAATCAACATTATTTTGTTTGTATATGCAGAAAGACACACATATTTTGAACCACCCGATATCACACCTATAATTGTCTCGTATTTATAGGCACATGTGTTCTTACTTCTGCTATTGTAAGTTGGCAAGTTTATTGGCAAATATATATTGACAAGTTTATATTCCATTGCACCTATAATGCGACCCATGCTTAAGAACGGGTGGAGGAAGACATCTATATCTGTCACCGTCATATTACTCCATTGATCAAATACTCACAGGATGAGGTTGTGGGTGGAAGTTTCCTCGCACATGTATTTACACAATAAGTAATATGGAATATATACTTGGAGATTCACAATACCAGCACAATACTACGATGTTGTTGTCTGTTAGTTTTGAAGATTCTGAACGGCTCCAATTTGCAAAACTATTTGATCCATGTTTCATTATTAGACCATTTACTTAAAAAACATTATGAAGACCAATAATACAATTTAACCTCATATGAACCTCAACAGAACTTGGAGGGATACACTTTTGGACAGGCGGAAATGACTTGACAACAGAGGGACTATGGCAGTACACCTCAGGACAACCAGTTCCCATCGGCACTCCTTTCTGGTGGGCCACACTAGCAAGACAAAACCCAGATAATGCTCGAGACAATGAACACTGTCTGCATCTCTATGGCAGCCGGTATAACTACTTTAATGATATCCCATGTTCACTGCGTACTTCTGTATTATGTGAACGACCTATAGAAGTTCACGATACTGGTAAGCTTCAATTTGTTTCACCTTTCTTGCAATCTGAAATTAGCTAAGATTCCAGTTAATAAGAGTGTCATATATTATACTTTGATATCGACTTGACATAATGTACAGTTGGCCTCTCATTTTCAATGCTGCAAAGATAATATTCGGAGAAAATACGATCAGCCAATCAGTTCGAAGTAGAATTCGCTAGCTTAACTCGTATGGCGTCAGCTAAATTAAAACACTGTGATTTATCTGTAGCTGGAGGATTTGGATTTTTTTTTTTTTGAGAGATAGAATATCCATGTTCTAAAGCTAGGAAAAAGTGCATACATTTTATGCACTGGATCATGGAAAGTGGAGACCACCTGTAGTTTGCGCACCAGGCAGGGCGCACACGTAGTTGCCCGAAAGTATGGAGATCTTTATCCACAATACTATCATCATCACTATTATTCACTGGCTGATAGTGTTGAATCATTATCAGTAATCAGCTCTAAAGCATGCCTTCCAATCACAGTGTCACTACATCGAGAATCTTGTTGTAGCTACGAGTACACTAAACAATGATCTCGGAGTACTCCCATGTGTGCTTGTTTGCCTGGGTGCGGTGTTGTCACATACATTAGTAGGCCAAGTGTTTACTAGTAGTGCGCTTGGGCAGTCCTCCAGGTAATGTTGACCAGACCATCCACTACCATTAACAACCCCAGCTCATCCACCTGTCTATAGGCCTGCGGTTTGGGATTTGAAACAGTGTTGCCACATAGGCCTGTATACCTATGGTATGCTCTAGATACACTTTGAGTATTATCCATATACTATATATATATATATATATATATATATATATATATATATATATATATACTATGTGCATGGAGGAGACAAAAGGCAGGTTGCTTGTAACGTGTGTCTCCCCCCAAAGTTAAGAGAGTCACAGAGCCAAATTGAAGGGACGTTGGAGTCAAAATGCCTGGACACAAAGTTTAAATCAGTCTAAGTCATAGGATGAAGGGAAGACTGATTGAGGGTGAGAGTTCCAGAGTTCACTTGTTGAGTAGAACAAAGACTGAGAAAATTTGCCAATTCTTGGGTTGGATAGCTGGACCTAATAGGAGGAGGGTGCCTCGCACTTGCCATAATACACTGTGAGAGCTCTGAAAAACACTGATTGTTGTAATAGCGATAGAAGAGTGAAAGAGATGCAACATTGCGGCGTGTAGAAAGAGATTGTAGGGAACTAGTAAGATGAAGCAAGTTGATGAGGCGATGCTTTTGATTCAACTCGTTCGAGAAGTGCTGTATGGGTGGAGACTCCCCACACATGCGAACAATACTCAATACAGGGGCTCCCTGTGCCCCGATACAGAGCAAGAAGCTGCGCGGTTGTAAAGAACCCACGGAGACGGTTGAGCACATCCAACTTTTGGGAAGCTGTTTTAGTAAGAGGGGTAATATGATCTTTCCAAGAAAGGTTAGATGAAAAAGATACACCTAAAATGTTGAGAGCAGATGAAGGGTTGACTTGTGTATTGTTAAAGAATAGTTGATAGTCTTGTGGAAGATTGTGATGGAGAGATACATTAGAGGGAGAAACTGGGTCTTGAAGGCATTGAAAGTAACAAGATTTGCTCTGCCCCAATCAGAGATAATTGAAACACTGAAATATTGAAATATATATGGCCTCGCCAAGTTTTTTTGGATTGCTTGCATGCTGGGTTTATGTGAAAAACTAGTTGAATAGTGTAAGGTAGAGTCATTAGCATATGAGTAGATGGGACTGGAGGTACAGTTGAGATCATTGATAAATATTAGAAAGAGAATTGGAGACAGGACAGAACCCTGAGGACACCGGAGTTGATAGGTTGAGGAAGTGAACGATGGCCGTCCACAACTGCAGCTATGGAACGATCTGAAAGGAAGTTAGAGACAAAGGCACAGATAGAGGGATAGAAACCAAAGGAGGGTAGTTTGGAAGTTAAAGACTTATGCCAGACTCTATCGAAGGCTTTCGATATGTCTAGAGCAATAGAAAAAGTCTCACCGAAGTCCCAAAAGGAGGATGATCAAAACTTAGTAAAATAAGCAAGGAGATCACCAGTAGAGCGGCCCTTAACCCTCGTCTAGTGGGGGGTTTTGGGCTATTTTGGGCATATTCAGGCCCTCCTGAATGATCAATCAAGTATCTGCATGAAAAGAAATGTATTCAGCAAAAAACTAGGCGCTACAAGCTTCAAAATGAGACCAGAACGAGCTACGTAGCACTCGTCGTTTTGATGCAGGGATACCACCATCATGGGAGTTTAGTATATAGCGGCATATTTTTTCCAGCTACGCTCACTACTGGCTACACTGCCGGCCTCTCGAGAACAGAGGGAGCGTGAGTCAGTGGGCGGCGGTAAGCCCTGGGTGTCGGCCGTGTGGCCTGCTGCGCTCCCGGCCATTTGCATTCGATTTTAACCCTTTAAAAGCCTTAATAATGCTCCTAACTTGCTGTTTTTTAGATACGGACTTAAGTCGGGCCCCGCTCTTTAAGTGTTAAGGGAGGTGACCTGCTTTTTGTTCTCTCCCTTTCTCTCTTTCTCTGGCTTGCATCCATTCGGCCCCATTCAGCCTACTGTTTTAAGGTGCTTATCCCCATCCAGGTGTCAATTTTTTACTGGTGAGCGTTAGCGAGCCAGCATATTTTTAAAATGATTTTGACAGCAGGCTAAATTTGTAAATGTTTCGGTACAAAAAAATTCTCCGGCGAAGCCTGATTTCTTCATATAATGCTGGCTCGCTATCGCTCGCCAGGAAGAAATCGACACCTAGATGGGGATAAACGTCTTAAAATAGTAGCTGAATGGGGCCGAATAGATACAAGACAGAGAAAGAGAGAAATGGAGAAAAAAAAAAAAAAACAGGTCACCCCCCTTAAGGAAACCGTACTGACGATCTGAAAGTAGATTATGGGAAGACAAATGCTTCAGAAATTTTGAGGCAAGAATAGTTTCAGAAACCTTAGAAATGCAAGAAATAAGAGCAATTTGACGATAGCTAGAGGGTTGAGAGCAGTACCACCCTTCTTTGGGACAGGTTGAATAAGAGCAAGCTTCCAGCAAGAAGGAAAGATGTTAGAGGATAGACAAAGACGAAAGAGTTTGCCTAGACAGGGAGTAAGCACGGAAGAACAGTTTTTGAGTGCAAAAGGAGGAACACTGTCCGGTCCATATGCCTTCTTACAACTTAATGTAAATTCCCCCAGAGAGGGCCGAGAGTACATCTTTAGAAGAGATTATGATATTAGGCATAAGTAAGTGAGAAGGGGGGTGGAGAAGGAGGAATAGCACTGGAATCATCCAAAGTGGAGTTTTTAGCGAAAGTTTGAGCGAAGAGTTCAGCTTTGTCAGAGGAAGAGGTGACAGTGGTACTGTCAGAGTGGAAACGAAGAGGAATAGACGAGGAAGTGATATTTTTGAAGTTTTTGGCTAGATGACAAAAAGCTTAGGAAGAGCTAGAGTTGTACAGTTCAGAGCATTTTTTATTGATGAAAGAGTTTTTGCAGAGTCGGAGAACAGATTTGGCTTGATTCCTGGCAGAGACATAAAAAGTACAGGATTCTTGAGTTTGAAGGCGATGGTACCGTTTGAATGCTTCCTCCTTATTGCGAACAGTAGTAAAACAAGTGTGAGTAAACCTAGATTTTTGTGAGTTAGTCTGAGAGAAAGAGAATGGGATGTATGCTTCCATACTCGAAAGGATTACCTCAGTAATGCGCTCGGCACTCTCTGTGGGTCCCCGGCCACGGAAGCAAAAAATCCTTCCATGGGAAATCAAAGAAGTACTGCCGTAGAGCCTCCCAGTTGGCAGCACCAAAATGCCACAAGCGCACCCAGCTGGGGGGGTCAGAAGGCCGTACTGGAGAAACAGGACAGGTAAGAGAAATAAGGTTAAGTTCGGAGGAGCCCAACATAGAGAAAAGATTTACAGTATAAGAAGAAGGATTAGAGGTTAGAAATAAGTCAAGGATTTTGGGCCGATCTCCAGGGCGGTCCGGGATATGGGTAGGTTGCTGATCTAACTGCTCTAGGTCATTTAGGATAGACAAGATGTAGGCTTGTTCACCAGGTTGGTCAGTGAAATTAGAGGAGAGCCATTGGTGGTGGTGAACATTGAAATCTCCTAAGATGGAGATTTCACAGAAGGGAGAGATGGATAGAATGTGTTCCACTGTAGAAGTAAGATAGTCAAAGAATATTGGATAGTCAGTAGAGTTAGGGGAGAGATAAAAAACACAGATATATTTAGTGAGAGTGACAAGATAGCTTAAGCCAGATAGTTGAGAATTCAGAGGACTCAAAGTTGGGAACACGAGAGCAAGTACATACACGCAACATCCACTTTTGGCTTTGAATTGAGGATAGAGATAGTAGGAGGATATTGAGAAGGGTTTGCTGTCTGTTGCCTTAAGCTCGGTTCACACATACACGTTCTAACGTCCTGTCCGGCCCCGACCTCTTAATAAAAAGCACCTAGGCGGCGTCCTTTTTATGCATGCATAAAATGGTCCGTGTGGGTCAGGGCAACTGCCAGAAAGCGTGTTATGCCGGGACACCCATGGGACATACACGGACACACACAGAAGTTATTTTCTTGGTCGGGGACGGACGGGATGTTAGAACGTGTATGTGTGAACCGAGCTTTAGACAACTGAGTTTCGGTGAGAAAAAGTAAGTCAGGTTTGGTAGAAGAGAGATGGTGTTCCATGGAGAGGAAGTTAGAGGAAAGGCCGCGAATGTTACAGAAATGAATAGGTAGAGTAGAAAGTAGGGGTTCAGGGTACTTTGAGGGGTCCTGACCAGAGGACAAACTGTTGGAGGCATTTGTGGTCCTACCCCCACCCCCTACCCCACCCCGCCAACCCCCACACTCTGGGGATTCCGAGGCTGGGCGTATTGACGTAATTTGTCTTTTTGTGCGAAGGTAGTGTAGTGTGTAAGGTGTTTGTAGTTATGGTTAATTTAGATGAAGTGGACTGTATATATTTAATTTGGAAGAAGATTAACACATATAGAATATTGATTTACCTTTTATGATGAACTCAGCTGGTGATTGAAAGCTGGCGGAACATAGGCTAGTTGACTTGAGTGGGTTAGTAGGATAAAGAAGCGTATGGAAAGAGGCTAGAATAGGCTAGGATATGCTAGATATTTACTTTACATTTCATGATAACTAACAAAAGATGATGATGTAGTGACTATATGAAAATGAGATGATAGTGAAGCAAAAACACCTATGAAAAAGGCTTAGCGTGTGTAGCGGGAGCGGAGGTTGGTTGGAGAGTGAGTACGAGAGCCATGTCGTTGTGTCCCTCGTGACTATCTGCGCATGCGCATAGCATATGGAAAATGTATCCCATCTTTATACAATGAGATACTGATGAACAATCTTATATAATACACAAATATATATATATATATGGGAATTATAATCCTACAATACTTTCCCATATACAACTACAAAATAATATATTCTACCCAAATTGTGGACGTTCAACTTAAGACTACGGAAAGCGTTCAACTTAAGACTACGGAAAGATACGTAACGCTAAATCAACCCAGATTACGTAACATTGAGACTGTTCATACTAGAAAAAGTATACTAAGTATGGACATATTCCCGCCAACAGAAAATATACAAAATTTACATGATTAGATTTGCCCGGAGGCAATCTTATCCCGCCAAGCTTGGGAGGATATCTGGGCCGCCTGTCGACTGGGGCGTCCGCCGGGCGTGTCAACAGGCTGCACCGAAGTCGGTGCCAGGGAGGGGACATCTATGGATAACTGATCCGAGGGGGTGTCTTTGCGTTCGAAGTCACCTTCAAGAGGATATAGTCGTACTGTTGGCCGTGTGATTACTCCAGTCCGGGTGCGATCTTTTGCTACCCGAACCTCACCATCACGACCTGGTAACAACTCCTCTATCCGACCCAATTTCCAGAGGGCGCGCGGGCCCTCTTCATGCGTGGTTACCACGTCACCTACCAGAGGCCAATGACCATTTAATGGTGTTAGTTTACTTTTTTGCGCTTTTCTCAAAGTCACCAGACATTCTGTCGACCAGCGATGCCAAATATCTCGCGATAATTTACGAATATATTTGTAGCGGGCCGACATCACGTCCTTACTTGTGTAGTCTGGATCTTCCATAGTACCCTCATCATGTTCTTCAGGAAGATCCCGCAGTCTGTATCCACGTACCAGTACTGAGGGTGTGATTGGGGTAAGGTCTTCCAAATCACCAGAAGCATAGTATAGAGGGCGATCATTTACGGTGGTTTCAATCTCCAAGAGTATGGTGTTAAGTTCCTCAATCAATATGAGAGCTCTACCCAACACCTTCAGACCCGCCTTCACGATGACTATGGCTCTCTCCCATATGGCGCCAAACCAAGGCGCTCTGGCGGGAATGAAACACCATTCGCAATTTACATCCGCTAGGCAGGTCTGAATCTTGGGATTGTTGCTCACTTCTTTGAGATATGTAGATGCCCCTATGAAAGTTTTTGCATTGTCAATCACCATGATACGTGAATTTCCCTGTCTACTGCAGAATCTTCTGTAGGCATGTAGGAAGCTATCACAAGTGAGGTTGGTGACCAGTTCCAGGTGAATTGACCTGGTAACTGCACAGGTGAAAAGTATCATATACACCTTAAGATTGGGTGAATCTTGCACAGGGATTGCTCCACTGTAGTCAACCCCGGTAACTTTGTAAGGGTCACCTGGGGTGGTTCACAGGTTTGGTAAGGGAGGAATTCCGACGGGATCATAATGCGTTCCCTGTACCCGCCTACATTTTAAGCATTTGCGTAGGACTTTCTTGACCACCTGCCTGATTCTAGGCACCCACCATCGTTGTCTTACATAGGTGACTATATGACCAACCCCATAATGACAACAGAGTCGGTGACACCTATCGATGATAAGATGGGTGAAGGGATGATTGGGGGGCTGTAGTATTGGATACTTACTTGCCTCAGAGACTGCTGCCAATCGTAATCTGCCTCCGCAATGTATCAAATTCCTCTTCAAGTGTAAGCCCAACTGGTTGATCAGGTTATTCCTGGACTTTGCTCCCTTAACCAGTAATTTATATTCCTGCGTATATATTTCTTGTTGACAGAGCTTATGTAATAATTTATCTGCAATTCTGATCTCCTTCACATTGAGGTAAGCACTACCTGTGGGCGGTATGCCTTAAATTTTTGCGTTTACATTTTCTACAAATCGTATCACCCATGCTGTAACACGTTGTAACTTCTCATAGCTGCTGAATCTATCCCAGTCCCATAACCGTGTGTCTTCGTCAGGCACCGAGTCAATTACCGGTGCCACAATAGCAGTGTGTTACTCACACAAATCTATATTTTCTGCCCATTCGTTGGGATTATTAAGTGAGCATGGGCCATACCACCACAATGCAGAAGATTTGAGAAATTTAGCAGATACCCCACGAGTAATGCAGTCACTTGGATTCTCTTTGGTAGACACATGCTGGAACTGTGCGGTTGGGAGCAGGGTATGAATTTCGTCGACACGGTTGGTGACGTACACTGGCAGCTTTTTTCGGCTATGTAACCAGTAGACGTAATTTGGCTGTCACTCCATATAACTGTCTCCGAGATGTTTAGCAAAGTTTTAAAGGCTTCCTCGATAAAGTGAACGAGTCGAGCAGCCAACAGAACTGCAGTTAGCTCTAATTTTGGGATGGAAAGGGATTTGATCGGGGCGACTTTCGCCTTCGCCATGACTAGACGGCTACCACTTGTGTCAACAAAGTATATGGCAGTGCCGTACGCGACCTTGCTAGCGTCTGAAAAGGCGTGAATAGAAACAGGATGGTCCATGACAACTCTCCGAGGAAAATTAAAACCCTTACAGAGACGAAGATCCAAAATAATGTCTTCCCACTCCTGAACCAAATCGCCAGTCAAAACCTCATCCCAACCTAATTTTATCCTTCATAATTGCTGAAGGAATAATCTTGATTTGATCGACACCGGTAGAACTATCCCCAAGGGGTCAAAAAGTTTACCTGTCATACTCAAGCAAATCCGTTTTGTAATCTGCGAATATTGCGCGTACTGAACGCCAAATGAGAGGGTATCTGTGTCCGTCTCCCAAAACAATCCCAGCACCCTCACATGTTCCTGCTTTACCGCCGTCAAACCATCCCGTTGCAGTACAGTCCGCATAACAAAACTATTTGTCGCCCATTCACGTAGATGTAGATGGGCGTCATTCATAATTTCTCGGACTTCACCATAGGTATGAATCAGGAAATCTTCATCATTACCTGTAGGCTACCCAATAAATTGTCGATGTATAGCCCTGACCGAATCTGCTGAATTACCTGCGGATCTGCACTGACATTTGACAAGTTATTTAAAATGGTGGCGTTTAAAAGAAATTGGGAACATGTAGCGCCAAATAAAACCGCCCGAAATCTGTAACAAATGGGGGGGGGAATCTAGCTGCCATGGAAATGTTGGCCACATAAACCGAGTATAGTCTTGGTCCTCATGGAGTTTTAACATCAGAAACGCCTTCTCGACATCAGACACCCAGGCATACTTATCGAGTCTAAACTGGAGTAAAACCTGCGCTAAGTCTGGTACCAGTGAAGGTCCAGTATGCAAGCAGTCATTAAGGCTAGGCTGACGATCACTCACCTTGGCTGAACAGTCGAAGACGATATGCACTGGCGTAGTTTTACTCTCCTTGACCACTCCATGATGAGCCAAGTAATGTCCGGTATCTGAATTGTCAAAAGGCAACTCTTCTATAAAACCACGGGACACCTGCTCCTTTATGACTTTTGAGTATTCCTCGCAAAAGTCAGGCTCTTTGATGAATCTTCTCTGAAGACCCCGAAGACAGCGTATGGCCAAACCCTTGTTAGTTGGCAGCTGATCCTTGTAATTGTTCCAGGGTAGTCTCACTTTATATTGTTGGCTGTCAGGATCGTAGGTAACGGTATCCTCATACGACGATAGTGTTTGACGCTCAACTTGTGAGTATTCCTTAGGGGTTATCCCGATATAATCTATTTCCCACAAAACATTTAAGTCATTTTTGCATGGTGGAATATTACCAGTGGACATGTATTCGTCCATTGGGGTTACTGCTACTTTCAATACAGTAATTACTTCAGTGCTGGAGCTGGTAGGTTGTGCCACATATGAACCACTTATGGCGTACCCGTACTTGGTAGGAAGCAGAATTAGGCTACCTGACCTTTTATACCCAGGTCGCACTATATCGTAGTAGTGATCCGCACCGATGAGCAGCTCCAATTGATTTGTGTCCGTTGCATGAGGATCGGCTAATTTTATGCCTTTACTTTGTAAACTAACCAGTTTAGACTTTAGGCTAAGTTCACCTTTATGTTCTGGCAATTCATCAACCACTATTGCGTCTAGATGATGAAATTTACCTCTGTTTGTATTGCAGTGCCACGACATTATATTCCCTGGAGGCTTGTTTTCCGGTAAATCCGTGAAGACATAACTCCTCAGTTCCTTTAGAAAGGTAGGAAAGGGAGGATAGACAAGAAGACTTCACAAAGGTCCTCTGAGAACATTGGTCTAGTAGCGATCTGATTTTAACACAATTATTATCATAACCCTTTACCGGCAGCTGTACGGTAGGTAAGATTACTGTATTTTTACCTGTGGCAATGGACATTGTAGTCGAAGTAGCAGCAGTATGCTCTCTCTTGGTGTTATCCTCCGCTGGTCTACTTTCCTTCCCTTGTTTCTGTGTACATATGGAATGAAAGTGTTTGCCCTTACAAAACTTGCTGCTTCCTATGTTAGGATTAATACTACCCGAATGGCCATGCTCTTTTGACAAGCACCCAGTGCAGAGACATAGTTGACGGGCTCTTTTAACTTATACTTCATACACTTGTACCACAAATGATTGGTGCCGCTACACAGGACACAGTTAAGTTTCCTGTATTCACTTTGGGCGGTAAATGTTGCCGTAGCCATGGGTGTACCCCCTACTTTGTCTTGACCTGCCAAATTGTACACTTCAGCCTGGAAGCAATGGGTGAATTTCTTATAATCCAGGCTCGAGTCTCCCTTTCCCCGTTTTAGGGTTTCTTTTAGTGGTGATGGTAATTTATTGACAAGAATCACCACACAAAATTCCTCCAAACAAATACCATGGCTAATGATTGACCTCATCACACTCTCTGTATTGGCATAGAAGTTCTTCAGGTCAGCTGTTTGGTATTTGGGTGACGCTAGTTGAATGAATTGGGTAACATATGCTGCCTTGATTCAATCTGGATGCCCATATGTCTCTTGCAGGAGCTCTATTGCTGGGGCATAACTTGCACTTTCGACAATGAATCCTTCGACTAGCTTATGCGCATCACCCAGAAGCTGACCCTTCAGATAGGTGAAGCGTTGTATATCTGTGAGGTCGGGATTGTCATGGATGGTACACTTGAACATCTCTCAAAATCCCGACCACAATGTGGCATCACCCTCAAATTTTGGAAGAGTAAGTTGTGGTAATTTAACGGTGGACTTCTTTGGCTCAGGTCGAGTCGACTCCCTCTTGACCTCTGGAACCAAGACCCCCTTTAATGTGGCAACGATTACTTGTATGCCCTCCAAATACAGGGTATCCTCTCTTAACTCCTTGATATACTCGGCGTCCGTCTCATAAATGTCGGCCAGGTCCGACTGTGTGGCCTCATACTTGTCAAGTTGCTTTTGAATACTGAGCAACCTGGCCTCCACCTCCAGCCCAGACGCCGATTCAAGGAAGTCGTCGATGTCAGAGGTCAATACCGTCAAAGAGCCCTAAAGCCCAGCCTGACGCCGTTTTAAACTTGTAGCCATGATTATAGGGGAAGGAAACTTAGTGATGTTAAATCAAACTATCAATGCCAGTCCAAATAAGTTGCAGACAACAATACAGTACTCCGAGAAATCAAATTAAATCGCGAGCTGACAATAAAACACCCTCACGAAATGCTGAATAAGAATGTTGCCCAAATGTAGACTAGCAGTCTGGAGCCTTCCAATTTAACTCCTTACATAATAGTTTTGATTTAGATTTTAAAAATTATAGCATCATAATTTAAGAAAAGCCGGGAGGGTAATTTAGTACAATACAGTATAGGCCAAAAGTTTCTAGATGTCAAAAAAGAGGTACCGATTTTAAGTTATAATAAATACAAGAATTTTAAGAGAGAGAGAGCCAATAGTGTAATTTTATCAGGCTAAACTCAATGGGTACCGATAATTTATAGTATTTAATTTAATTATTGTGGAAATTGTACACAAGAAAAGTTCATATCAAGAAGTCACAAGGAAAACAGTTTTGAGTTGGATAAACACACACTCAGCCTATCAACTATCATATTACCCCGCCTTCAGGGCACACGACGACAGTAGAATTTCGAAAAATATGTGAATGAGTTTGAATACTATTTTGTAATACTCATGCTTCTATTTTTGTCTGTAAAGGTGTATATAATGTATGTGTAGTTGGCATTTGTATACATTTTTATATACATAGAAATTATACATAGAAATGGATATATAGTCTACAGTAAATGATTCACCATGTTCTCATATATAGGTCTAAATGAATGGTGTAAGTGTGTACTCCACACACAACAAAGTTTATGTCCTTTACTAATAAGGCATATACTGTTAGGGAAGCGTATGTGTCATTGTGTCGAATTGTGGGTATAATTGCGAGTATGGCCTTTGAACATCAAGTCAATAGTTGTACAATGTATATTATATATATTCAATTTTATAAATGGTATTACATAGGTAATTGTGATAAAAACAATCAGCTGTGAGATCTGGGAAGTGAGTGTGACCTCAGTGTTAATCATCACTAATTTAATTTATTTTATTTTATTATATTTTGCCCACATACATCCCTTTTCGAAGTTAGAACATTCTTTACAACACGTAGTTCCCAGGGCACATAGCTGTGACTAAGTGTATTATATACAATTGCATTTTGATAGATCGAGTTATAGCCAGGTGCCTTTAAGATCTCTCAAAAGGCTCAGCCTTATTTGTTTGTATTATTATTATATATTTTTGTTTTTAACAAATCATTTGTAAGCAAAATTGCATTGTATACTAAAGGCTAAATAAAAAGATGTCAATTCAATTTCAATTAAAAACAAAAAAAAAAATGAATAAAGAAGTTATTTGACAGTATAATATTGATCTAGATTGAATAACCTTAACTTTTGAAATTATTATACAGTACAGTATGGATGGTTTTAATCTAAATGCCAATCAATTGTGATATCATTTGGGCCTAAAGGATTAGTAATCAAAATTTAATTAGTAAATACTGTACCGACTTTGAAGGATTATTATTATTCTAGACTATACTGACTTTGTTGATCTACTCTACATCTCGTCGTTTGCACTGTCTATTCGCGCATTCTCGTCCTGTGCAAAGAACCTGCGACATATTGCCAGAGTTTCTGAAAACAGACGGGCACCTGGGGCGGCCAGAGGAGTAACCGCAAAGAAAGGCCGGTACACGGGGCTGTCCACGTAAATAATCCTCACGTAGGAGTGGCCCAAAATCGCCACTTCCCTAAGAGGCCCCGGGTACACAGGCCTACCAGAAACCGCAGGAAAATCCTCCCCTAGCCCACCACCCGTGGCACCATGAGGCCAAAACTGGGCCATGAGGTACGAACGAAGAACGGCACAAAAAACCCAATAAGGCTAGGCTACCACCAACCGCCGAAACACACAGAAAGGGGGGGGGGGGGGGGGGGGGGCAAACTAGCGAAAGGTCAAAGGACCACTTATATGTTTAATTTAGATGAAGTGGACTGTATATATTTAATTTGGAAGAAAATTAACACATATAGAATATTGATTTACCTTTTATGATGAACTCAGCTGGTGATTGAAAGCTGGCGGAAGATAGGCTAGTTGACTTGAGTGGGTTAGTAGGATAAAGAAGTGTATGGAAAGAGGCTAGAATAGGCTAGGATATGCTAGATATTTACTTTACATTTCATGATAACTAACAAAAGATGATGATGTAGTGACTATATGAAAATGAGATGATAGTGAAGCAAAAACACCTAATATATGAACTATGAAGAAGGCTTAGCGTGTGTAGCGGGAGCGGAGGTTGGTTGGAGAGTGAGTACGAGAGCCACGTCGTTGTGTCCCTCGTGACTATCCGCGCATGCGCATAGCATATGGAAAATGTATCCCATCTTTATACAATGAGATACTAATGAACAATCTTAAATAATACACAAATATATATATATGGGAATTATAATCCTACAATACTTTCCCATATACAACTACAGAATAATATATTCTACCCAAATTGTGGACGTTCAACTTAGGACTACGGAAAGCGTTCAACTTAAGACTACGGAAAGATACGTAACGCTAAATCAACCCAGATTACGTAACATTGAGACTGTTCATACTAGAAAGAGTATACTAAGTATGGACAGCAGTATAATGTATTGATAGTAGGAGAAGGTGTCTTGAAGGGCAGACTGGGGTTTCCCTCAATATTGATGAGGCACAGGAAGGATCAGCTATATGTGGTACCATCACAGTGGACCTGGTTGCACGCCAAACTGTAAACAATTGAGCATGAAATCTACAATATATTATACACTAGGCAATTGGCGTCTACGTCTCACTTGTTTAACTACACAATTATCTCTGTAGATGATGCTGTTTGGATTATTACAACTTAGTGTAAATTCGCCAGGTTAACAGGAAAAATAGACTGTAGAAGTGGAAACTACCGCTAATATGGTATGGATTTAGTTAGTAGGAAAATTCAGTTCTTGTTTGTGCCTTGATGCGTAATCAAAATAGTTTAACTAATCAATTAAATGGCTACATTTTTAATTATACCTACTTTTTCTCACATTAGCCAACTACACTGAACTTTAAAATTATCCTAATTATTAAATAATATCAAAACTTGATTTAAAATATGTTAACTATAATCGTTTTGCAGACAGAAATTTCAGTGAGATACCCAGGCAGACAAGTTGCTCTTTTTGGGTGATTTTTGCATTTATTCATTATTTTTCTGACCTCCATCAAATTAAAAAAAAAAAAAAAAAAAAACATCCATTAGATCCCCATTCTAGATTAATTTATACATTTTTCGGTAGAAAAATGCCGGTTCTTCCAACATTACAGGCTCACTATCGTTCGCCAGGGAAAAAATCGACACCTAAATAGCACGAAAGGTTTAAATATTGACGAAGAAATGGGGCGAAAGGTCTTAAAATCGACGAACTAGTGGGGCAAACACCTTAGCATCTGAAAACTAATTGGGCTAAAAATGAGGGAGAAAGTGGTCCAGAAAACCGGCCCATACCCCCGGGGGTTAAGTGGGATGCAAAGTACAATAACACATTACAAACACGATAATATTTTGTTAACGTTATCTGCATGGCATAGCAATTATTTACCGGTTATTTCTGTCCGGAATCAACTTCAACCCTTTTAACTCCACCTCCACCACACCACCTCCACGACCCAACACACAAACACAGCACTTGGCAGGTCTGCCTTTCGTCTCCCTCATCCACAAAAAAAAAAAAAAAAAAAAAAAAAATTTGTCCAGGGAAGTACTACAACCGTGGGTGTATGGAGGTTCACAGAAGAACTAGGATTATGTGTTTCTCTCCCAGTCCTTCGGAGAGTCCGTAGCTTGCCTTAAAATCGATGCCTAATAGATTGTTTAAGAGGACTGAAACTATGACCAGACACAGTATATATTTTAGTCATTACAATCATTCATGGATAATAAGGTACAGTCACGTTTGTTTTATTGTTATGCAGTTTAAAGTCACGAAGAATTTACAGGAACCTCATTAATACAAATGACTTGTGGATAATTATTAAGGAGTTTCAATTCTTCCCATAACATGTATGCATCAACATAATAACCGCGACTGTACATCATAAACAATATTATTGACTCGTTTAATTAAAATAGTTCGTCCTTTCAGCCCAACATTTCCATACTTCTTTGTTTATCCCATTTAGGTAGACAAAGACAATTATTTGGAAAGTTAGCAATAATCGAAAATACAGTATGGTTTCATCTGGTGTAAAATAAGCATGAATAATTTCGTTTTGTGATCCCTTAGGCTTAAGATAATTACGGTAGGATTCATTATCATTAGTTACAAACTTCAAGAAGCGCATGAGAACTTGCATAGTATTGTGCTTACTGACATGACATTTAATGAATGTCAAAATGTCTCCTAGGAATTGAATTTAATATTTAGGTTGAGCTGGGCCCACAGAACGTAAAGGTAATCTAGAAAATATACATTTTCTGTCACAGCGTATTGTGCTTTATTTAGATGTGTTAAAATGTTCAGTGAACTTGGTCAGAGAATATGGTTGGTATTATTTTGTCGGGAATTTGTTAATACTGTCAACATTACATTTTGCTCATCACTATCTAAATGTAAAGGGCCTGCCACACATTTACGATCTCAACAACGATTACCGCCAAACAAGGAACTGCAGGCATGTCGTGAGCGTGTTCTGAGGCAATTTTATAGTGCCGCGAACGAGTCGGTGTGGGCCATGAGGGCGGGAAGAAATTTCAAGAATGCTTGAAATTTTCAAAGCAAATCGGAGAGCTAGAGCAATGCAGCAGAAACCTTGGCTGGCCCACAGATAAACCTGCAACATGCCGTGTGAAGGTGCTGGCAACCGCTGGCACGACTGGGGCCATCAGCGGAATTCTGCATTTGAATTTGGTGCAACGTCTGCCACCCACATGCCGAAGTCAATGATGGCGGCAATTGTACACACGTCTGAGGCCTTACAGTGGGATCTGTTGATGTAGGAGTAGGACGCTGCTAATCATGTACACATACAAACTACATTACTGCAGTATGCTACAGGACACCACAGGGATGGTCATGTTGTGTCGCAGATGTGGCCGCAGTGTACCGGCGGGTGGTGACGAGCTGACAACATATGCACCGCAGATGCATCTGCGGTCATATTCTCAGTGCACATATGACATGCCTAAGGTGACTGCAAGAACGTTTCTGGCAATGTTGACATATCCCTTTTAGATCGGCGACCACTTTCGGGCACATACTGTTGCATGACAGCGTCCATGATGCAGAGGCATCATCCGTCCCTCCACGCAGGTACGTCACCGGGATTTCTGCGGAAATTTTCAATTGCCACGCCCACGGTCATTATTTTGGATAATTTGGAGAGGGATCACTAGGAATTACAACGAGCATGAGCTCTCTGGAGGATTATCCGGGGCACAGTTACAGTTCATGAATGTGTGACAGGGCCTTTAAGCATTTTGTTTTCATAATCTTAGTTATTGTATTCTTCTTTCATTACTTTATGTAGAAATATATATATGAACACCTAACCTTTAATGTAACATTACTATCATATGTCTTGTGTCAGCGCCACTGCCCCCGCCGGTAGACTGCCCCGCTTTGTTTGTGCCTGTGGGAGGCTTGTGTCTCTCCTTTGTGACCTGGGCTGACCAGACTTGGGCTGAGGCCAGACAGTCCTGCCAGGGGCTACACGGTGACCTGGCCATCATCACCCATAGTCAACAGCTCAGAGAAATCTATCTCTATATTCACGAAGAAGGTACACCCTCACACTCTAATTTACCAACAATTTCCAGTAATTTAATCAATACAATATTTGAGTATTGCAGTCAAAGTTGTATGTTAAGAATTCTGATTTTTTACGAATGTGGTTCTACTCTCATTTCATTAGTTACTGGCAACTACTATTACATTATTGCAAGGCAAGTTAATTGTGAAACATTTCATATAATTATCATAAGATTACATATTAGCTCGTATACCAGTACACTTTACTGAACATAAGATTACATATCAGCTCGTATACCAGTACACTTTACTGAACATAAGATTACATATTAGCTCGTATACCAGTACACTTTACTGAACATAAGATTACATATCAGCTCGTATACCAGTTTACTTTACTGAACATAAGATTACATATCAGCTCGTATACCAGTACACTTTACTGAACATAAGATTACATATCAGCTCGTATACCAGTACACTTTACTGAACATAAGATTACAGTACACTTTACTGAACATAAGATTACATATCAGCTCGTATACCAGTACACTTTACTGAACATAAGATTACATATCAGCTCGTATACCAGTACACTTTACTGAACAGTACGCCAATCAGTAGGAATCTTAATTAATTATTCAGATACATTCAGATCTTAACCATATCATAATGTACCGGTATTTCATTATACATACATAGCATTATTATGTTCTGAAAGCATATTGGCAATCATAATGTGAGTAATGATTTACGTTTAATTTTGCACATTAATATATTTTAGTGATGTATTCTATAAAAGTAATATATACTGTATATACTGTATATATATATATATATATATATATATATATATATATATATATATATATATATATATATATATATATTATACAGAATATACTGTATTTATGATCAATATTAAGAAAATAGTTTGCAACATCTGTAGTGTCTAAATACCTGTTAATTGTTTTAACTGCTAACCGTACTGCCTACTTCTTGATTGAATCAGAATAGGAATTTATAGGCAACAAATACTTCAGAATTATTAAATGAGGAGGAAAGTCAAGATTGCAGTCTCTTTTCGAAAATGCCAGTCCCATAAGGCCTACTAAATAGCCAAAGTTCATTTATATGAACAAAAGGAATGTTAGATATTAATCATATATTGGCTATTATTAGAATTTGTTTTCAGGCTAGAACACATTAATGGCAATCAAAGGGTTAATTGAAATGAATATTGTGACATTTAATTGTTAAAGTTTCTTCCATAGCTAAACAATATAATATATACACTGTAGGAACTTTTACTGGTGTGTGTGCTTCAGATATTGGCGACCATTCATTCTGGTTGAGTGGGTCTGACCAGACCACGGAAGGGACCTGGGTCTGGAGGGATGGCACTGCAGTACCTCCCGGTAACTTAGTCTACAGTGTATTATGTTATTACCAATACTTGTATATATAATACTTATTTATTTATGTATGTTTCTATGTAGGTTTATGTGTATGCCAATTAATTTTGTGTGTGAATCAATCTTTGTGATATGACATTTATATACATTATACTGTATATACAGTATTATGTAATGTTATGAAGGTGTGTGTTAAGAATACAAATGCGTATGTTCATATAAATACATTTGAAAAAGCTACTATATGTTATATTATTATATACATTTTCATCAGGTTCACCTTACTGGGGAAGTCTTCCTGCTGGGATTGAACCGGACGGAGGGATTGCTGAGAACTGTCTGTTATTGGAGGCTGCTGGCTCACACTACTTCAGAGATAAATCGTGTATCTTCCAAGCCAGTCCTCTCTGCCAGTACTCTACGTAGTCTAGAAATCATTCTTTACAACACCTTTCACAGCCATTTAACTAAACTTGTGTTAACTGTTTTACTTTATTTCCATTAATATTACAGTTAATGCAGAGTGAATATCCATTTTCCGGAGATTGATTTATTTTCTGTAACATTGGATATTTAAGTTAACAAGTTGTTCTACCTGTACATATCATACATGTTGGATACTTGAGTTAACAAGTTGTTCTACCTGTACATATCATACATGTTGGATACTTGAGTTAACAAGTTGTTCTACCTGTACATATCATACATGTTGGATACTTGAGTTAACAAGTTGTTCTACCTGTACATATCATACATGTTGGATACTTGAGTTAACAAGTTGTTCTACCTGTACATATCATACATGTTGGATACTTGAGTTAACAAGTTGTTCTACCTGTACATATCATACATGTTGGATACTTGAGTTCACAAGTTGTTCTACCTGTACATATCATACATGTTGGATACTTGAGTTAACAAGTTGTTCTACCTGTACATATCATACATGTTGGATACTTGAGTTAACAAGTTGTTCTACCTGTACATATCATACATGTTGGATACTTGAGTTAACAAGTTGTTCTACCTGTACATATCATACATGTTGGATACTTGAGTTAACAAGTTGTTCTACCTGTACATATCATACATGTTGGATACTTGAGTTAACAAGTTGTTCTACCTGTACATATCATACATGTTGGATACTTGAGTTAACAAGTTGTTCTACCTGTACATATCATACATGTTGGATACTTGAGTTAACAAGTTGTTCTACCTGTACATATCATACATGTTGGATACTTGAGTTAACAAGTTGTTCTACCTGTACATATCATACATGCAGGAACTAAATAATAAATCATAGTTTTCTTCCGTCATACAAGACCCCAAAGAATGTTTATATATATATAATTTTGGTAATACATAAATAAATTTGAATATAGAACACATTCATATTTGTTCGAGATATAATGGCAATACTAATTTAACTGGACAACTTCGTAAGCATAGACTATGTGTACTAGTAGATGCACTATTATTTACAAGAAGTTAATTCAAATATCATTGAAGTATTAAAGTTGTACATACCTATTTGTAAACTGTTATTAAGTATTGGACTGGATATGAACACTTTGTCTACAACTTCGTATCACTGATGTACAGTCGTGTTCATATATAAGGTTGCACCAATACGAGTCTTTGAACCTTTAAGGGAGCCCACCACGCTTTTATTTCTCTTTCTCTCCCTCTCTCTTTGGATTTTATCCATTCAGCCCTATTCAGCCTAATGTTTTAAGACGTTTACCCCCATCCAGGTGACAATATTTTCCTGGCGAGCGGTAGCGAGCCAGCATATAAATATTTTTTGTTTTGACAGCAAGCTAAATTTTTAAATTTTTTGATAAAAAAAAAATCGCCGGCGAAGCCGGATTTCTCCATACAATGCTGGCTCACTATCGCTCGCCAGCTAGAAATTGATACCTGGATTGGGATAAACGTCTTAACACAGTTGGCTGAATGGGGCCGAATGGATACAAGCCAGGAAAATAAAGAGAAGGAGAGAAAGATAAAAACACACGGTGACCCCCCTTAAAACCAAATTCTGTAATATGTGGGATATAATAAAGCATTGTATTGCCTCGTATGCGTTCAACACTGATTCAAATGGTTGCATCACCATTTATTCTTTTGATTGTATGTTTTTTTATGGTATGTATAATTGTATAATTGATTGTATGTATGATTTTGTATTGCATGTATGATTGATGGTATATATGATTTTTGATTGTATGATTTTTGATTGTATGATTGATTGTTTGTATGATTTTTGATTGTATGATTTTTGATTGTATGTATGATTGATTGTATGATTGATTGTATGATTGATTGTATGATTGATTGTATGATTGATTTTGTGTATGATTTTTTATTGTATGATTTATTCTTTTGATTGTATGATTTTTGATTGTATGTATGATTGTATGATTGATTGTATGTATGATTTTTGATTGTATGATTTATTCTTTTGATTGTATGATTTTTCAAATATGTAGATTAAATGTTCTATGCGCAAGTACTAACATTGTATTGTTTGTATTTGTCCTTGGTGTGAGGTGTCATGATTATCTTCATTGACGCAATTGATATAGTTAATACAAATTACCTGCATTAAGAATGCTGCATGGAATTATACTGTAGCGCAATACCTACGAAAAAGAAAGTCATAAGATACAACACTTACTTTAACTTGTATTAAAGTAAAGATCTGCATACCATTACTATAACAAAGGAACACTATCTACAGTGCAAGACTACATGAGACTGGAGCAGCATTATATTATAATGTAATATGCACAACACAACCACACACATTATCTCACTTAATGTATTTACATATTTACAGTATCTAATAATTATATATCCATATATTTAGAGTGAGGGCTGGTCCTATCCAGAGTGAGTTTTGGCATCCTATACCCAACCTTAGCCTTTCCTGTCTGCCTCTTTTACTGTCCTACTTTTTCTTCTGGGAGCGGGTGGCTAGGAATCCTCCTCCCCTTGTAGACTTTTCCTACTAGACGAGACAGAGAAAGGGTTGAGGGAACGCGAAAGTGGTCCCAGACCCGAAGAATTGGAGCTTTAAATGTTGTTTCTGTTCGGTCTCTGTCTCGACTCAGCCACCCGCAGTTATGGGGTATGTGCCTGAGTATATGCATACATACATACAACTATATATCCATATGCACTATCTCTTAACATTTATTGCTTAGTTATTTATTTCGTGAACTATTTTACATGTAAAAACGTATAACTGCATTCCATAAAAATGTTCACGCCATTTTCCTTCCCTACCTCAACAAATTAGACAATTTAGAATGTAAATGAGTACGAGTTTTAAAGGTACAAAGTACAAAAGAGTACAAAGGAGTACAAAGGAAATCAAGCAACAACATATCTAGTGACCCTTCTAGGTTGCTTGTCCTCCAAAACACTGAGGATCAAGTGTCCAAACAGTGGTTTAGAGTGGGTAAGGGAACATTGGAAAGGGAATTACTGCCCTGGAACTAATGTCCGTGGCAGGATTAGGAAGTTAGTAGAGGACAGATGGGTTACTAACTGAGGGGGGATAAAATAAAGTTATTCATTTACAAACGCAGTCAGTCGCGGGTTTGATGAGAGATATTTGTCTAGGCGGAGTTTAAATGAATCAACGGTGATGCAGTCTATAATGTTTCGGGGAAGCCCATTCCACAAGTTGACAACTCGATTGAAGAAGAAATTCTTAGATTCGTGCAGTTAAACGATTTACCAATAATTTTGCAACCGTTTCCCCGAAAGTAATTAAATTGGTCGATAGTGAAGTACTTACTACAGTTCATATTGTCGATGCCTTTGATGAATTTGAACACTTGAATTAAGTCACCTCTTAATCTGCGCTGAGTTAAAGGAAATAGATTTAATTCTCTAAGACGCTCTTTGTATGGTTTGTTCTTTAGGCTAGGTATCATTTTGGTAACTCTATGTTGAACTTGTTCTAGCTTGTTTATATCTTTTTGGTAATAAGGGCACCAGGATTGAACGCAGTATTCCAGAAGAGGGCGGACTAAGGAATTGTAAAGGGTTAGGATAACTTCTTTGGATTTATGCTCAAATGACCTGCCTATAAAGCCAATTATTTTGTTTGCCTTCTTAACAACTTCTGAACATTGTTGACTCGGTTTTAGGTTACTCGATATTGTTACTCCCAGATCGGTTTCTCTGTTTACATTCTTAAGCTGAGTGCCATTCATCGAATAGTTTGCTTTCTCATTTAGGTATCCGATATGTAGTACTTTACATTTATCCGCATTGAAACTCATTTGCCAAATTTGGGCCCAACATGACAATTTATCTAGATTGTGTTGCATATTGTCAACTTGTTCTTTTGAGAGTACGCTATTTGCAATTTTTGTATCGTCAGCAAATTTTGAGATTGTACAGATGAGACCCTCATCTATGTCGTTTATGTAAATTAGAAAGATAATTGGTCCTAGTACCGATCCCTGGGGTACCCCGCTACTTACATTGGTCCATTTAGATGCCTTACCGTTTATGACTACTCTTTGCTTTCTGTTGCTGAGCCAATTTTCTATCCATTTCAACACACCGTCTTGTATTCCATGCGCTTTTAGTTTTAGCAGTAAACATTTGTGGGGAACTTTGTCAAAGGCCTTTTGAAAATCAAGGTATATAATATCTACAGCTTTACTCTCATCGTAGAGGTTGAGGATATCGTGGAAGAAATCTAAGAGGTTTGTTAAACAGGAACGTTTTTTACGAAAGCTGTGTTGTGGTGCTGTTTGTGAGAGGAAGACAGAATGCGAAAACCTAGTGAGGACAACAAAGTTGAGGGGAATACATTAAGGAGTGAAATTTCATATTCAGAATAATTACCAACAATGAAGCCCAATTTCAATGGTCTTCAGGCAAAAATGTGTGACCAAAATGTCAGAAAAAGGGGATTTCTCTTCAAACTCTGTAAATTCAATCACACTGCAGTGTTATCTTGCATGGTCATTAACTCAAGGTCTGTGAGGATCCTTCTAGAATGTTTTACTGGGCGAATGCGTGTTCCTTGGTGTTCCTTCCGGAAACTGACACTTAAAAAGAACAAACAAAAAACGCACCAGCACCGTGGGATAAGACGCATTATTTGATTAGGTGGCATGTTTACTTACCATCTCCTCTTCTCTTTCCTTTACATGTATCTCCCCCTCCCCCATCTCCTCCTTCTCCTCCTTCCATTAGCAAAAGTGCTAACAGAGTGGTTAGTCTCAAAGAATAGCTGATATCCCGAGGTCAAGGTTAACACGAGGTAAAACGTGACTCGGGGTAAGGTACAAAGGAGTACAAAGTAGTTCAAAGGAGTACAAAGGAAATCAAGCAACAACAGATCTAGTGACCCATCTAGGTTGCTTGTCCTCCAAAACACTGAGGATCAAGTGTCCAAACAGTGGTTTAGAGTGGGTAAGGGAACATTGGAAAGGGAATTACTGCCCTGGAACTAATGTCCGTGGTAGGATTAGGAAGTTAGTAGGGGAGAGATGGGTTAGTAACTGAGGGGGGGATAAAATAAAGTTATTCATTTACAAACGCAGTCAGTCGCGGGTTTGATGCGAGATATTTGTCTATGCGGAGTTTAAATGAATCAACGGTGATGCAGTCTATAACGTTTCGGGGAAGCCCATTCCACAAGTTAACAACTTGATTGAAGAAGAAATTCTTAGATTCGTGTGAGTTAAAAGATTTACCAATAATTTTGCAACCGTTTCCCCGCGTGTAATTAGATTGGTCGATAGTGAAGTACTTACTACAGTCCATATTGTCGATGCCTTTGATGATTTTGAACACTTGAATTAAGTCACCTCTTAATCTGAACTGGGTTAAAGGAAATAGATTTAATTCTCTAAGACGCTCTTCTCTTCGTATGGTTTGTTCTTTAGGCTAGATATCATTTTGGTAACTCTACGTTGAACTCGTTCTAGCTTGTTTATATCTTTTTGGTAATAAGGGCACCAGGATTGAACGCAGTATTCCAGAAGAGGGCGGACTAAGGAATTGTAAAGGGTTAGGATAACTTCTTTGGATTTATGCTCAAATGACCTGCCTATAAAGCCAATTATTTTGTTTGCCTTCTTAACAACTTCTGAACATTGTTGACTCGGTTTTAGGTTACTCATATTGTTACTCCCAGATCGGTTTCTCTGTTTACATTCTTAAACTGAGTGCTATTCATCGAATAGTTTGCTTTCTCATTTAGGTATCCGATATGTAGTACTTTACATTTATCCGCATTGAAACTCATTTGCCAAATTTGGGCCCAACATGACAATTTATCTAAATTGTGTTGCATATCGTCAACTTGTTCTTTTGAGAGTACGCTATTTGCAATTTTTGTATCGTCAGCAAATTTTGAGATTGTACAGGTGAGACCCTCATCTATGTCGTTGATGTAAATTAGAAAGAGAATTGGACCTAGTACCGATCCCTAGGTTACCCCGCTACTTATATTGGTCCATTTAGATGCCTTACCGTTTATGACTACTCTTTGCTTTCTATCGCTGAGCCAATTTTCTATCCATTTCAACACACCGTCTTGTATTCCATGCGCTTTTAGTTTTAGCAGTAAACGTTTGTGGGGAACTTTGTCAAAGGCCTTTTGAAAATCAAGGTATATAATATCTACAGCTTTACTATTATCGTAGAGGTTGAGGATATTGTGGAAGAAGTCTAAGAGGTTTGTTAAACAGGAACGTTTTTTACGAAAGCCGTGTTGAGTATCTTTAAGTATGTTATTTTCCTCTAAGTGATTTACGAGTCTGTCTCGTATGACCGTTTCTAGCATTTTACATACAACTGAGGTTAAGCTAATTGGACGATAGTTACTGGGTAGGGATTTGCTGCCTTTTTTGAATATCGGTGTTACGTTGGCTAGCTTCCATTGATCAGGCATAGTTCCAGACTGGAGGGATTTATTGAATAGTAATGTCAGTGGTTTGGAGAGCTCATCCTTAGCTTCCTTTAGAACTCTAGGCGAGATTGTATCAGGTCCAGGCGTTTTATTTACCCTGAGTTTATCTAAACAATTCAATACTTCTCTCTCTGTAACAGTGATATTGCTTAGAACATCTGAATTATCAATCTGAATCGGCGATGGTGTAGGGATATCACTGAGGTCTTCTGTTGTAAAAACTGATGCAAAGAAGGTATTGAGGGCATTTCTCATTTGTACTTCGTCTTTGGTGTATTCTCCATTTTCATCGACTAACGGTCCAACAGTTGAAGTAACTACTTTTTTCTTTCTGATATAACTATAGAATTCTTTCGGGTTTGTTTTACTTTGATTCGCAATATGTAACTCTAAGGTCTTTTTACTTTGCTTAATTAACTTTTTGGCATTGCGTCGTAGCTCTACAAATTTCACCCGTTCTTTGTCATTTTGTGAGGATTTTAATCTATCATTAGCAAATTTTTTAGCAAGCAGGCAGTTTGAAATATCTTTATTCCACCATTTGGGCTTATTATTATGGCCTGGACGCCGTATTTTCGATGGTATGCAGTCTTGCACTGCTTTTAGGTAAGTGGTTTCGAATATCTTCCAAGATGTATTTATGTCGTTATTGTTAATTAAAAAGCTCCAGTCAGTTTCTTTAACCCTTAAAAAGCGGCTCACCACTTAAGTCGAGTTAAATAAAGCTGGACTATGTGGCGGCGCTCGACATAGGTCGAGTGGCAATTTCAGCACGTAATGTGGCTGAGAGAGAGAGACAAGTGGTGGCAGGAGACTAGCGAGCGTATGACTGCTCCAGACCACCGCGGCGAACCTACTGACACAAATCTCAGCTCCCTCCTCCCTCTCTCACTCGCTACATACTCAATTATGTACCGAAAGTACCGAATTACCTGCTTTTTGCACTCGCGTTGCGCGGTTATTGCAAGAAAACTATCCATCATACAAGGATCATTATGGTGTCATTCGAAAGCTCTGTTTATGCCCTTTCAGGGATAGGTACTTGTTTTACGTTCTGGGTCTTATTTAGGCATGAAAATGATCACGTAAACAGCCCTATTTTGGCTAAAAACACCCCGCTGGGCGGTACACATAAATAAACCGCATAGGCCGCTAAAGAAGGGTTAAACATAGCTCTAAGTTTATGGAAGTTTGCTTTCTTGAAATTAGGGACTTTTTCGATGCTATATTTGGTTCGTTACTAGTAAACTTTTCTGTGAAAGTTATCGTACGATGGTCGCTGTTACTGAATTCATCACCAACATTCAAATTCTCTATTAACCCTCCCAGATCCGGCAACTTAAATATGTAACTTATGGTAAGACCTCTAAATTTGCCATGAAATACCAGGTTGGGCGAGTTTTCGAAGCCTTGTGTTTTTCTATATTTTTATCCACCAGAATACTGTTTATTGTGATGTATCATATGTCAATGGAAAGAGGAATATTTATAGTACATGATAAAACAAAACAAAATGTAAATAAATCGAAATATGAAAGTGTAAATGAGTCCGGAATACAATTATTTCTCATGCAATTGTCTTCACACCGTCTTATCTCTAAATTGTGAGTGTTGACCAAATATTTAGTTTTGCTCAAATAATAGTATTTTTTCTCCTCTTTCCAAATCTGAAAACAGAAATTGTTTATCTTTAATAGTTCTTAAGCAGTGACCGAAAAAACTAAATATATGATTTTGATTGATATGGTATATAACATTTTTTATTTATTTCGTGATTACGAAGTGTATGGTCATAAATTTAGGCTGTTTGAATACAGCAAATAATGCTGATGAGTATAAAAAAACTAGAAGTTCCTACGACAAATACTTTTTGCGCTATCAATATTTGAAATGAGGAGCCAAAATGCGAATATTTACGCTTCACCCGTCTCTATTCCGCCGACGCTAGCCGGGTTCCGAGCTGTTCCCCACCTCGTCGTTGCGTTATTTGCTTGGATACGTATATAACTGTATATATCACCGGAATCGGAAAATTGTGCTCTTTCTAATGGTGAAAACCAAAATAATATAGCGTAATTGGTTCGCGAGCTATGTGCAATTGTTTCCATGCATTGTAATTGTTTTGTAAATATATGAGAATGTGTATACAGTTGTATATCTTTGCCACAATGTACAACACTTTTATATAAATATATAAATATATATATATATATATATATATATATATATATATATATATACCGGTATATACAAGGTGTCAAACAAAATATAATGAATGGTAAACAAAATATGTGTATGTGTGTGTGGGTATCTATATATACTGTATAATATATATATATATATATATATATATATATATATATATATATATGTATATATATAATATATATTATATATATATATATGTATATAAATATATATACAGTATACATACAAGGTGCCATAAATATATATATATATATTTATTTGGTATATATATATAAAATAATAAAAATAAAAATATAAATAAAAAATAAATAAAATAAAATAAATAACAACAGTAATAAATCAAATAAATAAATAAAATAAAAATATAATAATAATATAAATACTTGATTATGGGCCTTGGGCTTGCTCGGGACCTTGGGGCTGATCCGCTACATACCCTGGGCAACAGGAATAAAAAAAAAAGAAAAAAAAAAATATATATATATATATATATATAATATATATATATATATATATATATATATATATATATATATATATATATATATATACAGTATATACCGGTATATATATATATATATATATATATATATATATATATATATATATATATATATATATATATATATATATATATATATATATATATATATAATAAATGAAATAAAAATATAAATAAAATGAAATAAATCAAATCAAATAACTAAATATATAAATAAAATAAAAATGTAATAATAATATAAATACTCGATTATGGGCCTTGCGTTTGCTCGGGACCTTGGGGCTGATCCGCTAGACGCCCTGGGGAACAGGAATCAAAAAGAACAAAAACAGAAAAATATATATACCGGGTATATATAGCCTATATATATATACCGGTATATATATATAAATAAAATAAATAAAAACAAATATATAATAATAATATAAATACTCGGTTATGGGCCTTGGGTTTGCTCGGGACCTTGGGGCTGATCCGCTAGACACCCTGGGGAACAGGAATTAAAAATATATATATATATATACCAGTATATATATATATATATTTACAGAATATATATATACCGGTATATATATATATATATACCGGTATATATAAAATAAATAAAATAAAAAATATAAATACTCGATTATGTGCCTTGGGCTTGCTCGGGACCTTGGGGCTGATCCGCTAGACACCCTGGGGAACAGGAATAACAAAACAAATATACACGGTATATATATATATATATATATATATATATATATATATATATATATATATATATAAAATAAAAAAAATAAACAAATAAAATGAAATAAATAAAATATAATAAATAAAAACAATAATAAATAAAATAAATAAATATTTAAATAAAATACAAAATATAATAATAATATAAATACTCGATTATGGGCCTTGGGCTTGCTCGGGACCTTGGGGCTGTTATATACTGTATATATATATATATATATATATATATATATATATAATAATTTATATACTGTAATATAAAACAAAATCCATAGAGTACTTACCATACTTCCTGTAAGCATTCTTGTGACATCTTCGTGATTAATATGTATTTATTTCGTAGGCAGTATTTATTGATAAATATATTTGTCTTTCAAGCAAAAAATGGTGTAAAGTCATCAAAACTGTAGACAAAACTGCATCAATACTCAAGGGGTTAACCAAGATTCACTCCCCTCAGTCACCAAGAGTCACAAGTAACATCTTATATACATATTTAGTTCGAATTATTCAATAAACACTTTCACTGGGTAGATGAAATAATCCATAATTGCCTGCCTATAGCTAGGTATGGTGGGCCAGATGGAGGGAGCCCAGAATTTAAAGGGCCGGGACCCTGCCTCACAGTCTGGGGGCCGGGAAACTACTGACTTAACAAAGGCCCGTGCTCCTCAGAGAGGGACGCTATGGGGTTGCTAGATACTTCCTTTTGTAACTTAATAATGCCTAACTTACCAGTCCAAATTGCGTCAAAATCGAGTCATAAACATATTTTTGGCGAATATTGCTAACTTACAGGTGGCATTATGACGCGATTGTGTCATACAGGCACTCTTGGAGGGGTGGCGTTATGACTCGATCACGTCGTAAAAATGCGGGAGGGTTAATTCTTCTTTTGTTGCAAGTACAATGTCAAGAACGTTATTACCACGGGTCGGCGTTCGAACAAATTGATAAAGCGAACTCTCTTGCAAGTTCTTATACAAGTCATGTCCGGAGTGTGAAGTAAGAGTATCGCCCCACTTGGTCACAGGTAAATTAAAGTTGCCAAAAATTACGGTATCTTGTGAGTTACTTACATCTGCAATTTGTTCGTAAATTTCTCGGTCAGTTTGCACTGATTGAGCTGGAGGTCTGTATATTAACGCAAGTATTATTTTTGTACCTTCATTATTCTTTATTAGCACAAAAGATGTGTCAACGTTCACA
Source organism: Paralithodes platypus (assembly GCA_032716605.1). Classification (NCBI taxonomy): domain Eukaryota; kingdom Metazoa; phylum Arthropoda; class Malacostraca; order Decapoda; family Lithodidae; genus Paralithodes; species Paralithodes platypus. The sequence continues at coordinate 14,829,711 of CM064539.1, forward strand.
ATTTGAGGTTTTGACAAGAGGGTAGGGTTAAGAGTTTCTTTGATATAAAGTAAAACGCCACCTCCATTTTGATTTATTCGGCTTTTCTCAAACATTACATAACCGGGAAGTGAATACTCTGCTAAAAAGTCTCTATCTTCTGTATTGAGCCAAAATTCTGTTATGCCAATCACATCATAATTTAGGTTAGTAATAACGAGGTCACAACGTCTCAGTTACGTAGAATATATAAAATAAGAATATCAGCTGAATGGCAATTAACGCATGAGTTATAAATAAAGAGAGGTTTTAATTCTCTACTAACGTATACAGTAAGATTTAATAATAGTAGTTCAGGGAACTGAGTAAATAAATATTAGTCTTGTGGAAAAGGCGGAGCCCTCGACATTGAAATAATAAGGTGATGTGGGCAAAATAGAATTACTATGAATTCAAGTTAATTGTTTAAACTGGTTGTGAAGCCAGGAAACATAAATGAAAATGTGTCTAAATAAGAGACACGATAGATAACACTTGCTGTGAACATTTATACACAATTTACGCACCCTGATAATCCTATTAACTTAGTATCAGATCTGTCAAGGGTGTTCACAATATTTACGTGTGGTGTGCGGGTAATTTGGGCGATTGGATATATATATATATAAACCTAGTGGCAATACATGAATATGTATTATGCAGTGTATATATAAATCAATCCCAGGATAGCGTTTGTATGTGCTCTCGATACGGATACGAGTAACAAAAGGACTAAGGTGAGAATAAAATATCTCAGGTATTTACGTTAACTTGAACACACATAACATATCCTACACAACCTTTGCAATAATCACGAAACACAATAAGTAAACAAGAAGCACTGTGGTGATGGGCTGGTCTATCAGAGTGAAAACTGAGCGATCTCTGCTATACCCATAGCTTACTCTGACTGTTCCTTTTACTTATATATTTTCTAGATCTCAAGTGACGGCGTCTCTTCCGTGGATTGACCTCCCAATCTACCATGATTGGAAGCCAAAGCGTCACATTTTTCCTTTGCCCCTCAACTTTCTCTTCATAATTGCTGAGGGGCACAGGGCCCTGGGTGAGGCTTTCGTTTCCCCGGCGTTTTCGCACCCTCCTCAGCTCCCGACATGGAGTGGCTTCGGTCACCCAGGCTTTATTGTGGTCGGCAAGGAGGGTTCTGTGGGGGCGCTCGGTTATGGCCTTGGCCTTGCTCAGGGCCTTGGGGCTGTTTGGCCAGGCAGCTTGGGGAGCAACAACAACAACAACAACAAGAAGCACTTATTTTGAGTCGGAGTATAGTAGAGGTCTGACACACGTGGGGGCGACTGAGTGCGTGGTCCGTCTTGGCCTGGTTGCCAACCGAGGAGGCCCGGGAATACCCTCGCACAGGTAGCATTAGCGTAGGTCACTTCCGGTACAGCCTATACACACTCTCTCCTCCAGACACCATCGATGCTTGAAGGGCACGATCTAAGAGGATTTTGGCTAGCCTCTATGGATGGCGCTATCCGGCCGAGGTGTTCATGTATACTCCCCCACAGGCTACCCGTGGGACACAGTGCCTCGACTTGCCTAACTTTACCCTGTTCTCGGCCAGGTAGTATTTGATTTTACGGAGTGTGACAAGTCGGGTGTTTCCGGAACATGAGAGGCATGGGAAATATTGTTTCTGATTTATTGCGTGGTTGTCTAAAACCTTAAAAATACAATGCATACATGTTTATGTGGGGAATGGTATGTTTGATTTATTAATGATAAAAGTAAATAGCTTAAAGACTTGGTGTATATAGGATAAATTATTTAGAGTATTAGAGGCCTCTCTCTATTTAGAGGCTTGTATAGAGCGGTCTCTTTGTCCTCTTGTTTAGCTGGATTGCAAAAATTGTCTCACCTAGCGGTGGTAGTGATGAATGGAACCGCCAGGGTAACTGAAGAGGAATGAAGGAGGTTGATGTCTCATTTGCATAAAATCTTCCTCCTCGTAGTCTAGATCCGGGCCAGGTGTAGGCAGCCATTGTTTACCTAGCCCTTGAGGGCACATACCAGCAAACTGTGGTGGATGTCTAACCATACGTATGTTAAGCATATAGAAGGCCGCGCGTTTTTCCTGGAGCTGTGATGCGGGTGACTGAGGTATGTTGTTGCTGTTGTCCAGGGGAGACTGTTTCTGGTCTCTCTTCCGGCTTCTTATGGATGCAATTCTATATGTGGAAGTTGTTGGTCCTTCGGTTGATGGGAATGGGTTTGTGGTCTTCTTTGGTATTATATTTTCCAGGGTGTTACAGACTATGACGAACACATTGTAAAATGGAAAATAAAAATATATTGTTATATCACATTTTTCTCATAAATGTGTTATTTTAGAGATAAATGGCTTTTTAAAATTGTAGCAAAACAGCGTTACAAGTAAAGCACCAAATTATTAATACATGATAAACCTATTTATTATCAACTTAGCTAAAGGGAAAGCATGGGTTTACCTATTCACACATTAGTAATTACGAAATAAAAGTATCTTCGAATGTGGTGATGATATTGTGGTTAGCAGACAAATACTAATTTTTAGCAACATATTATCTTAAACAACATATGTAACATTTGTAACTCTGGTCATTGGACATAATGCTGATACCCAAGTCTGGGTCGGGTATCCGAACGAAGCAGAAGGTAATTCAATAGTTTATGAAGCGTAGTTCTATTGGGGGCTGATCGTTCTCACGCAATTGTTTCGTATTTAATGAAGATAGTATACTGCATATACAGTTATGTTCAGGAATGAAGAGTCATCGAACAATACGAAAAGTTATAGGAGCTGAATATTACATACCGTACAATTGTGACCACGCATACCTGACCAAACACTCATGTTGTAAAAGAGTGAGGTTAAAGAAAATTAATGACATACACAGACATACATACACACACACATAAACCTCTCATTTCCATGTTTATGTAAGGTAAATAAAATAAGCGGGACAAAGGGAGACATGTGTGATTGTGTGTGTGAGAAGTGAAGTTTCCTTAATCATTGCTCATTGTCTCAATTATAACGTCATCGACTATTACTGACAATATTGGTGTGTAACAGTTGTACTGTACAAATAATAGGTTAGATATTTGGAAAACAGGCATGATATCATGTCCACGCCGATCATTCAATATTTGAGCAGATTCGAGTGGAATCCGAAGCTTCATAAAACGCCTCGAATATTTTTTCAAAACTGTATTACATCACTTGGTGGGAATTATACAGTATTTGTTTCAATTAATCTTCTTATTACAATGTAATGACCATGTACAGTCACGAGCATAAATCCTCCGACACCAACCAAATAATTTTCGCCCCGTTGTCTCCAAAGGTATTGCAAAACTTTATATTCAAACTCACAATTATTTCTGTATTTCATTCTAGCTACCGTCAAACGATTGTATTCAGCATAGTATAAACCCCTAGTGATGAAGGAGTTGACGTTATCTGGTTGATGTCGCAGCATTTATGCTCGTGACTGTACAGCAGTGGTAATTAATTCTGATCGATTTAGAAGTGTCGAACTGATTACAAGAATCTCTGAAACTCAAATACCCAGTATAAATTAGTTAGGAGATTCAATTCAACCCGAGACCGCTTCAAATATGTTTGTATATGAATAAATGTTCACAACTCTACAATACATTAAATAACATTGGCCAATAAATTTGTAATGCCCACATTTTGTTGTTCTATTTATCATTCAACATTAGTAATAATTACTAATATATGACAGTAATATCTGAAGATCACTTGAAGATCGTAATTTGTTTCATCCATGATACCTTCGGTGTTTCCTATGTTGAAAGAACGAGACATAAATGTTTGATATTAACAGAAAATAATTTTAGTTGTAAACGGTTTATAAAGGGAACATAAATTATATTATGTCAACCCGAAAACTAATTAAGTTTACAATTCAACATTCTTGGGTATAAACTAGGAGATTGGGGGGAGGAAGGGGGAGACCAATGCCAGTGTTCGGCTTATAGCACATGCTTGGACGACACTGATTATTTTACTGTATATCCTGTAAATCATTGATGCTTAATCACTTTATATTTCATTATAGAATAAAGTGAACTTACTTTTTTAATCTGTACTTAGCACTTGAAGTCTGTGTTACGATCCAGGTTCTCAAAGACACAGGGCTCTTCAACATTGGACTAGATAATGGCAAAACGCAACAACGGTAACACTAGATCCAACCCCTGCCTTAAACACTGGAAAACAAAACACCATTACCGCCCTGAGTCGTGCCTGGACAACGAGGTATCCTATGACTCGGTAACTGGTGCACACACACTAGGCTGACGCTCAATGAAACAGCCTATTCTCAACCAGTAAAAGATTACTCGATTATGTTACACAAAGAAAAGATAGTTAACGTGATTAATTAACGTTACGGTAGATACTCAAAGAACTGGCACTCCTGTATTAAAGAAAGTGCAATGCTAGTCCTGCAACATCAACTGGAAACTTCTGAAATAAGTCTGATGCTGGGAAGATGTTCGTAAAGAATCTTGAACAATTATAATGCAGAATACGGGCCACAATAAATACTAGGACATATAGTAATAATAGGCAGGCGAATAATAAAGGCTGCGCAAAGGTAGTAATGCTCGACAACTAAAGAAATGCTTCGTGACACAACGCAACAGCCTACTAAGGTTGTGCAACTCAACAACAACCTCGGCTCAAAAGTGCAGTGAATAATAATGTTGCATACATATAATAATGGGGGCTTATCTCTAACCAGTGTCTGCTCAGTTAACCCGGCAAGCGCGATAGGCCTCACGGAAGGCTTCCTATAGGGAACGCGATAGGCCTCACGGAAGCAGGACCATAAAAAAAGCCTTCCATAAAAAAAAAGGGCCTATCAAAACAAAGGAATTTGTCTCTAGGTGAGATAATTCCCCTCCAGTACTCATCCATGTAAATCTCACCCACCCCCCTCCCCTCCTAACCCACCTTATTCCCCCCTCCCTCCCCTCCTCAATTATCACCTATTTTTCCTCTTATTATCATCATTTATCGGTTATTTTTCTCTCCCGCGATAATGTAGCACAAGTGGGTTGCATAAAAGATCGTTATGCAACACCCAGACACCGGCACACACCGCCCCGCTCGTCTCAGTTGACTCCCAGACAGCGAGAGGGGAGGGCTGCCTGTGTCTCTCTCTCGCCTGAGATTATGACCGGGTGGCCAATATCTTCGTTTTTCACCACCCAAATGCTTTTCCCACTTATTTTAGCACTCTTGAAGGTTCATATATACATCATATATATAAAATAAAAGCATACCGAAAACAAATAATGGTTTATATTGTAAATATAACGAATTCTGTCAGAATCCAGGGCTAGAAATGCACAAATAACTACCCTAGCACCTAGGTCTATATCGCGCTTGTCAGGTTAATAAAGTCTAGCTGGGGTATCAAGGCAGGGCAACAATGGGCGAGCATGCGGCTCGTAGCCTAACGTTGTCCGAAGGTGGTATAATGACGATTACGTTTGTTACGACTGGGGTTCAAATATATCAGGGCTCTTATTCATTGGACTAGTAATGGCATAAATGCTACAACGGAAAGCGCTAGCTCCAACCTCTGACGTATATTCCCAGTGAAAAAAGAACACAAATACTCTACAGAGTTCTATATGCAATAATAGGCTATCAAACTCTCAATAAATGTGCGTCTACTCTAGGCTTAATGTTATGTGAAAACAGCCTATTACTACCTATAACCGAAGGTGCTTGGTTATGGTATGCAAAGTAAGGTGGTAAGAGAAGTTACAGCTTACGTTACTTTAATCAATAAATGTCAGGCACTCCTGCATGAAAGAAAGTGCACTAAAGTCTTTCAACACTAACAAGGAATCTTCTTTAAATGTTAGATGCTATAAAGATGCTCGTATCGGAAATGGAACCCAAAAAGGCAGGCAGCGGAACAATGCTCGTGCAGGCTATGCACACAAAAAGGCAGAATCTATAATGCCGTCGGAGCCAAGAATATCCTAAACACAACAACAATAATAATCGCCACGACAATGCAGTATTCCTATCAACAAAAAGAGCCTAAGTCGTTTGTGTCTCAATACATCCAACTAGGCTGCGAAATGCTTGTGTAATCATAAACGGGTATGCATAAAAAGAGTAATTAGGTTAATATACTTAATGTCTACTGTGACTGATAAAGTCTAGCTAGAGTCAATGATACGAGATACTGGTGCGCATGGCATGCCGCATAGCCTAGTGTAAATCTCAAGTCTGTGCGTCAAATATTACGTTATAATGAAGGGTAGCTCTCTTGAGAAACCTTAATACCGAAGTATTAAGCGTTCTCCTGGCGTACCTCAAAGACAAACAATCGAGACTAGAACAGTGCAGAATGGTATAGGCAAAAAACCCTCATTCGTGCATGCTCTACTCTCAATGGTACACAGACTAGAATTTACTCAATCAACTCCAGTTCTCAGGTATGTCGTGCCGCTTTTAACTGAAGCCAGCACTCATAGGAAACAATACCTATAATATCAGACTCCTAGTCTAGCATTATCTAATCCAGCAGAACACTAATAACTAAAGGAAGCAGTACTAAACAATATAAATGCCAACCAATGCTTCGTGATCCACTTATCTTAACAACTAACATACATAGGCTATATCAGACCTTATCACACAATACAACTGGCCAGCATGAAGCTGATTTTGCAGAGTTAACCAGAGGGGGTATAATATTAATAAAAGGTGGTGAAGGATATGGAAAATGAGAGAGATAGGCAGAGGAAAAGATTCTCAGGTACGGAGTGGGGACAGATAGCAAGGGAAAAAAGATGGGTGTGTTCTAGAAACCAGATCTGAGGGAGAGAGTGGCGAGGAACTGTATATATACTCGCACTAGCTCGAGCCGCGTGGGAAAACAGCGGTTACAAGTCATCTAACCACTAGCAAAGCTTACAGCATGGTACAGCACCAACCCCCGCGAGGCAGCCAGCCGTGACGTCATCGAGCGGGACAAAAAACACTGCGCACCCCCTCTCACTCTGATCTACTCCCTCTCTCTCTCCCAGATCCTATCATTACTAGTTAATGATAAAATATATACTTTACAATTAAATATATAAAGCCTTGACATGGGCGAAAACAAAGAGCCTTTCTGGACTGCCCATAACACGAGCATATGAAATAAAGCACACTCTAATACACAAACTGTAGCCCCATCCACTGCCCTGGCGATCCTAGCGAGTCACTGTAGGACAAGCCATGCGGTTCTAACGGAGTGGTTAACGTCACACCCCCCCCAAGAGTTTTCTCAGAGGCCCCAAGGCTCACAAAAATCTGATGGTTAGAACCCATGCTATATCTCCACTTCCCATCACCCAGCGGCAGTAAAATATCTGGCACAGTTCTTCAACAAAACATTTTTCAAAATTATAACCCTCCCCAACACCATAGGTTAAATTATATGTAGTTATGCTCCTCAAGAGCGAGCTTCTCTAGCCCAGCATTCTGAGAGGAGTGCAACTCAGAATTACTGCTATAATATACTAAAAAAAAATCAACTATCAAAGAAAGAGTTTTTATTTGATTTTTTTTTTTTTTATGTTTATAATTTGTTTATTTCGGCTGCACTATAGGGGCAAGCCTAGTTTTTTCTTCTATACCAAACGCTCAACTCCTGCTTTACGACCCAATATGCTGGGCTACAACCGCGAGCCAACAAGCACCAAGCGCAAAATACTATTCAAACTAAAGCAGGAGGCTACCCGTGTGTCAATCTACCCAGGATCATATACCCTTGAACGACCATCTGCAACCACGTTGTCACAACCGGCAATATGGCGTATGTCCAGGTTATATACCAATAACCTTAGTGACCACCTGGTCAGCCTCATATTCCGATTGTGAAACTGGTCCAAGAACTTGAGAGGGTGATGATCTGGGTAAACTACAACGACCGGACCATAGGCTGGAACATAGACCTCGAAATGCCCCAGCGCATCATCGTCCTTTTCCACAAGGACGGCACCAGCCCCCACACCTCTAGCCTCTGTTGCTAGTTGGAAAGGTAGGCTAAAGTCAGGGGCACTGAGGATCGGGTGAGTGCACAACAGGTGTTTTACTTCCCTAAACACCTTCTCACACTCAGGTGCCCATTTGAACTTCTTATCCTTCCAGTTATCCTCCACCTGAGCTTGACTGTCCCGTTCTCCTTCTCCACCTTGACTGCTAAACGTCATCACAGGCACAGTGAGAGGCTCAGGGGGGTGCCTCCCATACGCCTTCATGGGAATAACATGACATAACTGATTGCGCTTCCGTCTGTCTGGAGTGGCTACCAAGTAATCCAGGTCTGATAGCTCCTCCACCACCCTATAAGGACCAGCGTACTTCGCGGATAAGGGGTGACCTACAAGGGGCAGTAGAATAAACACCTCCTGACCCACGTGAAACTCCCTGAGTTCAACCTTGAGGTCGTACCTGTCCTTCCTGAGGGCCTGAGAGCTAGTCAAATTACGGCCAGCCAACTCCAGACTGCGCAACATCCGTTCTTGACTGTTGAGGACACACTTGAGCATAGAACAAGGTTTTTCTGCGCCCTCCCATACTTCTTCAACCATATGGAGAGGCCCTCTGACACGGTGTCCAAAGACGAGCTCATTAGGGCTGAATCCCAAACTCTCCCCAGGTACCTCCCACACAGCAAACAAAACACATGGCAGGCCAAGATCCCAATCCCTCCCACTCTCAAAGGAACAACAACGAAGCACAGATTTCAAGGCTGAGTGCCATCGCTCTAACACACCCTGGCTCTCCGGATGATATGCAGATGACACAACCCCAACAATCCCATGCTGCGGCATTGCTTGTCCAAAGAGGCTAGAAGTGAAGTTGGGTCCCCGGACTGACTGAATCCCCTGCGGGTAACCATACCGGGAAAAATACACAAGCAAGCTTCGGACCACCGTTTTCGCCGACCCATTTCTCATAGGGTACGCGTCAGGGTACCTTGTTGCTACATCTCCCGACTGTGCATCACTGTCCTCCTTCAACTCTTTCGTCTTTTTAAGCCCATCCTCTGCCCCTTCCGGAACAGTTACTGGGTCTTCTCCAGACTCGAAATGTGGTCCTAATAATGAGTCCCCGAGAAGGTCCGTTGACACTAAACTCTCAACCGCATCAACTTCCAACCCCTTCTCGGTACCCTTCCTCCGCTGATCTAAAGATTGTTGACCAGAATGTGACTCCCTGGATGCAGAATCTCCGGTGACAACACACTCCATAGGCTGCCCCGGACACTTCCCAACCCACTCCTGCTCCTCCCTACTCACGTCGGCCGGCTTCTCGACAACGACTAAGGGTGGAGCCTCAGAAGTAGGCCCCGCAAAGTCGTTGCCAAGAAGCAGGTCGACGCCCCCAACAGGTAACTTCTCCACAATTCCTACATCCAGGTCACGAGTCACACCATCAACTTCCACCTTCATTCTTACAAGCGGGTATGACCTTGTCGCATTAACTCCCTGAACCACAACCACCCGCGCCGTATTGACAGGTTTACCAGTGAAATTTCTCAACAGTGTTTGCGATGCCCCAGTGTCACGCAAAATTCTCACCTCATGTCTTCTGTCCCCCCACTCCACACAACCGAGTCCCCTGTGGTCACTAAAGGCATCACTGACAGGGAATAAGCCTTCCGGATCCTTCTGCACTGGCAGTGTATTTACCTCGGAAGAAATGCCTCTAACAAACTCCGATGTCCTCTTGAACACTCCAATGCCGTGAGCAAAAGACACGGCTGCCGGAGGAGGTCGACTAGGGCACTCATTTGCCTTATGACCCTCCTGGTGGCACCTAAAACACATAAATTTCGGTTTCGGCTTATACTGTGATGTAAAAGGCCCCTGACTTTTCACATACGGTGTGGTGGTAGGTTTGGCTTCAGTTTTAGTTTCATTGCTCTTTGGTTTAAATGTGTCATTGCTACGGGGAGGGGGAGGATAACGGTCCCTAGCACTTGCATCGTACTTCTGTGAGGACCCGCAACCCCGAATCAACGACAGCCGTAGATCAGCCATTTCTGCTGCTTCTACTAGAGTTCTTGGGTTTTTCTCCTTTAAGTTTAAAGTTAGATCACCGCCCGTGCTCTTAAAGAACTGCTCCAACATCATCAACTGCTTAACTCCATCAAACGTTGTTACCTTCTCAGATCGGAGCCAGTTCCCCATAGCATCGGACAAGTCCCGGGCGTGTTCCAAAAAGGTGCTATCTCTTCCCTTAGTTACACCCCGGAACTTCAAACGGTACGTTTCTGGTTGCAATTCGTAAGCCCTCAGGACAGCCTCCTTGAGATCCTCGTACACAATACATAACTCCAAAGGTAACGCATCGTAGGCTTTAAGACCCTTGCCTATTAATCTAGAGGATACAAGTGCTGCCCATTTATTCTCTGGCCACTGGTGTTCCTGGCACTTCTTCTCAAAGCGTGTGAAAAATTATGTTACACCACTCTCATCAAACACCGGAACCAGTTTCAATAAGTGCGAGAGAGACTGCTCATGAACACGGTTACCAGCCCCAAGTCGCTGTCCCGTTGTCTCTACTCGCGACTTCTCTATATCCATGTCGGCACAGTACCTAGTCGACTCAGCTTGGATTTTTGCTTGACTGATAGTTTTTCTCTCCCCTATCTTGGCTAATTCTAATTGCTGCTGAAGCTGAAGCTCAGATACCCTGATAGCCTTTCTCTCTTCGATCTTAGCTAATTCGAGCTGAAGCAATAATTCTGGAGTTAACCCTTGAGGAGGTGAAGGTGCTACAATGTTTGAAATTACCGGTGGTCCCCCCAGGGGCAACCCACCCTGCCAGTCACCACCCAACTGCGGAAGCGTACCCGGGGTCGGCAAACTACTGGGATGGCTGGGAATCGAGTGTAGGGGAAGCATGGCCGAAGGGCTCTGAGCACTCAACCCATCTCGCTCACCAGTCACCCTGCCCAGTACACACGTTATCAAGTTATCCTTGGTCATGCTGCTAGTAACCGCATGACCGATAGCTGTGGCCAGGCATTGAAGACCGTACCGATCCATACCCTCCAACCGCTCGGCAGTAACAGGCCATTGCAAAAATATCCTAGCATCCTCCTCACAGTTCACCCGAATAACCCTTTCATCATACTGTTGTTCCTCAGTCTCGACATTACGTACTGTGTCTCCATTCTCCTCTGATCCGGTATAAGACATGATGCTCACAACAATTTCTCACCACAATATTCAGAAAAGAAGTACCCCAAACTCTTATACCGCAATATACACACAAAAATTCTCTGAAATACTCAAGGGCTATACTATGTTGCAAAAAAAAAATATTCTCGCTGATCCCCTCAAAATATTCTCCAAAACAACAAATGTTCCCTGCTAATAAATGTAGGTTCACCAAATCCTAGGTAAGGTCGCCATTTGTTACGACTGGGGTTCAAATATATCAGGGCTCTTATTCATTGGACTAGTAATGGCATAAATGCTACAACGGAAAGCGCTAGCTCCAACCTCTGATGTATATTCCCAGTGAACAAAGAACACAAATACTCTACAGAGTTCTATATGCAATAATAGGCTATCAAACTCTCAATAAATGTGCGTCTACTCTAGGCTTAATGTTATGTGAAAACAGCCTATTACTACCTATAACCGAAGGTGCTTGGTTATGGTATGCAAAGTAAGGTGGTAAGAGAAGTTACAGCTTAGGTTACTTTAATCAATAAATGTCAGGCACTCCTGCATGAAAGAAAGTGCACTAAAGTCCTTCAACACTAACAAGGAATCTTCTTTAAATGTTAGATGCTATAAAGATGCTCGTATCGGAAATGGAACCCAAAAAGGCAGGCAGCGGAACAATGCTCGTGCAGGCTATGCACACAAAAAGGCAGAATCTATAATACCGTCGGAGCCAAGAATATCCTAAACACAACAACAATAATAATAATCGCCACGACAATGCAGTATTCCTATCAACAAAAAGAGCCTAAGTCGTTTGTGTCTCAATACATCCAACTAGGCTGCGAAATGCTTGTGTAATCATAAACGGGTATGCATAAAAAGAGTAATTAGGTTAATATACTTAATGTCTACTGTGACTGATAAAGTCTAGCTAGAGTCAATAATACGAGATACTGGTGCGCATGGCATGCTGCATAGCCTAGTGCAAATCTCAAGTCTGTGCGTCAAATATTACGTTATAATGAAGGGTAGCTCTCTTGAGAAACCTTAATACCGAAGTATTAAGCGTTCTCCTGGCGTACCTCAAAGACAAACAATCGAGACTAGAACAGTGCAGAATGGTATAGGCAAAAAACCCTCATTCGTGCATGCTCTACTCTCAATGGCACACAGACTAGAATTTACTCAATCAACTCCAGTTCTCAGGTATGTCGTGCCGCTTTTAACTGAAGCCAGCACTCATAGGAAACAATACCTATAATATCAGACTCCTAGTCTAGCATTATCTAATCCAGCAGAACACTAATAACTAAAGGAAGCAGTACTAAACAATAAATGCCAACCAATGCTTCGTGATCCACTTATCTTAACAACTAACATACATAGGCTATATCAGACCTTAACACACAATACAACTGGCCAGCAAGAAGCTGATTTTGCAGAGTTAACCAGAGGGGGTATAATATTAATAAAAGGTGGTGAAGGATATGGAAAATGAGAGAGATAGGCAGAGGAAAAGATTCTCAGGTACGGAGCGGGGACAGATAGCAAGGGAAAAAAGATGGGTGTGTTCTAGAAACCAGATCTGAGGGAGAGAGTGGCGAGGAACTGTATATATACTCGCACTAGCTCGAGCCGCGTGGGAAAACAGCAGTTACAAGTCATCTAACCACTAGCAAAGCTTACAGCATGGTAAGGGCCTCTCTCCACCAACCCCCGCGAGGCAGCCAGCCGTGACGTCATCGAGCGGGACAAAAAACACTGCGCGCCCCCTCTCACTCTGTTCTACTCCCTCTCTCTCTCCCAGATCCTATCATTACTAGTTAATGATAAATTATATACTTTACAATTAAATATATAAAGCCTTGACATGGGCGAAAACAAAGAGCCTTTCTGGACTGCCCATGACACGAGCTTTCATATGAAATAAAGCACACTCTAATACACAAACTGTAGCCCCATCCACTGCCCTGGCGATCCTAGCGAGTCACTGTAGGACAAGCCATGCGGTTCTAACGGAGTGGTTAACGTCACACGTTATATGACGGGGATGCTCTCTTGATAAATCTAGTACCTAGTTCTATCCTGGCGATCCCTCAGAAGTCAACACAAAGAGGCAGCACTATGTTGTGAGGGATAGGCTATGGCCCTCTCACACCACAGCGCTGTGCTCGCAAAGTAAACCCACCCGAAGACAACTTAGGCTCCCACAGTACCTGTCGATGTCGTGCAGGGCTTAGCTAACACTGCACACATCGGAGACAACGACACAGTAACCTTACCCCTAGTCTAGCTTTAAATAACTAAGCAGAATCACTCAACACCTTGCCAGGGAGACATATACCGGTCTACAACCTTCCCGAGAGAGGACACACACGGAAAAGTCCGTCTCTCCAAACCTCATACATAGAAATATCTGATAGCTTCGCGTACAATACGACTGGTCGACGGTGAACGTCTATGCTGAAACCAGAAGGGATGTTGAGTTTAATAAAGATTAGAGAATGAGAAAGGAGAAGTCGAGAGAGAAATAGTATGCAAAGTGGCGAGTATGGGGGACAGAATTGCAAAGGATGTAGGCGATACGCGTGTCAGGCAAGCTCTGAGCTGGTAAAGAACACGCGGCCGCGATGGGAAGGGACTAGTTGACCACCCGGCCGCCAACGCCGTCAGCGCCCAAGCGAGCCGCGTCATAGCTCACCCCGCTGCCAGGTGTACCCCCTCACCCTCTCTCGCTCGCCTCCCACACAAGCAACATTTATATTATAGCGAATATAAAATATAAGGCGCGGTCACAGACCAAAACAAAGACCATTTCTAGACTGTCTGTGGCAACACGACACTAATAAAATAAAGCAGATCATTCTAGGACAACTGTAGCCCATCCCCCCATCCTGGCGAGCGGTAGCGAGCTGCAATGCCCCACGCAACCATTCTGTTAACGCCGGGAGGCGTCACATCTGTAAGTGTTGTTTCAATACACCCTGAAATTTGATAAACGCAATGGCCAAATTGTGCCATCAGATGGGGTAAAATCTTAATCTTAGTTGTTTTGAATATTGTGTTAAATTGTGCAGTAAATAAGAATGTGATAACTGTCAACTTGTTCATATTATTATGCTTGATACAAATAATTGAATATAAAAGCACTATATTACAACTACATTGTAAATGATTATTACGATATGTTTACGGCATAATATAAATTTATGCGTTTTGACCGTTTGTATTCCAATATAAATTTGAGATGAGTATTTATAGATATATTAATCAAAATGTACATCCTACAACAAAGAAAAATTCCTAAATACTGACCATCAACATGGACCAATAATCCATCATTAACCATAGAACAAAATAACATAATTCTAATGAGAAGTGAATGTTGTATGGTTTAGTATAATCACTATTGACAACATTTATGAATAAAGTGTTCAAGCATGCAAACATATATTTATAATGCATTCAAAATGTATTCAGTCTTTCGGCACAATATTAGGACACTGCAATCATGACCTCCTGAGACAACATGCGGGTCTACATAATATATCTACACCAACATCATCGTTATCCACATCTGAGTCTATCAGCTCTGCATCAGGTTCTTCCTCACTACAATGGTTGTCACAGGTTTGTAGTTTGCATAGATGTGTACGCTTTATGCCATTGTTGAGACAGGTGCACTCTGATGGTTTATATGACCTCACACGCCTGCAGGAGAGCAATTGTAAGACGGCATCCCAAGCATATCCAAGCTCAAGGAACGCTTCTTGGTATGTCCTGTCTAACTTCAACTGCTTAAGGGTACTTACTTTCCCACATGAAAATGCAAATGCACTGACAGTGTTGCAGCCGATGAACTTGTGCATGCCAATCAAGGCACCAGAAACACTATCACCGAGTGATTGCTGTAGTTTGGTGATGTCCAAGAACCTGGTACTGTTTTGTGTGCTGGATCATTGGTACACTGGGCTTAGGATATCCTTGCTCAAACCCAGAGTCAGCAGCAGAACCTGAGAAGAATTCAACTGTGTTGCCTCCTCCCACTGGTTCTTGTCAATGTTGAAGCAGACTTCTTCACAGATATCATACAATGTTTTGTCTTATATTTTCTCTCTATGCTTGGGTCCTTTCCATTCCTTAACCAAGAATATGATCAATCTAGCTTTTGTTGGCATCAATGCAAAGCAGTTTCTTCCACTGATGGATGTTATGTCCAGAAACAATATTCTTGAACTGGATACCCAGACATCACCTTTTGCTCCCCAGAATTCGCCCCCACAACATCCTGGAGGGTTGTAAGAACCTTAGGCTCTGACCACCTCCCGATCATTATCACCACCAAAACCAGACTCACTCCAGCTAGCCACAAACACACATACATCAATTATAAAAGAGCTAACTGGGAAGCATTCACAAATGAGACAGAACAACACTTCACAACTCTAAACAGTACACCCATCACTAACATCAACAATGCTGTACACATACTCAATAAAACTATCCAAAACACTGACAAGAAACACATTCCAAGAGGTAACAGAAAAAGACACAACCCCAACTTCACACCAGAAATTCAAAACCTCATCAGACAACGCGACATACTGAAACACTCCCCAGCACCCCACACACAAGACATCACACAACAAATTCAAGCACTCAACACCCAAACTAACAACAAAATGCAAGAACAACAAAAACTAAATTGGAATAACTTCCTACAAACACTTGATCACAAAACAAACCCCCAAAAAATCTACAAAACACTAAACAGCATCACACTTTCCAACCAACAACATAATCACATGCTGCAATCACAACAACAGACTCTACTCCTTCATGTAAACAATAAGCAAACACTCTCATCAATCACTTCTCACATGTCAGCCACCTAAAACTTCACAAAGACGACCGACGTGTCATCCGACGTAAGAGACAATTCTCCACAGACCCTGACTATACACCCTTCACCAATCACCAGACAAAGCATATCATCAACAATCTCAAGCACTCACCCGCCTGTGGCCTAGACAACATAAGCAACATACACCTCAGACACCTGGGACCACAAGGCATACAAGCACTCACTAACATATCAAACTACAGCTATTCACACAACACAATACCAGACATTTGGAAGCATGGTATCATCATCACATTCCCCAAACCCAACAAAGACCCCACGCTACCCTCCTTGCACTGCCCCATCACACTCCTTTGCTCCCCCTCCAAAGTCATGGAACACCTAGTATTACAACTAATTACACCTGACCTACCCCTAGCTCCAACACAACATGGCTTTAGGCCACTGCACTCCACAAACACTCTTCTCACAGACCTTACACAAAGAGCTTTCGACGGCATCAACTCAGCTAGACCACCACACAGATCACTATTAGCCACACTCGACATTAGTAAAGCCTTCGATGCCATCCCCCGCCACAACCTAACAAACAAAATCTACAACACAAACATGCACAACAACACAAAAAGGTGGCTGGCCAACTTCCTAGCAGGCAGATGTGCACACGTATCTTTTGCCAGTCAGTCATCTAAAATCAGAAACTTTCCAAACGGAGTCCTACAAGGATCCGTCCTATCGCCCGCACTCTTCAATCTGTACATGCACGATATAACTACACCCAATACGCCCCAAATAAACTTAGCCTCCTATGCAGATGACATAACACTCACATGCACACACCATGACCCAAAAAGAGCAACAGATCTCCTTCAACCCTATCTCAACACACTACATGGCTGGTGCACTACAAACAGACTTAATCTAGCCCCAGCCAAATCCACCGCAACCCTGCTCACAAGTCGGACAGGAGAACACGAATACATCCCTCAACTCACCATAAACAACACACCCCTAACACATACACACACACCCAAAATCCTAGGAGTAACATATGATACTCATATGACATTCAAACAGCACACCACAAACATTAAAAAGAAACTGACACCCAGACTTAACGCCCTCAGGTCACTTGCTCACACAAAATTTGGACACAACAAAGAAACTACCACCACAGTATATAAACAATACATAAGATCAGTGATGGAATACGCAAGCCCAGCCTGGGCTTCTAACCTAGCTGAAACACATCATAAGACTTTACAGACTATTCAAAACAAAACCCTGAAGATCATTACAGGCTGCACAGCTACTGCACCCACAGATCACCTACATCAAGAAACCAAAATCCTCAAAGTCAAAGACCATCTGGACATGAGAGGCACTCAATTCTTGGCAGCAGAACCAAGACCACCCACTAAACTACATGGCAACACACCCACAGACACCAAGAAATATCAAAACAACACCCAGCACACGGTATCACACACAATTATTGTCCTCTCTCCCTCCCTGCCCACCCCGAACCAACTTCCAGAAGCACATCCATACTCATATCTCTCACCGATCCATCCACTCACTCACAGACAACACGCAGCTGCATGCACGACCTCCAGAAATCCATCCTTCTGAATCCTACCTTTCTCGCGAGGACAGAGTCCACCTGGCCAGGCTGAGATGCGGACACCATCCAGCTCTCCTGAGCTATCAGAAGAGACTGGATGACTCCGTTGTCGACTCCTGCCCGGGATGTAACACAGCACCCCATACCATTAAACACATCATAGAAGACTGCATTTCACACAACCACTTATGCCAACAACACAATCTACACTCAATGAGGACTCTGTGGGAAAGCCCGATCGTGGCCATGGCCTTCCTCAGGGACTCGGGGCTGTTCGGCCAGGCAGCTTAGGGAACAACAACAACAACAACAACAACTGGATACCCATTTGAGGTCTGCACCTCTGTTTGCCCTCTTTGAATGTTTGATTGACATGTCTTTGTAAACATCAAAGACAACATCAACGTGTTCATGCTTGCCTCCTTTATTCAGGACCTTGGCTAAGGTTAATTCTGCCAGCTGTGCAATTATCTTGTCATTCCCTTTCATCTTTTGTACCAAACTCATTCCATCGATGATGATTGTTGATAGTGTTGAGATGACTTCTGCTGCGGCAACACTCTTCTCCAACACTCGTGCGAGAGCTGCCTTGTTTGTCTTGCGGAGAGATCCATCTCCATTAGCAAAGGCCCATGGTAGTGGTCCCAGAGGATGAGCCATGTGGCCAACAAAATTCCTATCTGCCTTCAGCCCTTGGCTTGTCGTTTCCTGAATATTTTCTTTTGGATATCTGAGAATGTTTTTAGCATCTTTTTTATCTTGTCATGGAACTGCGGATATACAGGAGTTGTCTTGAAACTTTCATGTTTGAAGGCTTGGTATGCTTCCTCTACTATCTTCTAGGCATCAAGAAAATCATTGACCACATCTGGCGGGGCAACAGTTGCAGTTGACAAGCTGACAAACTCATATTGTTCTGGACTGAGTGAATTCACCCAATAGTTGTCCAGGATATCAACAATGGACTGTACGTCGGCCTCATCTTTTCTGATCCTGATCAGCTGTAAGTCTGGATGATTGAACCGAGAATCGCCTTGACCCACAATCTCTCTCATCTGCCTCAGGTAGGCACTGCGGTACTCTGGTGTTACGTAGTACTTGGAGACAGCCCCAGGCTTGAGGTTGAAGCCTTTTGTTCCTCCAGGTGTTTGCTTGTCTTTGTTGACAGTCTCCTCGATGGTTTGTTCCGACAGGAGTTCGCCATAAAGGATTTCTGCTGCCAATTTGGAAGGAGAAGCCTTCCTGCAGGAAGTGAGCATGTACTTCAGGGTGATCAGCAGGCAGTTGTGACATCGTGGCCAACGTAACTGGACCAGATGGGGCATCTCTACTTGGATCCAGGCTTGCTGCATCTGGATCAAAACATGCACCTAAGAAGAGGCAAGGATCAACAACCCAAAAAATAACAACAACCAGCAAATCCGACATCTTCACTATTATAGTTCAAACTGCAATAGCGCTTGCTGGGGGGGACAGAAGCCGAATACCTGTACTTCTACCTGCTCTTCTGAAGGCCATTGGACTCCCAACGATCGTCATCCTACCAGAGATTGTCGCCATAACACCACCAAGGGACGTCAAAACTCAAAAACCCACCAAACGACCAGGACCACCACCGACTAAGAAAACATCTTCAAAACTAAAAAACACTCCCAAGCTGCAGCTCCAACTACCACGACCACTGAACCTGCACAGGGGTAAAAAGGAGCCTACAACAACATCATCAACAACCACTTCAAACCTCCAGCCTGGCACCTCTGATCATCCTGTGGCAGCCTCCTCCTCCACGTCGTCTCAATACTCTGAGTCCACCATAGGAGAAATAGTCGACATGGAGGAGATCGAGGAAGAGGGAGACGAGGATGTTGACTTGGTGACTGCCAGCGAGCCTACAAGAACACCATCTCCTTTTCTCGGGGAACCAAACTACATCTACTAAACAATAGCTAGGTGGACAGCCCACCATCTTTTCAAACTCTTCAACTATTCATATTTAACCCCTACTTGTCTTGCTCTAATTTCTTATTTCACTACTAGTGAGGTCTCACCTCACATTCTGATTCTGATTCTATAGTAGGACAGGTAGCAGTCTTAGTTTAGCTTGTCATAAGCAAAACAAAAGGGATCATGTCTCAGATGCATGCAAAGGTGTAACATCTAGTTGCCTTCTCTAGATGCACAAATCAAACCCAACAAGATCTTTGTCATATCAAGGTAGGACATCCAGAAAGCTGAAAGCTGAGGGCAAATTAGTCATTCTCAAGAAGCTCTGTGAGTGATGCTTGACGGAACTCATCATGGCAATGTTCCTCCTTGCTACACCCACATACACTACCAACCCAACACCTGAGCACCTACTAGAGAATACATTATTTCTGCTGGCGTTAGCTATGGTGAGAGAGTCTCGGAGTTGGCTGCCATGCCTAGGGCCCAGAATTGCTTAAGTTTTTCTCCCACCCTCGGGTCTGTCACTTTGGCACCGTCTGTTCATTTTATGGTTAAAAATGAATGTGAGGTGCACATTTTCAAGCCGGTCACTGTACCGGCTTAAAAACAAGGATTTGTTCATCATACGCTATGCCCTGTGAAAGCCCTGCATAGGTATGTGCACTCCGCCGTGCCGACGTCGGGAGTGGTGCTGTGGTTGGCACCTAAGATGGGTTATTATGTTCCCTCCACCAACCGACTTTACTTCTAAATTCAATTAATGAAATCAACAAATACATGTGGCAGTCCAGGGATTCGAACCCAGGATGCTCACACCGAAATTTAGTGCATTTATCCATTGCGCTACGAAGACAGTTAAAGAATGGTGGACAAGCCTACGATTTATTATGCAGTTTCGAATCCTGCATATCAATCTAAGCATGTACACAATTCCAACTGCGCTATCATAGGCTATGGATAGATGGATGGAAGGAGTAATTAATGGGGCCTTAACCCTAAGGAAGGCCTCTCTATAAACTACCCCTGAACCTGAATTAATTATTATGTTCCCTCCACCAAGCGTGCGGTGGGGATACGCTTGTGTCGGGTCATTAAGGATAGTAACCCGCACACCAAGGGTACGGCGGCTCAATACGTCACATCATATGCTGCTATGCTTCGTTTTTTGCAGACTCATTCCCTCACTGACATTGCCGACACAGGGCTGTGGGCTTCCCACCACACGTTTGTGTCCTCTTACCTATTCATGTCCACGGTCAGACCGGGCCGTCATTGTGTAGCGCTTGACCAAAGGGTCACCTAGGTGTATGACCTGTATTGTTTCCTCCAGTTTGTGTTTCCTACTACTTTTTTTTTTTTTTTTTTTTTTTCTATGTGATTGAGGGAGGCAAAAGGCATAACTGCCTATAGCGAGTGCCTCCCCCATAGTTGAAAGAGTGACAGGGCCAAAATCAAGGGACGTTCGAGCCAAAATGCCTACACGGAGTTTGAAGCAATTTAAGTCATAGGAAGAGGGAAAGACTGATTCTGGGAGAGAGTTCCAGAGCTCAGCTGTTGAGTAGAAGAAAGTTTGAGAGTAACATTTCAGTCTTGGGTTGGAGAGTTGCACAGAGTAGGGGTGGGATTTAGTTGCAAGACGGGTACCACGTGCCCTACGTAAAGCAGGTGGTATGCACTGGGATAGCTCTGAGGAACACTGATTATTATAGTAGCGATAGAATAGCGAGAGAGATGCAACATTGCGGCGGAGAGAGAGAGATTGCAGAGAGTTGGTGAGTGGACGGAAGTTAATGATACGAAAGGCCTTCCTTTCAACTTTGTCTAGGAGAGCGGTGTGAGAGGAACCTCCCCACACATGTGAACAATACTCAATACAAGGACACACTATGCCCCTGTACAGAGCAAGAAGCTGTGCAGGGGAAAATAATCCCCTAAGGCGGTTGACCACACCCAGCTTCTGGGAGGCTGCCTTAGCAAGACTGGTAATATGGTCCTTCCAAATGAGAGCAGAAGAAAAAGAGACACCAAGAATATTGAGAGAAGATGAAGGGTTGATTTTTGTATTGTTGAAGAATAAGGGATAGTCCGCTGGGAGATCCTGACGGGTAGATAGATGGAGAAATTGGGTTTTGGAAGCATTAAAGTTAACAAGGTTTTCTCTGCCCCAATTGGAAATAGTATTTAGATCAGAATTTAAGAGTTCTATGGCTTCATTACGTTTGTCTTTGTCGTTGAGGGATTGCTGGCTGGGGCGTTCTGAAAAACTAATGGAGTAGTGCAAGGTTGAGTCGTCTGCGTATAACTGGATAGGAATTAAGGTACAGTTAAGGAGATCATTTATAAAAATTAGAAAGAGAATAGGAGATAGGACAGAGCCCTGAGGAACACCGGAGTTTATAGGGTGAGGAAGTTAACAATGGCCGTCCCCAACCGCGGCTATGGAACGGCCGGAAAGGAAATTGGAGACAAAGGCACATATGGAGGGATAGAAACCGAAGGAGGGTAGTTTAGAAATTAAAGATTTATGCCAGACTCTATCGAAGGCTTTCGATATGTCTAGTGCAATAGAAAAAGTCTCACCGAAGTCCCGAAAGGACTTCTAAGGACTGTACTATCCCTTCCCAAAGAGGAGGGGGGGGTAATATGATGTACAGTCTGAGACTAAAGTCATGGTATGGAACTTCAGCTATTCATTAGTGCCCTCTGACGGCGGTATTCGAAGCTTCCTATATATGATGTGTTTAGCTCTCCATAGATGGCTCTGCTCGACATGTCCTGGTAGCGCCAAAAGTAAGCAAGAAAGTTATTTTTTCTTGGTGGATTACGACCATGCCTACTAGAAAACAGACACAAACACACACTACTTCATTATTTGAATGAATGGAATATCAATGCTAAAAGGAAGCTAAAATGCACTGAGTATCCTTGACAGATGTAACAGGCACACATTTCAGAGTTTGAAGTGGAGTGTGTCATTTTCTTTTATAAGTAATATATAGGTATACTGTATATCCCTCTACACAGTAGTTTATTCATGCAAATAATATAACCAATAATGGGTGTTTATAGTATAGGTCGTCAAATGACGGTATTGCTAGCGCCACTAATATGTATATATCATTGAGATTAGGTTACTAACAATACAACACAAATAATGTAACTGAATATGGTATGATTCATTGGAATGACAACGTGGTGTAACATAACATTATTTAAAACTAAAAATATATGATATTCATATAATGTAGAGGAACAATAGAAGGTAACAATTAAAAAAGGATTACCTATAAGAATATTAATATACAGTATATACTGTAGTAAAGCAATATTGCGATATATTTATTTCCATCATTCCATACAGTAAATTGTGTTGGAGATCCCTCCACCCAACCTTGACCTGTTTCACACCCTTCGATCATCCCGACGACTTTTCTATTATTACAAAATACCACTACAACCGTTAATATGTTTCACTATTCCATACCTCCTTCAACAAAGTTTGATCGTAGTGTAATAAATATAATCCATATGTTATTCCCATACCGTCTATATCTCATATCTTTATGGAGGAGAGTGAAAGTTTATGAAACGCTCCGAAGCTTGGAGAAAAGAAGTATAGCTCTTTTAGTACTTCAGGGCGTAGGGAGATAACGTAAACATCCAATGATTCATAGGTCAAACTAGGTCTTATTAAACCCTTTTCTTCCATGGGTACTTTATAATGGTTTATAATAACAGATAATCGCTAAAATATGGCATGAGCTTAATTTAGGGATTATCGAAAAGTGTTAACAGCTTCCCAGACTGTAATAAGGTAGTTAAGCTATTTGTATGCGTAGAATAAAACAACCTAGTTGTGTCAATTGTATATATTATACTGCATACCTCTAATTGTTTAGAGGTTTGATAATCATCGGGCCTCTTATACTGCATACCTCTAATTGTTTAGAGGTTTGATAATCATCGGGCCTCGTCAGTATTTGATAATATTGAATCACTTTTCATAGTAACTTTTTATGCAAGGGTTCATAAGCCATCTCCTCCACTGCTCACAAAATGACGAAGAACGGGTGAAATTTGTAGAGGTACGACGCAAAGCCAAAAAGTTAATTAAGCAAAGTAAAAATACCTTGGGGTTACATGTTGTGAATCAAATTAAAACAAACCCGAAAGAATTCTATAGTTATATCAGAAAGAAAAAAGTAGTTACTTCAACTGTTGAGACTTTTAGTCGATGAAAATGGAGAATACACCAAAGACAAAGTACAAATGAGTAATGCCCTCAATACCTTCTTTGCATCAGTTTTTACAACAGAAAACCTCAGTGATATCCCTACACCATCGCCGATTCAGATTGATAATTCATATATTCTAAGCAATATTACCGTTACAGAGAGAGAAGTATTGAATTGTTTAGATAAACTCAAGGTAAATAAAACGCCTGGACCTAATACAATCTCACCTAGAGTTCTAAAGGAAGCTAAGGATGAGCTCTCCAAACCACTGACATTGCTATTCAATAAATCCTTGCAGTCTGGAACTATGCCTGATCAGTGGAAGCTAGCCAACATAACACCGATATTAAAAAAAGGCAGCAAATCCCTACCAAGTACCTATCGTCCAATTAGCTTAACCTCAGTTGTATGTAAAATGCTAGAAACACTCATAAGAGACAGACTCGTAAATCACTTAAAGGAAAATAACATACTTAAAGATACTCACATGGCTTTCGTAAAAAACGTCCTTGTTTAACAAACCTCTTAGACTTCTTCCACGATATCCTCAACCTCTACGATGAGAGTCAGGCTGTAGATATTATATACCTTGATTTTCAAAAGGCTTTGACAAATTTCCCCACAAATGTTTACTGCTAAAACCAAAAGTGCTTGGAATACAAGACGGTGTGTTGAAATGGATAGATAATTGGCTCAGCGACAGACAGCAAAGAGTAGTCATAAACGGTAAGGCATCTAAATGGACCAATGTAAGTAGTGGGGTACGGTACCCAAGGGATCGGTTCTAGGACCAATTCTCTTTCTAATTTACATCAACGACATTGATGAGGGTCTCACCTGTACAATCTCAAAATTTGTTGACGATACAAAAAGTGCAAATAGCGTACTCTCAAAAGAATAAGTTGACGATATACAACACAATCTAGATAAGTTGTCATGTTGGGCCCAAATTTGGCATATGAGTTTCAATGCGGATAAAATTTGAATGTAAAGTACTACATATCGGATACCAAAATGAGAAAGCAAACTATTCGATATATACATATATATATAGATTTTGTTTGTTTTAACTTTCTGCATATATAAACTTGAGAATATCTTTCCACTATACAGGGCAACTTACCCAGTTCATTACCCATTACAAAATATGTCCCTATTCTTTTAATCATGTTGTAGCATGCTGCCTAATAACGCACATCTTGTTACACAAGAGGAATCTTAAAATCAAGATGTATTGACTACATTTTATTTTATTTCACTCTATGGGTAATATAAGCTGCCCATATTGTCCTGCCAAACCCTATAATCTATTTCTTATTAATTGCACTCCAACACCAAACACCACCAATTAAATAAATGAAGCCTCTCTTACTACCCCATCCCTTCCTCCACCTCCCACTACCCCGAGAAATATGAGTTTGAGGAGAGAAACTCAATACAGTGGATGTTTGAATGGAGAATTATACCCACCTGGTGGAAAACGACCTTTTTATTATTTACATGGACGCGACAAGTTTTGACTCTCACAACCGCTCTTCACAACTGATACTTGGCATGTCCTTGTAAATAACAACTAGGAGCAGTCTATCAAAAGATGTTGGACTGTGACTGGCACCTGGCAACAAGGACAAAGCGTGAGGACATCCCCGATATCAAAAAGCCATGTATGATCGTAGTGTGGTCGAATCTCAGGTGAATCAAGGCAGTCCCCTACCTTCTATTATGACTGAAAGAACCCTGCCAGGGAACTATGGTAGGTTTACTGAAGCATGGATTGTTATTTGCCACCACTGACGGAGGAGTTGGGTAACGTTTGAGAAATAATCAGATACAAGAATAGGTCACGGCATGATCAAGTTGAGTAGATATGTTTACGCAAAAAGGCATAGTATTGCCAATATCCAATGTGTGTAAATTAACTGTTTATATAAATCCTACGTGAAATATGACTACATTATAATAGGCTATATACTTATGTTGCATTCACTTACAAAGTGTTGTATACTGTGTTCACTATATACCATTTCCCTAGTAAGCTAGAATACTCGGTGTGCTTTATCTACATTGCTATGTTTGACCATTAGTTTATATTTAATCATTAATATCCGGAACGGCGTCTTAATACAGCATTCTAATTTTTTTGTATTATACTGTATTCCTATGCATGAGTAAAACAGGCATCACTCGATTATGCATTAATTATAGTTGTAGAGCATACTTTTATTCCTTGCTTTCTGATAAGGCAGTAGTGTGTGTGTGTGTGTATTTTCTAGTTGGGCGCTACCTGGATGTGTCGAACAAAGCCATCTATGGAGAGCCAAAAACATCATATCTCGAATTGTTTCGAATATTGCCGTCAGAGGGCACTACTGGATGGCTGAAGATCCATACCACGACTTTAGTCCCAGACTGTACCTGTACCTATGTAAAGTATGTACTGTACAGTCGGTCACTTTTCCGACTGGGCCACCTATGGTAATTTCGCTGGGAGTCTTTCGCTCTGATATTAGTAATATAGCTCACTCCCCCCACCCTGAATCTGTTACATATTATTGTCCCATAGATGGCGTGTTAGATTTGCGGGGAGGGGGGGGGGGGGGGGGGGGGGGAGTATTATTGTGTAGGCAAGGTTGGTTATACAAAACAAACAAAATAGTGTATTAGCCTTTTGTACAATTTGATCATGGGCGATTTACATATTAATCTTATTTTATTACAGTATTTTACTATCATTTAACTTTTTACAAAGCAGTTTACAAACATTTACTGGCCATGCACCTTCGTCTATTTGGCCTATGCCTATTAACTCAAGATAATTGTATTCCGAAAGTAAATTAGTTGATGAACTGTACCGTAGGTATATATAATAAAGAAAATGACTACGGTATGTATTCTATGCCTTCCAGGAAAATTGGTATGTCAAAAATTAAAATGAAGCTGACAACCGTATTTAATGATTGATTGTATTAACGATCTATTGCACAGCTAGATAAGGACTGCAATAGTCTGCATCATCAAACTTCCGTTACCTCACTGTAGACGTGTATGCTATTTTGACCTCTTTTGTCTCATGACAGAAAGTTGAAAATGGTATGACTTAATTCATCGCCACCCTAACACCTCTGAAAATGCCACACTTACAGCTGTTCAGGAATGCCAACTTGTGTCACGATATCAATATATACCCTCTATCCTTACTGTCCTTAACAATATAATGGTTTTGACCCACCTGCGTTATCTTTCAATGCTAACAAATAACAGGTGCTTGATGTGCTTCTTGTGAAATTGTATTGATTAGAAAAATTTGCAGAATATAGCTGTTGGTATGCCTGGAGACAATATATCCTCGTGACTTGCATTGGAAACCATTATTATAGTTATACTAATTATTAAAATACAAAGGATTACTGTGGTAATTTGATTTAGAACTTGAATAAATACTATATTCAAAAAAATATATATTTCTGTTCTTACAACATAACTTATATGTATATATATCTGAACTATAATTACTACACTATAACACACCACAAGCATATGCAAACAAGCAGGCATGCACACACGCACGCATACGCAAACGCACATAATGGCTATTGTTATGTCCACCCACTATTACATGAGGTGTCACGCAATATATGCTTATGATATATATATCAATTGCGTAGCATACATTTAGTACTGTTGCTAAATAATGACTTTGCTAAGTGTTCCATGTTACAACTGTGACGCCTCCCGCCGTTAGCAGAATGGTTGCGTGGGGCATTGCAGCTCGCTAGCGCTCGCCAGGATGGGGGGATGGGCTACAGTTGTCCTAGAATGATCTGCTTTATTTAATTAGTGTCGTGTTGCCACAGACAGTCTAGAAATGGTCTGTGTTTTGGTCTGTGACCGCGCCTTATATTTTATATTCGCTATAATATAAATGTTGCTTGTGTGGGAGGCGAGCGAGAGAGGGTGAGGGAGTACACCTGCCAGCGAGGTGAGCTATGATGCGGCTCGCTTGGGCGCTGACGGCGTTGGCGGCCGGGTGGTCAACTAGTCCCTTCCCGTCGCTGCCTCATGTTCTTTACCAGCTCAGAGCTTGCCTGACACGCGTATTGCCTACATCCTTTGCAATTCTGTCCCCCATACTCGCCACTTTGCATACTATTTCTCTCTCTCGACTTCTCCTTTCTCATTCTCTAATCTTTATTAAACTCAACATCCCTTCTGGTTTCAGCATAGACGTTCACCGTCGACCAGTCGTATTGTACGCGAAGCTCTCAGATATTTCCATGTATTAGGTTAAGGAGGTATTATGCTTTATTGAGGTTGGAGAGACGGACTTTTCCGTATGTGTCCTCTCTCGGGAAGGTTGTAGACCGGTATATGTCTCCCTGGCAAGGTGTTGAGTGATTCTTCTTGGTTATCTAAATCTAGACTAGGGGTAAGGTTACTGTGTCGTTGTCTCCGATGTGTGCAGTGTTAGCTAAGCCCTGCACGACATCGACAGGTACTGTGAGAGCCTAAGTTGTCTTCGGGTGGGTTTACTTTGCGAGCACAGCGCTGTGGTGTGAGTGGGCCATAGCCTATCCCTCACAACATAGTGCTGCCTCTTTGTGTTGACTTCTGAGGGATCGCCAGGATAGAGCTAGGTACTAGAGACATAGATTTATCAAGAGAGCATCCCCGTCATATAACGTAATCTTCATTATACCACCTTCGGACAACGTTAGGCTACGAGCCGCATGCTCGCCCATTGTTGCCCTGCCTTGATACCCCAGCTAGACTTTATTAACTGAGCAGACACTGGTTAGAGATAAGCCCCATTATTATATGTATGCAACATTATTATTCACTGCACTTTTGAGCCGAGGTTGTTGTTGAGTTGCACAACCCGAGTAGGCTGTTGCGTTGTGTCACGAAGCATTTCTTTAGTTGTCGAGCATTACTACCTTTGTGCAGTCTTTATTATTCGCCTGCCTATTATTACTATATGTCCTAGCATTTATTGTGACCCGTATTCTGCATTATAATTGTTCAAGATTCTTTACGAACATCTTCCCAGCATCAGACTTATTTCAGAAGTTTCCAGTTGATGTTGCAGGACTAGCATTGCACTTTCTTTAATACAGGAGTGCCAGTTATTTGAGTATCTACCGTAACGTTGATTAAATAATCACGTTAACTATCTTTTCTTTGTGTAACATAATCGAGTAATCTTTTACTGTTTGAGAATAGGCTGTTTCATCGAGCGTCAGCCTAGTGTGTGTGCACCAGTTACCGAGTCATAGGATACCTCGTTGTCCAGGCACGACTCAGGGCGGTAATGGTGTTTTGTTTTCCAGTGTTTAAGGCAGGGGTTGGATCTAGTGTTACCGTTGTTGCATTTTGCCATTATCTAGTCCAATGTTGAAGAGCCCTGTGTCTTTGAGAACCTGGATCGTAACACAACCAAAAATAATTATCTATAAAAAGCATATTCACTCCGATAATGCTTATTGAGGCACACAATATTCTGAGTGTGTGTGTGTGTGTGATTACCAATTATGCCAAGAGTAATGCTTAGTTGACGTAGTTTGTGTTTCCGAGGTTAGAGAGTGATGGTCGACCAATGACTATCACTGTTGTCAATTGCATGAGAATATGTTATTAGTTGTCTGAGATTGCACTGCATATACAAAAAAAGACAATGCTGTATTAGTTTAAATAAATAGTACATTTAAACAAATAACAAATGTAAGGTAGCTTTCTGAAGTCATAAGAGTAGGCGAACATCTATACTATATCATTAATTATAGCATATTTATCCCCACGACTTATGTGACACCAAATGATAATCTGGATTTTAAACAGGTTATATATAGGCCAATAGTAGATGCAAGTTATCATATATGACAACATTCGATGGCGGGTCACGCAAGTATAATGTGTGTAACACAGAAGAAAAAAAACAATACCTTATATGGTGATAATGACGTTATATGTGGACTTATTGTACTCCATATCATTATATGTGTATCTGCTGTTTTGCAATCATATTTACAAGCAGCCTCGTAAGGATCAGTAGCTACGTTGTTGCTTGTTTTCCTTTTTACTTATTTGTTAAACGTGACATGTTGGGTAGACTTATACAAATTGTGTCACAATCGTATGATAATAATCAGATTATTTCCTTGCTCTACCATGGGTCACACCTATCGATTACTATACATAATCCGTGCCCGATATATATTTATGAAAATGGACTGAAACTTGTATTTTGGCTAATTATTTTGCATTATGCTTATAATCCTGTTAAAACAATATATTTGTGTCGTGCATAACTTCACATTTTAGCATGATTCGTTGACATTCCTAATCTCTCGCACAAATATATATGAAGCAAATCGAAATCGCCAGGCTCCACATTGGTGAAATAAGGTTGGCTAATGTATGATGGCTACTGTCTGCATAACATGTAATTCTAAATATTTAAATATTCTTCTGAAGTTATATACTTTTAACTATTTTGTATTGGCATATACAATAGATTTAATGATTATGGTAACGATTCATACAATAATGTAATTGTATTAAAGGTTGTACTACAAACTATTATTACATCTACCAAACTCAACATGACCACTAACATCCCTCTTTACAGAACGAAGACCCATTCATTCATACAGACTTACACTAATATATCGCTATCGCTCGCCAGGAAAAAATCGACACCTAAATGACACTAACAGAAAACTAATGGGGCTAAACTTGAGAAAGAAAGGGGAACAGAAAAAAGCCCCCATCTCCCCTAACCTCGTATAATTTAGCCGAGTACTCCTATTGTAAACAGATTAGGTTCTCTGAGATAAGGTAATCGTAGGATTGGTTTAACCCCTTCTGTACCGCGACGTCTTTTTCATTTTATTCTAGCTATATTTAGATGATTTTGTGCAGCTTAAGACGGACCTGTGGTAGAATAAAGGGTTAATTGAGATAGTTCAAAGCCGCTTACTTGCTAGAGGGCCTTTTTAAGCTGAAAAATATCGTCTAATAGTAGCTAGAAGAATATAAAAAGACGTCGCCGGTACGAAAGGAGTTAAGAAAGACTGAGTAGAACTATTAACACAATAATGTAATTTAGGTGGTCGCCACGTTCTAAGGATAAACGGTTTACGGATAGATAAAGGAAAAGGACATATTGATATTAGGGAATATTACATAGAAACACACGACAAATATACGAGAGAATGGAAGTGAATTACATAATAATGACGAAATACGGTAGAAACTCTTATAACTCTTATAACTCTTACATTGAAGGCCTTCGATATGTCTAGCGCAATAGAAAAGGTCTCACCGAAGTCCCGAAAGGAGGAGGACCAGGAGTTAGTAAGATATGAAAGAAGATCTCCAATAGAGCGACTCTTAATGAAGCCATACTGGCGATCTGAGAGTAGATTATGAGAAGATAAATGCTTAAGAAATTTGGAAGTAGGAATAGTTTCAAAAACTTTAGAGACACAAGAGATGAGAGCAATTTGACGATAGTTGGAGGGTTGAGAATGGTCACCCTTCTTTGGGACAGGTTGAATGAGAGCAAACTTCCAGCAAGAAGGGAAGACATTATAGAAGAGACAGAGACAAAAGAGTTTGCCTAGGCAGGGAGTCAGCACGGAAGAAAAGTTTTTGAGTACAACAGGAGGAACACCATTCGGACCATACGCCTTCTATGTACTAAGCCCAGAGAGGATAGAAAGTACATCTTTAGAAGAGATTAGGATATTAGGCATAAGTAGGAGAGAGGGGGGTGGAGAGGGATGAATAGCACCAGAATCATCCAAGGTGGAGTTTTTAGCGAAAGTTTGAGCGAATAGTTCAGCTTTGTCAGAGGAAGAAGTGATGGTTGTGCCATCAGAGTGGAAAAGGGGAGGGAAAAACGAGGAAGAAAAATTGTCGGACAGGTTTAGGCTAGATGCTAGAAAGCTTGGGAAGAGCTAGAGTTGGATAGTTCAGTGCATTTATTATTGATGAAAGAGTGTTTGGCAAGTCGAAGAACAGATTTGGCTTGATTCCGGGCAGAAATATAGGAAGAATGAGATTCTTGAGATTTAAGGCGTCGGTACCGTTTAAATGCTTCCTCCTTATTGCGGACAGCAGTAGAAAAAGCATGAGTAAACCAACATTTTTTGCACTAGTCATAGAGAAAGAAAATGGAATGTATGCCTCCATGCCCGATAGGATTACCTCGGTAATGTGTTCAGCACTCTCCGAGGGTCCTCGGCCACAGAAGTAATATTCATTTCCATGGGAAATCAAAGAAGTTCTGCCAGAGAGCCTCCCAGTCGTCAGCGACAAAGTGCCACAAGCGCCGCCTACTAAGAGGATCAGGTGGCCATACTGGAGAGATAGGACAGATGACAGAGATAAGTTTATGGTCGGAGGAGCCCAAAGGAGAGAAAAGCTCGACACAATAAGAAGAAGGTTTAGAAGTTAGAAACAAGTCAAGAATGTTGGGCCAATCTCCGAGGCGATCCGGGATACGGGTAGGTTGCTGAACCAACTGCTCTAGGTCATTTAGGATAGAAAAGACGTAGGCTTGTTCACCAAGTTGGTCAGTAGAATTAGAGGAGAGCCATTGGTGGTGATGAACGTTGAAATCTCCTAAAATGGAGATTCAGAGAAAGGAGAAATGGCTAGAATGTGTTCCACTTTAGAGTTTAGATAATCAAACAATTTGGGAAAGTCGGTAGAGTTAGGGGAAAGACAGATATCACATAAATATTTAATATGAGAATGACAGGAAAGTTTGAGCCACAAAGTGGAGAATTTAGAGGAGCCACAATAGGAAATACGAGAGCAAGTGAGTTTGTTGTGCAAGTATGCACAACATCTGCCTTTGGCTTTGAAACTAGGATAGATAAAGTAGGAGGATACAGAGAAGGGGCTGATGGCAGTTGCTTCAGACACCTGAGTTTCACACCCACCAAATATGTCAGCCTTGGCTGGGATCGAACCCATGTCAAGCAGATTCACACGTGAGCGTGCTTGCCACTCGATTGCCGTGGCTCCAGTGCTGAATGAAATTATCAAGCACTAGTCTCAATAAATTGTATGATTGCAGCCGAAACAGTAAGGGTGAACCATGGTCGGTAGGTTCATGGTCGATGTATGAACTATTAACACGGATATTATATGCGATTGTTGTTACAGGAATGAATGGAAGAGGTTTGTTAGGAAGAACATGTGAAGGTATTTGTAACCTTTTAATTGACAAACCTGGAAGGTCACCATCCCCGATGTTGTGAAGATACTTTGTTGTGGAAGTGTATATCATCTGAGGTGAAGTCAATGATATTGAGGCCTGGTGAATGTTGTTCCGAATGTTAAGATACTTGCTTTGGAAGGTGTTTATTGTATTCATTTTCTCCCGGTCATCATTGTTCCCTTTCTAATGTCCCTTGCTAATCCTCCCCATCTATTTAACGGGAATGAAGGGTTGGCTATTGACTGTCTGACTGCCTGTTACACTTTCTGTGGTAGCATTAGCATGACCAGGTGCTGTCTGTTATATACTAATGACTATACTGTTTCAGCGACCAAGTAGATGTCAATAGTTCCAGCTGATTGACTTGTGTAACCGTAATTATTTAAATCTTTAAGAATTAATAATTACTAAAGGACGAGACAATGAACACTATCGCATGAGCCAATCAGCTAGACTTATTGACATCTCACCTCAGCGTCGCTGAAACAGAGTATAGTGTTCCAGCAGCCCACATAATGGACACATTAACAATACCCAACAGGTTTTACAA
The DNA here is from genome assembly GCA_032716605.1 of Paralithodes platypus. Classification (NCBI taxonomy): domain Eukaryota; kingdom Metazoa; phylum Arthropoda; class Malacostraca; order Decapoda; family Lithodidae; genus Paralithodes; species Paralithodes platypus. Next base: position 14,863,410 of record CM064539.1, read on the forward strand.
ACTAATGGTCCTCGGAGTCACCGTCCTACAGATATTATCTGCCATCACTCACAGTGGTTACAGGAGACTTCGCCCCGAAACCAAGTCGCCCCGCTCTTGGACAACGAGTTCACCCCGTTTATACCCCCCGCCCCCCCTACTCCTGGAGCTTACCACTTATTTCCATCCCTCCCCCAACCCCTGAGGTTTTCTGTAGTAAAAACTGATGCAAAGAAGGAATTGAGGACATTACTCATTTGTACTCAATTGTTAGGTTAGGTTAGGTTAGGGTTAGGTTAGGTTAGGGTTAGGATATTTTAGGTTAGGTTAGGTTAGGGTAAGGTTAGTTTAGGTTAGGTTTGGTTTGGTTTGGTTAGGATAGATAGATGAATAGTGGGGGAATTTTTCAGTACCCCTTTAGGGTGGAGGGGGGACATTAACGGGGTGAACTCGCGGCGGGGCTACTTCTCAAAGTGGGGCGAACTCGGTTCGGGGCGAATTCTCCAGTATTCCTCACAGTGCACTCGGTTTATGGTTACGCATATAGTTATTACTGATTATATAGGGTCACAGTCTGTTATCTAACTTATACATTTTACTGCACATAATGTACAGTTACCCTTGCATAGACTTAATCATGAGATATTTAACGTTAACATAGTTATAACGGCATTTAACACGCCCCTCCCCCCCCCCCCCCCCACACACACACACACACTCACACACATACAGCTGCCACGTGGAATTGTGATATAATTATGGTCTCTTCAGGCCTAGCGTGGTTGCTAAGTTTCAGTATATCTTAAATAGTTCCTACGCATGTTTTTCTCTTCCAGAAGCCAATAGGTATAAGTCATAACATGATTGGTTGTTAAAATATCAGTGGATATATTTTTTTCATGAGCTACCCTGGCAACCTGTAACACGCTGAGTTAGTTGCGAAATATAATAATTGGTAGAAAGTGAGGTCCCTGTGACTCTCCTGCCAAACCACTATTCCTCTACACACAGAGAGAGAGAGAGAGAGAGAGAGAGAGAGAGAGAGAGAGAGAGAGAGAGAGAGATAGATGGCTAGAGCCATAACATATACTGATAATGCGCGTGCATGCAGTAAAACATTAGTCTTTATCGAAACACAAGTGGGTGTGTGTGTGTGTGTGTGTGTGTCTTTGAAAGATCATATTAGCATTGTTGATTAAAAAGTTTCACAGAGGTTAGGTTCGCTCAATCGTCTGTTACCCCCTTATCCCCGTGCAGCCTCTTTCTCCGTACAGGGACACTGTTGTGAGCGTGTCGGGTATTGTTCGCATATGAAAAATGCCTCTGAAAGGGTGCAGTCAAAGGCATGTAATCTCTACTCTTCTCCACCATATTGTCTACAATATCTCCTCATTGTGAAAACTGCATGTATATTACTGGTATGCCATCATTATAATCAGTGTTCTTCACAGCTGTCCCAGCGTATACCTCTCACTCTGCAGAGACAGAGGGCCACCCGCTTCGTAACTCATTCCCACCACTGTTCTGCTCACCATTCAAAGCCAACTGTTAACTTAAATTTCCCCGTAATTTTTCAGCTCAACAAGTAAAGTATGGAATTAACTCCGTAAATGTGTCTATCCCTCACCCTATGACTTTGTTTCAAGTTTTGCGTGTCCTGCAGTTACATTCCAGTGCACCTTGAATATGGTTCTGTACTAAGCATTCTGTTCTGACCGGGGTAAGGGGGACAATAGGACGTCAAATTGTTAATAAGTAGTTTTGCCTCTTGTCTCTTTCATACGCAGAGAAACAATTTATTAGGTAAAGGGAAGTGGAGAACATCAAACCTTTGATTGTCATATCGAGGAATTGGGTTGCTTGTAATGGGAATTTGCATTACATAGGTGAAGTGGCTCTGCGGGTCATTTTGTTCATATGTTTAGATGAATATATAGAGTAAACATTACCGAATACTTATTCTTTTGATTAATAAATACTCTATCAACAGATATAGAGTCAAGCTTTCGTGTATAAGTCTCTTCGATGTATTCGTTCATTTAGTTCGTCTCTCCCTTTCCTTCTCGCTCTCTCTCTCTGAACGGTTTAATTATATTTGCATTGATATCCAAATGTATATGCTAATAACAAACACCTTTATCATACATATCAACATTGGGAAATGCAAACCACTAACACTTCTCTGGGGCTACTTTGAAAGTATATAGAGTTTTCCAATGACATTTTAGTAGGACCTATTTTTCTTATAAGTTATAACGACATTGAGGTTTGTAGCACATATTTCCGAGCAAATAATTTATTTGTTTCTATTTAAGTAGGTTACCAGTGCTAAAGTCTGATATTTTTGTACTGTATTTAGTCATATTTTTTTTTTTTTTTTTTTTTTTAAGAGACAATGAACGGAGGAAGGAAAAACACTGATAAAACAAAAAGGTCCATGTGCCTAAAGGCATCCTCCATTCATAAAATGTTTGTAACAACTGGATTTAAACATTTGTAGATTGTAAGTTTGTGGAAAGCAATTCGAGGGAAGTGAATTCCAAAGAGTAGTAACTCTGGGGATAAATTAATTCTGATAAGCCGAAGTTCTGCATTGTGGAGGAGAAAGTGTAAATTCATGGGCGCTCTCAGCTGCCCTAGTTCTACGGGGAAAGATGTGGAGAGGCGGCACAATTGAAGCAAGTTCCTCGGAACAATTGCTGTGAAAATATCTGTAGAATAATGCAAGGGATGCAACGTTTCTTCGTATGGATAATGTAGGAAGGTCCTGTGTGATATATGTATATATGTTTTCTTCTCCAAACCCCCTTCTCAAACACAAAATACACATCTGGAGAATATCATAATTATATCAATATATATTGCACTTCTTTTATTGCTGAATGACCTATTTTCTCTAACAGTGTAGGATTTTTTGGTGTAAGCGACTAGTTATGAAAGCTGTTATTTTGGTATGAGAATTTCACTAATGACGACTAGATGGATATGGATATGCAATACATTATGTTATTTTAAGTAACAACACAATGCTACACATAATGCTGTATTTGAAGACAAAGGCATGAGACAGAGAGGTATGAGGAGCCCCAAAACAAATGCCGCAAATCGACAATACGGGCCAGCCCCGGACATCAACCAAAATGAAGAGACCAACATTAACCCAAAGAAAAGCAAATGCACATCAGCTAAGGAAAAGACTAATCTATAATGTGGATAGATATAGATAGATAGATAAATAGATAGTGTGAGTGAATGAGTGAGTAAGAGAATCCCTACAAATTGGTTTGTAAACAATAATTACACATAAACATATAATTCTTAAAGGCAGATTTCACTCGCAAAAACTATTTACATCTTAATTAATATCAAGAGATAAAACAGTAACCATAACACTGGTGAAATAATTCACGTAACCCCCCCCCCCCCCCCTACATACTTCCAACTTTCTCTACACAATAACCCCCCCCCCACCCTCCCTTTTTCGTGTAGCCCACCCCTCTCCTTCCCAGCAAATCTAATGACGCCATCTATGGGACATAATAATTATGCAACAAATTCAGGGTGGGGGGGAGTGAGCGATCATAGTAATACCAGAGCGAAAGACCCAGCGAAATTACCATTAGGTGGCCCAGTCGGAAAGGTGACCGAGTGTGCCTGATTACCTAGGATTAAGATGTGATACTACTATCATTACGTCACCGTCCATTGTACATTGGTATGCCTATGCCTCACACCCATGACTTATATCAGAAACATGTGCATGTCAGTACTATTGTGTATCCACATATATATTGCTGCATGTGCACATACTGTATAGATCTATCATAGCAGTCTTTTTGATACTCTTTGTATACATCCTGTATGTATGGTTGTCATCCTATATATTTTATTGTAACAATCTTTATGACCTGTATTTAATACATTCCTGCATACTAATGTATTGCCAATGACTTGACATGACTGTACCTGACCTTTCGTAATATGCACCTGTCGGTACACTCTTCTCCAATAAACTCTTTTGTCTGTCTTTTATTGGTCTTGATATGATACTAATGGCTAGGTTTGTTTATGTCTGTCTTTTATTGGTCTTGATATGATACTAATGGCTAGGTTTTGTTTATGTCTGTCTTTTATTGGTCTTGATATGATACTAATGGCTAGGTTTGTTTATGTCTGTCTTTTATTGGTCTTGATATGATACTAATGGCTAGGTTTGTTTATGTCTGTCTTTTATTGGTCTTGATATGATACTAATGGCTAGGTTTGTTTATGTCTGTCTTTTATTGGTCTTGATATGATACTAATGGCTAGGTTTGTTTATGTCTGTCTTTTATTGGTCTTGATATGATATTAATGGCTAGGTTTGTTTATGTCTGTCTTTTATTGGTCTTGATATGACACTAATGGCTAGGTTTGTTTATGTCTGTCTTTATTGGTCTTGATATGATACTAATGGCTAGGTTTGTTTATGTCTGTCTTTTATTGGTCTTGATATGATACTAATGGCTAGGTTTGTTTATGTCTGTCTTTTATTGGTCTTGATATGATACTAATGGCAAGGTTTGTTTATGTCTGTCTTTTATTGGTCTTGATATGATACTAATGGCTAGGTTTGTTTATGTCTTTTATTATTCTTGATATGATACTAATGGCTAGGTTTGTTTATGTCTGTCTTTTATTGGTCTTGATATGATACTAATGGCTAGGTTTGTTTATGTCTGTCTTTTATTGGTCTTGATATGATACTAATGGCTAGGTTTTGTTTATGTCTGTCTTTTATTGGTCTTGATATGATACTAATGGCTAGGTTTGTTTATGTCTGTCTTTTATTGGTCTTGATATGATACTAATGGCTAGGTTTGTTTATGTCTGTCTTTTATTGGTCTTGATATGATACTAATGGCTAGGTTTTGTTGATGTCTGTCTTTTATTGGTCTTGATATGATACTAATGGCTAGGTTTGTTTATGTCTGTCTTTTATTGGTCTTGATATGATACTAATGGCTAGGTTTTGTTTATGTCTGTCTTTTATTGGCCTTGATATGATACTAATGGCTAGGTTTGTTTATGTCTGTCTTTTATTGGTCTTGATATGATACTAATGGCTAGGTTTGTTTATGTCTGTCTTTTATTGGTCTTGATATGATACTAATGGCTAGGTTTGTTTATGTCTGTCTTTTATTGGTCTTGATATGATACTAATGGCTAGGTTTGTTTATGTCTGTCTTTTATTGGTCTTGATATGATACTAATGGCTAGGTTTGTTTATGTCTGTCTTTTATTGGTCTTGATATGATACTAATGGCTAGATTTGTTTATGTCTGTCTTTTATTGGTCTTGATATGATACTAATGGCTATGTTTTGTTTATGTCTGTCTTTTATTGGTCTTGATATGATACTAATGGCTAGGTTTGTTTATGTCTGTCTTTTATTGGTCTTGATATGATACTAATGGCTAGGTTTGTTTATGTCTGTCTTTTATTGGTCTTGATATGATACTAATGGCTAGGTTTTGTTTATGTCTGTCTTTTATTGGTCTTGATATGATACTAATGGCTAGGTTTGTTTATGTCTGTCTTTTATTGGTCTTGATATGATACTAATGGCTAGGTTTGTTTATGTCTGTCTTTTATTGGTCTTGATATGACACTAATGGCTAGGTTTGTTTATGTCTGTCTTTATTGGTCTTGATATGATACTAATGGCTAGGTTTGTTTATGTCTGTCTTTTATTGGTCTTGATATGATACTAATGGCTAGGTTTGTTTATGTCTGTCTTTTATTGGTCTTGATATGATACTAATGGCAAGGTTTGTTTATGTCTGTCTTTTATTGGTCTTGATATGATACTAATGGCTAGGTTTGTTTATGTCTTTTTTATTATTCTTGATATGATACTAATGGCTAGGTTTGTTTATGTCTGTCTTTTATTGGTCTTGATATGATACTAATGGCTAGGTTTGTTTATGTCTGTCTTTTATTGGTCTTGATATGATACTAATGGCTAGGTTTGTTTATGTCTGTCTTTTATTGGTCTTGATATGATACTAATGGCTAGGTTTGTTTATGTCTGTCTTTTATTGGTCTTGATATGATACTAATGGCTAGGTTTGTTTATGTCTGTCTTTTATTGGTCTTGATATGATACTAATGGCTAGGTTTTGTTTATGTCTGTCTTTTATTGGTCTTGATATGATACTAATGGCTAGGTTTGTTTATGTCTGTCTTTTATTGGTCTTGATATGATACTAATGGCTAGGTTTGTTTATGTCTGTCTTTTATTGGTCTTGATATGATACTAATGGCTAGGTTTGTTTATGTCTGTCTTTTATTGGTCTTGATATGATACTAATGGCTAGGTTTTGTTTATGTCTGTCTTTTATTGGCCTTGATATGATACTAATGGCTAGGTTTGTTTATGTCTGTCTTTTATTGGTCTTGATATGATACTAATGGCTAGGTTTTGTTTATGTCTGTCTTTTATTGGTCTTGATATGATACTAATGGCTAGGTTTGTTTATGTCTGTCTTTTATTGGTCTTGATATGATACTAATGGCTAGGTTTGTTTATGTCTGTCTTTTATTGGTCTTGATATGATACTAATGGCTAGGTTTTGTTTATGTCTGTCTTTTATTGGTCTTGATATGATACTAATGGCTAGGTTTTGTTTATGTCTGTCTTTTATTGGTCTTGATATGATACTAATGGCTAGGTTTGTTTATGTCTGTCTTTTATTGGTCTTGATATGATACTAATGGCTAGGTTTGTTTATGTCTGTCTTTTATTGGTCTTGATATGATACTAATGGCTAGGTTTGTTTATGTCTGTCTTTTATTGGTCTTGATATGATACTAATGGCTAGGTTTGTTTATGTCTGTCTTTTATTGGTCTTGATATGATACTAATGGCTAGGTTTGTTTATGTCTGTCTTTTATTGGTCTTGATATGATACTAATGGCTAGGTTTTGTTTATGTCTGTCTTTTATTGGTCTTGATATGATACTAATGGCTAGGTTTGTTTACGTCTGTCTTTTATTGGTCTTGATATGATACTAATGGCTAGGTTTGTTTATGTCTGTCTTTTATTGGTCTTGATATGATACTAATGGCTAGGTTTGTTTATGTCTGTCTTTTATTGGTCTTGATATGATACTAATGGCTAGGTTTGTTTATGTCTGTCTTGTATTGGTCTTGATATGATACTAATGGCTAGGTTTGTTTATGTTTGTCTTTTATTGGTCTTGATATGATACTAATGGCTAGGTTTGTTTATGTCTGTCTTTTATTGGTCTTGATATGATACTAATGGCTAGGTTTGTTTATGTCTGTCTTTTATTGGTCTTGATATGATACTAATGGCTAGGTTTGTTTATGTCTGTCTTTTATTGGTCTTGATATGATACTAATGGCTAGGTTTGTTTATGTCTGTCTTTTATTGGTCTTGATATGATACTAATGGCTAGGTTTGTTTATGTCTGTCTGTTATTGGTCTTGATATGATACTAATGGCTAGGTTTTGTTTATGTCTGTCTTTTATTAGTCTTGATATGATACTAATGGCTAGGTTTTGTTTGCAGCTTGGATGTCCGCCTCCAATTTGGTACTCTAGCGCTACGTTGGATAACGTAGAGGCTACTACTAAATTGGGAGGTTTGACGACCTCCCACCAAACCAAATAAGGAAAACCTCTTATTTGGTAGTAGCTATCCAACAGCCGCAAAGAAAACTGGAGAACCACGCCGACTCTTCATCTGTTGAAAACCGTCATCATCCATGATACCACGCCCTGTTTCTCTTCGCTCACTTTTACTCTCTTTGTTCTTGGGTCTCACATAATGCAGGGGCTCAACAGATTTCTCCTTGGATCGTATCAATTCATATCCTAGTTCGAGAATACAAGATAACCTCCCGATCGCACCATCTCCAACAAACTGTTTCTGCTGCTTATGTCCTGGTGTAGGCGATGAAAGCTCAGTACCACGTGAGTTCTGCTCCTCACACAGTACCTCACTGTAGGTGGGCAGCTGTAAAGGTGAGGCCACAATACCAAACTCACTATCAAGTTGTTGACTCTATGGTGGGGTGGAGGGTTCACCAGTAATTTTCAATAAACCCTCCACTTACCTCTGATAAGCACTAATAGTATGATGTCCATCACTATTGTCATCATGGCCGGTTAGTAACTTATCAAAATTCTTCCCCTAAAATACTGTCTCTCCGTTGATCACTATTTCTACTCATCTGCTTGATTTATTTTAGTATCCCCTTAAGCTACAGTAGTTCCTATTTAATAATATAGTTATCTTCTACTAAGCCAACACTTGTCATGCCTGACTCTTACAGTGACTTTACTTTGCCTTTAAGTTCACTACTTTTGTTTAATTAACTCCTTCATCAAACCGCCAAGCATATAACATTCATTTGATGGTGGAAAATCAACGAATTTAGGGAACTTTACAATTTCATTGTTACACTTCTCGGAAAGGTAATTACTGCCAATATAGTTCTCTCTTGTCTTACTGTCAAATCTTCTCCACACAATCTTTTGATTGACCTTATTATAGAATAATTATTTATCTTTGTTAATTAAATTTTCATTATAGAATACAGTGCATGTATTAACAATTTGATCCTTACTCTCCGAATACCTTGCTGTAGAGACATAGGCCAATACAGAATTTTCAGTGTACTCACAATATGCCATTAGTAATTCGCTACACATCACCTAATATGCCAGCAACAACCCGAGGGCCCCGTAGAAATCCATCTGGTAACACGACTTGTTTACATTATGGCGGTGGATGCCAAACACCAGCTCACTTCCCACCACCAACATTTTCTGTTGTTGTTGTTGCTGTTCCCCAGGCTGCCTGGCCGAACAGCCCCAAGGCCCTGAGCAAGACCAAGGCCATAACCGACCGCCCCCTCAGAACCCTCCCTGCCTACCACAATAAAGCCTGGGTGACCGAAGCCATTCCATGGCGGGGAGCTGAGGAGGGTGCGGAAACGCCCGGGAAACCAAAGCCCGACCCAGGGCCCTGTGCCCCTCAGCAATTATGAAGAGAAAGTTGAGGGGCAAAGGAAAAATGTGACACTTTGGCTTCCAATTTTGGTAGATTGGGAGGTCAATCCACAGAAGAGACGCCGTCACTTGAGATTTAGAGAATATATAAGTAAAAGGAACAGTCAGATTAAGCTATGGGTATGGCAGAGATTGCTCAGTTCTCAATCTGATAGACCAGCCCATCACCACATGACTAGAACCCAATCCTCTCAGCATCAGCTAGGAAAGGCCCTAGAAAGCCGCCTTTGGTGGGGGGATAGCTCCCCTATTTCAACCACTTTCGGGGTTGGGCACCCGCCCAACATTTTCTGTTAACGCTCGTATCAGTCACTGAACATCAATTGTTGTCACAGTTCACATGGATCACTCAGATTAATCCATGCTCCAGTATAAATTAACAGGTAAATACAAGACCTGTTCACCTCCCTCCGTACGTCCAGCATTGCCAACTAGATCTAGATAAATAGATAGATACATAAATAACTTCGGTGTCATCTTGTGACACGCTATGGCTCACAATTAGTTACTAACTTACTAGCTCGTAGGACTGAACTCCTTATTATACACTTGGTCTAAAATCTTGACTACAGATTTTGTTGTTTCTAGTAGTTTTGTTTTCGGTCATGAGTGTCAAATTAAGGGAAAATAATGTCTAAGATTCAAAATTGTCTTCTCAATGTGGGTTTCATTTACCAACTTTCTCTCATCAGATACCTCTCCTGTTTCTAAGGTTTTACTTAAGATCTCTGACAAGATTAGTTTCCTAATACTTATGCACTTCTCACAAAAATGTTGAGTGGGAAAAATTTAGCTTTTAATGCACATATAGCAGAGGTTGCCACAGATTTTGAGATTGAAACTGAAATAGTTTTATTAATCTATAATATATTACATTATTTATACATTATTTTATTTTATAAATATTATTCTAGCTGAGCCTTTTGAGAGTTAGCTCTCTTGAGAGACACCTTTTTTGAAATAGTGGGAAAGCTCCAGATTCATTAGCCCCCCCCCCCCCCCAAAAAAAAAATCCGAGGCCGTTTGTAGCATCAACTACCTGCCAGGCGGGCATATTTACCGAAAACGAGCTTCATTCCATGCTCTTTTTCATGCATAAACAAGAGCCAGAGCGTAATACAATTATGTATCTGTGAAAGGGCGATAATAGAGCTTTCCAATGACACCTGAATCATCCTTATACATACACGGGTTATCCTTTAGCGATCGCACAACCGGAGGTGAAAATACCGTAAATAAGGTAATTTCCTCAGTGTTTTCCTTATCTCGCGAGGCTGGGTGAGTGTAGGGAGGCGGCGGTTGTCCCAGAACCGTTCCAGTGGTGGTGCCGAGCGGTCAGAGCTCGCCTATCGTCTTCCCAATGCGTGGACGCTCTCTCAGAGCCCCTAATGTGCTCAGAATGCCGCCCGTCATATGACGGGTACCGGAGGATAGTCCATTTATTTCTCGCCCGTCATATGACGGTCACCGCGGCTTCAGTGTTAACTATAATTGTTAAATAAATTTTTTAGTTTTAGAAATATACCATATTAAAGTACATATTATTAGAACACTTACTGCACACATACACACTCAACATAATATTACACATATAGAGTACTGTGCATAAAACTACAGATATTGCCTACATTTTAACTAAAATGCAACAGAAATGTTTTTAAACGTCCGCCAGTGTGGCTGGTTTAAGCTCGATTTGGAAATAATTAATTATATTTAGCATACTGTATAAAGCAATATTTGAGATGACGGGGTTGCAAGCAACCAAATTAGCAACCCCCTCAGATACACTCATAAACCAAGAAGAGACTCAACCAACCAGAGCCAGGATAGCCAACATAAAGGAGAGGAAAAGAACGAAGCGAAGGGCACATATCCGGACCGAGAAAGAAACAACGCAGTCCAGCATAAATAATCCACATTCTCCATGGGACCAGCAAACAACGCACCTATATCAACGCCACCTACCGGGACCTACATGAAATGCATGGCCACTTAATGAGCATGAACTATTTCCGTGCCAATCACAGGGGTCCCTCCCGGACCAATCACAGGATCCGGGATACGTGAAAAAGGCGTACCCACCCCAGGAACCAGATTTGAATTATAGTGAGGAAGAGTTTATGCTAATACCTCATCAACCTCCAATGTCATATTTCCACAGATGAAACCAAAAGAACCTCCTCTACAGTGCAGAAAATGACCTGTGTCCACAATAATGACCTGTGTCCACAATAATGACCTGTGTCCACAATAATGACCTGTGTCCACAATAACATATAAATAAAGAGTAACGAAAGCCTTGCATGCAACGTTGAAAATCAGGGAAAAGACAAATACATTCAAAACATTTATTCTGCACCCATGCAAGCTTTCTAAAATTATATAATTATAAGAAATAAAGAATAACTATATCCATGTATTTCTATGTCAATTATAATTTTAAGGCAATTATTAACTTCACAACAATTAAAAGATCGAAATCTCCATGTCCCTACGATTCCGAAATGAATTAAATTAGACTCAAATTATCATCCAAATATAGCCTGACCGAAATATATGATCGATAGGCAAACAGGAGGCAATACCTTCCACTAGCTAAGCTTTTAGTGGGTATCTAACTATCTACCAGTGTCGGAGTTACTTCCGAATAGGACTAGCCATTTTCCCTATAAAAAGTTCAATGAGTGTGGCGACTCATAGGTGTGTTAGAGGAACTAGAAGTGACCGTCTCTAGTCGTGTGTGAGAGGCAGTTCCCTTTGGTTTCCAGTCGAGGAAGAAATTACGAGTCCTATGTCGCCCAGATTCCCTATCATGGATATTACTTCTCCTCCACATCCATACCCTAAGTGTCTCTGTGTTAATATATTTTGGGAATTATTGTGAAGGTAATATAAAATATGCGAGTGTTCAATTCAACTTTGTTTTAGAGGCCTTTTCTGGACTCTCATTGCCCAACTTTGTTCACATAGTACAATAATCTAACTTCTATCTGTGCAGGTGAATTATATATATAATACTTGTGATTTAACCAATTTAAGTCTAAATCAACGTTCTTATATTTGTTATTTACTTTACATACTCTATATTATATGTAATACTTAGTGAACGCTCACATATTTTATTCAGTTGTTTTATTATTGATTGAGTGTCCAAGTTCGCAGTGAAGTGTGTACCGAGAGCAATTTTCCTTCCTAAAACTTATACTCAAACTCAGGACGGATCTACGTCCCATTTTCATAAGAGATCACTTAGAGTACCAAGTCATCTACATTAAAAGTGAAAACCCATTCCGTTGAGATTGAATTAATCTATATTCAAGATTTCCAATCTATATTAGTTCTTGTGAATAATCCGATCAATTACGCTACCCGGTTAATGATATTATTTCACAACCAAGCTAGGTATTCCGATTACACATTCCTGTATTCATCAGCCCTTATTTCGGCTATTTATCAAACACTACGTAGTTCTGTGTCTTAATAGTATTCTATACTTTATCAACCTGTATTCGGGTTATTCTAAATCGCTACTTCGTTCTGCGTCTTTATTTTAATTCCAGTAGTTTGTTAATTCATTCAAACTTACTGCATCAGCCTTCATTTTGGCTATTCAAAGTCGCTACTTCGTTCTGTGATTTTATTTCATTTACAGTAGTTTGTGAATTCATTCAAACTCCTGCATTGGCCCTCGTTTTGGCTAATTATCTGTCACTACTTCGTTCTGTGTCTGATTTTATTTATAGTAGTTTGTTAATTCATTCAAACTCACTTCTATAGCTAATATTCCGCTATATTTATTCAATACATATTTGTTGAATCTGAGTTCCTCATTTTAGCTAGTTTACGATTGAATTTATTTTTCGTGTATCGTGTGAGAGATTATTCACAATTATTCTTTTATAGTTAAATTGTATATTTAATTACCTTACCAACAATAGTAAAGCTAAGTTCATATCTGTTGTTACTGATTTAACGTTGCACTAAATCAAGTATTTATTCAGCCTGACCGCAGTACTTTGAACCTTAACCTCTCGCGCGGCAGCTTTGACCGCCGACCTCGCCTGGCGAACTATTTGTATTTCGAGCCACGCGTACCTGTGTGTACCTGAGTAGATGATCTCAGCTACCCAAATTTATTGATTATTATTCCTCTCGATATACACTTGACTCGTATATGTATTGTCATCATATATTATGTGTTTATCTTGTAGAATTGTATATTTCATGTTTGAAGCTTTGTAAGTGACATACAGTAATTATTCATGAAGGAGTAAACTCTAGTTAACTCTTTTCAAGTCACATTGATTACACATTGGACTCATACTCTATAGTTGAGATCCGAGTGTCCCATTTATATGTACCACTGTGTTAATAATAATAAACTAGTGTAATTATCCCATGTGTTTATTGCATTTGGAGCGTGATTGAGTAACTTAGAAAAATCATTATTATTGCTAGCTGTGTTCCTGTCAAGCAGGATTTGATTCTAAGTATCCTAAACAAGGAGCTTTATAGAATGAATAAATAAGCGAGTTGGATTACAACGACGCATAACAATGTTACTACATCATTTGGGCATCTTTTACTTGTATAATGACCATGTGAACATTGAAGAACCAGAAAATAGGTGTAACGAGCAAATAGCCAGTGAAAAATGTATTACTGTGAGGGAAGGGGGTGACGAACGCATATGAAGGAGAGCAAAATAGATGTGCTCCCTTTGGAGGTTTGAGCCACACTGATGGCTTTGGCCATCTCTCGCACATGTATGAGGGAGGTAGGGAAGTGTAGAAGGGGTGACTCGACGTATTTGAGGCGGGAGAGAGGAAGAAGGGAGGGAAAGAGGAGGGAAAAAGTAGAGTAAAGGAGGAGAGGAGAAGTTGAGGAAGAAAGGGTGGAAGGAGAGGGAGGGGGAGGGTAAGACATATGTAAGGGGAAGAGAGGAGGGGGTGGTAAGAAGACATGCCACCTAATCTCATACTGCTTCCAAACTCGGGCATTTTTTGCTGTTGTTTATAAGTGCCATCTTTCAGAAGGAACGTCACATTCACCCAATAAAACATTCTAAGAGTAACGTCGCAGCCCTTGGGTTAAAGCTGTATATACATGAAAGGCGTAATAACAATTTAATTCACACATACCACCTACCACTATGTAAGCTTCAAATACGTAGTTATTCATAAATACACAATTATGATTACTGCCATTTGGTTTTGGTGTTAAGACAATGTATAAATACAAATCGCTTTCACTTGCACTCAAACTTTCAATAGTTATCTCAACCACTACTATTACTCCAAAAAATAATCTACAAGTAGCTCCTATTTATATCAATTTGTTGGTATTCATATATGTAATAACACTTTAAAGGTGGGGGCTCATGGGTTGAGATAAACATGGAATGATAATCGCCAAGCTGTACATAATTATCTTGCAAAATGCAATGGCACTGAAATAATTATTAACAATAGTATAAAGGATTTTGTGGATCGTCTATACCGGGCCTGTGACGTCACAAGAGTGTAAGTCCACCATCCAGTCTAGAATAAGGATACTGGTGTGACGTCACCATGACGTCACAGGCCCGGTATAGACGATCCACAATTCCTTTATACCATTGTTAATAATTATTTCAGTGCCATTGCATTTTTCAAGATAATTATGTACAGCTTGGCGATTATCATTCCATGTTTATCTCAACCCATGAGCCCCCATCTTTAAGGATCTTTAAAGCTGAAATGTTTTGTTTCTACTATGAATACTTTTAGATATTCTGTTCCAGATCTTGACGCGATGATAATTAACTAATGTTTGTAACTGATTTGAAATCCTTAGGGGAACTGCTAGTAGATTGGAATTTCGCAAAATATATCTATATATGAGAAACTGAAATATTTCATTATGTGTATGATTGGTAATTGACTTGTAAACCGTATTAGCCTAACAGTATATACTTATATTTAACTTTAACATTTTAAGATGAAAAGACAATAATTTGTATGTTCATGTCTTGATTTATGAGAAATAGTTATGATACGTTTTGGAGCTGTTACTAGTGTTTGTACTTTAGCTTTGCATGCATCACCCCATTCTGTGTCAAAATAAATATTATTGGAATCAACTAATGAATAATAAAGTATATGTATTGCATTGCTATGACATTTAAAACAATTCTTATGGAATTTAGTATTCCACACTGCTTGGTTACTTTATTTCTAAAATTTTGAATATGTACTGTCCAATTAATCTGTTTGTCTATTATTACTCCAACACATTTAATATTATCTAGCTACTTATTTTAAATCTCAATTGCCAACTCCGTGTTTTCGGGAATGTTCATATTTCTATGGAAGTATATATAGTCAGTTTTGCTAATATTTAAAGTTAACTTATTGCATTTAATTCAGTTGTTTCCTTTTACTAGCTTATTACTCACTATGTGTATCAAGGCCTGAAGGTCATGGTGGCTTGTGTACAACATACTGTAATGAGCAAACAAGATGAATTAAATAAAAATAATACTATTAATCATCTGGTTACTGATATAGCGCCCATATCTCCTCCTTGAAGGATTCACAACCACTTGATCTTTGTTAATTTAATCAACAAGATACCATTACCCATCTCTCTTGCTCAAGGGGAGACGGTAACCGTCGGCTATAGCCAAAAGAAACTTTTCACCTTGAGTGGGGCTTGAACGCGTGTCTGCAGGTTGGGGAGCAGACACGCTATTGACTGAGCCAGTCGGACGGCTAATTTTAGTAAGGTACCGGTACTGCTATTTACAAATTGTTAAATATACATATATAAGAAATAATAATGATAATAACATTGATCATTGCCGTACTCCATACATTTTACTTTTAGTATCTGACTTACAATCATTAAATTGATATGTGTTCTACTGTCTGTACAATATCGAAATGGAGCATAAATTAGTCCTTAAAACCATGATAATCCAGTTTAGTAAGCAATCTGTTATGGTCTACTGTGTCAAAAGGCGTTTAAAGATCTAACAAATGTTGCTCTGGCACATTGATTTCTTTGTTATCAAATGAATAAAGAACATCTTCAGTAAATGAAGTAAGGGCTGTTCCGGTTGATATACTCTTTCTAAACCCTTGTTGAAAGTCGGTTAAAATGTGATTATCATTACTAAAGTTTACAATTTTATTGTATATGAGTTTTTCAAGGATTTTGCTTATCGAAGGAAGTACATATTCAAGTCGGTGATTCCTGACTTCTCTCCTATCTCCTGATTTAATACATTGGAGTTACTTTAGCTATCTTTTACTTGCCTTTAAAAACGAAGCATTGCATAGATGTAGTATTACTGAATTTACTGGATATATTCTGCTTGCAACTGCTATAATAATTTTAATGGGAATTCCGTCACAGCCCGGCGAAGAATCTCTTAACTGGCAGAGCACCTTCATCATATCATCCTCAGTGACATGAGTGAAGTTGCTTGTGTGTTTGTTAAATATATTTTATAACAGATCTAGTGAGGTTCAATATTCTCTGCATATACACATGTGTCATCCATGTCTATTTATCTTATAACATATTGTTGTGTATCTATCTAATTATATATTGGCTTGTTTAAAATTACTAGGTGTAACACCGTCATTACTAGTAACACCTTGCAACCTGGCTAACACTAAAACATATTAAATATCTCGTAGAGAGCCAGCTGGTTTGGGGTAGGCCTTGTGACTCAACCCCTCAAAAAATCAAAGCTGCCACCACTCACATTTGAGGTATAGAGACTAGAGATTGTGGTAAGCACTACCGGGCGGGTGGCCAAGACCATGCCAGGCATGCCCAGCTCGGCTGGTGGGACCAGTCCTACTGCTCCTGCCAGACCAGCAGGGGTGCCAGCTATGACGACGGGAAGGCCTCCGGGACCCCTGCAATCTGAATGGCAGTGGATGCCCCAGAACAAACTCTTGACTTGCGGGGTGGTCGTGACAGTGCAAACGAATCATGATCCCAAAAACCTGTTCCGTGGCTTAACACTCAGAGGGGTCTTTGGGTTGGAGACTGGAACATATTGACCCCCTCAGATGATGACTGACTACCCCCTTTATCTGGGGAGCTGTAGTGGCTTAGGGTCGACATAGTGGCCCTCTCTGAGGTGAGGCGGCCCGGCGATGATGAGATCAGTTGCGATGGTTACACATACTACTGGTCTAGCTGTGGCAACGGTTTCTTGCCAAAGGGAGGTGGCTGTTGTGATCTCTTTTGCCCTGAAAGTTGAGGATTGCGGGGCCTTGGTTTCAGAGACCAAATCTACACCGCTGGACTTATCTATCCAGTACTGCTGGTGTGGCCAAGGGGATCGATTACATACTTGTAAGCACTCATTGAAGGACCATCCAGAACTGCAGAGTCTGTAGGAGTGCCGAGGTATTTGCTACTGACCACAGGCTTGTTGTTGCTACACTCAGACTATGCCTTAAAACCAGAAAAATCTCAAAATCTTATCCCCCAGGGTTTCACCTTGAGAGGCTCAAGGATGAAGATCATGCAATGGAGTATACAGTGGCAGTCTCAAACCAGTTTGAAGCGCTTGGCTCCCTGGAGGATCCTTTAGAGTTGTGGGAAAATTTTAAAAGTGTAGCCCTGTCAGCAGGTGACGAGTGCATTGGTGTCAAACCAGGGTCAAGGAGAGGTTTCCTATTGGGTGAGAAGCTGGGCCTAATAGAAGAGAGTAATGCTTCCAGATTGATTGGATATTTGGATCAGCACAGGGCCCTGTCTCGCAGAATGAGAACTTCGCTATGGATAGACAAAGAGAGGTATGCCAGGGGACTCGCTGAGGAGATTGAGGTACATTCCTGCAACATTCGTGGCCTTTCCTCTAACTTCCATTCTGTGGAACACCACCTCTCCTCTGCCAACCCTCTCTTTCTCACCGAAACTCAGGTGTCTCGGACTACTGACAGCAAACCCTTCTCTGTATCCTCCTATTATCTGTATCCTCAGTTTCAAGCCAAATGTGGATGTTGCATATTTGTATGCAACAATCTCGCTTTCTCTCGTGTTCCCAACTTTGACTCTTCTGAATTCTCAACTCTCTGGCTAAAGCTTTCTTGTCGCTCTTAAACTAAACATTTCTGCGCTTTTTATCTCTCCTTTAATTCTACTGACTATCCAAAATTCTTTGACTATCTAACTTATAATTATAGTGGAGCACATTTTATCTATCTCTCCTTTCGCAGAAATCTCCATCCTAGGAGATTTCAACGTTCACCATCGCCAATGGCTCTCCTCTCTTTCCACTGACCAACCTGGTGAACAAGCCTACATCTATTCTATTTTAAATGACATAGAGCAGTTAGTCCAGCAACCCCCCCGTATTCCGGATCGCTTCGGAGATCAGCCCAACATTCTTGACTTATTTCTAACTTCTAACCCTTCTGCTTATACTGTAAATCTTTTCTCTCCTTTGGGCTCCTCCGACCTTAAAGTTATCTCTGTCACCTGTCCTATCTCTCCAGACAGCCACCCGATCCTCCCAGACGGCGGCACTTGTGGCACTTTGGCACTGCCGACTGGGCGGCTCTTTGGCAGTACTTCTTTGATTTCCCATGGAATGACTTTTGCTTCCGTGGCCGGGGATCCTCGGAGAGTGCTGAACGCATTACCGAGGTAATATTCTCGGGCATGGAAGTTTTCATTCCATTTTATTTCCCTCAGTCTAATGCAAACAAATCTTGGTTTATTCACGCTTGCTCTACTGCTGTTTGCAATAAGGACATTGGCCCTGTCACTCTTTCAACTCTGGGGGAGGCACTCGCTACAGGCAGTTCTGTCTTTTGTCTCCCTCACTCACAAAGAAAAAAATAAAATAACTTTCAGCCTGTTTACTGAGCCTTGAAGAAACTCCGCTCTAAGCCTACCCTCAGGCTAGTTCAGTTCCGACGGCGGATGGCCAACTTGCATCGAGTGATGATGAGTGCAGAATCAGCTGGGCTGAGTACTTTGAGCAGCTGTACATGGCCAGTGTTTCCAACAGACAGCTTATTTCGTGGACGTCGAACCACCTGTGCCCAATCCACCAATTAGTGAAGACCCTTCCTTCCTTGCCAAGGTAAGGGAGGTCGTGGGTAAGCTGAAGGGAGGGAAAGCTCCTGGTATTTGTGGCATTTCTGGAGAACTACTGAAAGGTGGGGTTGAGTCCATGGTCCATGGGATACAAGCAGTCCTGACTACTGTATGACAGACAGATACAACTCTTTTTGGCTGGAAAAGGGGTTTGGTCACCCCTACCTGGAAAAGGAAAGGGGAAATATAGGACTGCAATACCTACTGTGGTATTACACTGCTCAGTGTGCCAGGCAAATTCTTTGCCCATATCCGACAGTGCGAACTTGAGGCCACCTGCTAAAAGAGCAGAGACCTGAGCAATCTGGATTTACACCCAAGAAGTCAATATTTAGCTAGATTCTGGTGTTCTGGGTGCTTGTGGAATGCCAACTTAAGTTTGAGAAAGGGCTGTTTGCAGTTTATGTTGATCTCAAGAAGCCATTTGACTCGATACACAGAGAGACACTCTGGGAGCTACTATGGATAAGCAGGATTCCTGTGGCGATTATTTACTTGGTATCTGGACTCAATAGGAACAGAGAGTGCTGTCAAGTTTGGTGGGTGACCATCCTTCTTCTTTTCAACACTTGTATGGACTGGTTACTGAGCCAGATAATCGGGCAGAGTCTCTGAGGACCAGACATTAGTAATATCACGATGGCAGATCTTGATTTTACCTGATGATTCAGTGATCTTAGCGAAGACATATTCTCTGATTGGCTCTTGAGGCACTCCATGGTGAGTCAGAGCTATTTGGTTTAAAGGTCTTTTGGACTAAGACATTGGTGATTTATTGGATGATGCAGTGCAGTCTGTTCAGGCATTTGGTGATTTATTGGATGATGCAGTGCAGTCTGTTCATGCATGTGGTGAGGACTTAAAGATCTTGGATGAATAAATGTATCTTGGTAGTGTAATCCATAATATTGGTGCGTTGGGATAGGATGTTAATCGTCGTCTCGGCTTAGCATATGGAGTAATGGATTCACTCAACAAAAGTATATGGTGCTGTCAATGCCTGTGCAGAATGATGAAGCTGTGGATCTTCAAGTTGCTGGTGCTCCCTGTTTTGTTATATGGATGTGAGACATGGACACTTAACAGTGAGTTGAAGAGATGCATCAACTCCTTTGGTACTAAATATCTTTGCAGGATCATGGGTAATCATTGGCATGATCACGTCTCAAACCAGTGACTACTCCATGACACTGATTCAAGATACATTAGTTGCATAGTCTGTGAATGCCAACTTCGGCTTTATGGGCATGTGGTTTGCCTCCCTGAAACAGACCCTGCTCATCAGGTTGTCTCTACAGAAGACAACCCTGAGTGGAGGAAGCCCAGGGGAACACCATGGAACTAATGGCAGAGGCAATTCAGCCAATTTTGCGATAGAAAACTTGATATAAGCCGGGCTGAAACCTGGAGTCACACCCAGGAGTAATAGGAGGAACCACTACAGTGGTGTCAGAGGGTGAGTGCGGCTACACACGGACGCTGTGTATGCCTCCATTGATTGACTGATTGATTGTAATCAAATAGCATACAATAAGTTTAAAACTAGCTTCCTCGGTTGAATTAAAAACCTTGCTTCCTAAAGCCTAGATAACATTAAACTTATTAATTGAGGAAATTCCCTCATACAATGGTCAAATGTTAAATGCTGCCTAACACGAAATATTACAGTCGCTGTGACTGTCCAGTGGAAAATTGGAAGGTCTAATAATGCATTACACGCACCTGGGCGGGTCATAAAAGTAATGGGTGACCTGAGGTAACAGGTTGAATTACATGGCAATGTTTTAGCTCATCTCCCCCCCCCCCCCCCTCTCTCTCTCTCTCTCTCTCTCTCTCTCTGTCTCTCTCTCCCTCCCCCCCCCCCCCCCAAAGAGCTACGACGGAACTTTACACCAGAATACTGGATATCAGGGACGCATTTTCGCGATTCCCTGAGCTTAAATTGGATTTGACATCTACTTAAGTATATTTTGATGTCAGCGCCAAAACGGCCTAGACCCAAAGTATGTTAAGGTTAGAATCGAAAATCTCATAATTAAAGTTTTCGGACTATAATATAGTTAACAATATTTGAGTAGAGGAGACTTTCTTTAAATATATTGCATTATATTATGGAGGAGAGGGAATCAGTGTGTGTTGGCTAACTGAAAATGACAAACACTTTTATTGTATTCCAGTTACTCATGACAATATTTTATCTTCAAAGGCCATCAACAATAAACGTACTTAGAGGTGGCTTAACTCGTAGTAAGAAATTACGAATTGTATCTCTCCAAGTAGCTGGATTATTGCAAGGCAAATCTTGACTAATACTCTAAAATTATTTTGTGTACTCACTAGTTCAACCTGTTATTACATTGGCTTCACTACCGGAAGCTGCCTTTATTCTAATAGTGACGTCAAATATCAGGCTACATGTCGAAGACCTCGGTCAGCCGTTTGAGTTACCGAGCTATTCTTTAAGTTCAACGTACATATGTTTTGACATTTTGGCCAGCTTAAATAGGTCTGGCGTTCAATTGGCTTTATAATAAGAACACATGTAATGCCAAAATGAAGCTCTGATCAAACAAATGCAATATATAAATTCATCCAAAATAATCTATAATCATTTGTAGTGGATAACTAAGGAAATACTATGATGGAATATTTTATCACATTTTTCCATGCTTAATCTTTACATCAAAGTATATATATTTTCCCTGCTCAAGCTGCTCACAGATTTCAGTTAACCCTTTCCAATACCAGCGACGGCTCAGATCCGTCAGTACAATAGTGTTGTACTAATACTATACTCGGTTATAATTCAGCTGAGGGTAAATTGAATCCCACAGCCATTGATTTCTCGATAACTAACGGACAAATATAAAACTACCATGTCTCTGCTTCAAACTAGTGGCTAGTTTTTATTATTAACAAAATATTTCGCTACAAAACCTGTATAATAATGGAGTAATCAAGATTACCGTAAGCTGGAATAAAAACATACTATAGCGACGGCTGTCATCTGTCAATAATATACGACCCTTGTTCCAAGTTGGAGCCGCTAACATGACTAGGAGGTAATGCTGTGAGGGCAACACTGCTCATACTACTCCCTCACTCCTCAAGGCCCTGATACTAGGTACAGCACAAATTCCATCCCAATAATAACTTCCCATTGATATATCGGGATTCGAACCCGGGACCACTGGATTACCAATCCAGTGGCATGAACGCTCCGCCACAATTCCCCATATATATTGTTACTTATCTTGATTCAGAAGTAGTTAACTTGATAAAACTAGACAGAACAGACAATATGAAAATGTATCAAACAGCTGAAGGCCAATAGAACTTAAAATGTTAACGTTTATTATGTTGTTACTTGCTTTCCTTTTAGCTGTTGGGACTATTTATCCTTTATACTCTGATACACTACAATTATGATAAATCAGGAAACTATTTCAAGTCATATAGAATCATTTCAAAGGGGATATGATAGAGGTGTTCAAGTGGGTTAGTGGGATTAACAAAGGGGACATGACAAATGTACTAAAGCTCAGTGATAGCGAAAGAACTCGTACCAATGGTTTCAAATTAGATAAATTTCGTTTCAGAAAAGATATAGGCAAATATTGGTTTGGTAACAGAGTTGTAGATGGGTGGAATGGACTACCAAGTGCTATAGTGGGATCTAAAACTGTAGGGAGCTTTAAGATAAAATTGGATAAGCATATGGACGAGAAGGGTTGGGTGTGAAGGGGGATCAGCCGGGTTGGGCCAATCAGCGCTCTGCAGACCCCCATAATCCTGCGTTAATCTCTAACCGTTTTGGTAAGATGATCCTCAGGGTATTAGAGTGTGAAGCCTATAATTGGGCTTTGTAATTGAATTGGGGTTGTGTGGGACAGGGATCTGCCTTGCTTAGGCCAATCGGCTTTCTGCAGACTCCCATTTTCTTATGTTTCTTATGTTATTTCAAGGTTTAATATTCGGTAGGCTATAATTTAAGAATAGAGAAAAGGCTTTGTATGATCGTAAGGACTTTTAATGAATCTTGATTAACATTAAAATATAAATTTTATTAAGATCTTTGATATATATATATATATAATTCATTCAGTTCGTTAACCTTTTAAAGATTATGATTTACGGTGCTCTTATTCTCTTTCCTTGTTATTCATTAATCATTGTCCTTTTTACGTATCTTAAATCATTATTATTCTTTTTATTATGTTAGCCAATTAGTTATTCTTATTCTTTCTTATTAATGCAAGACTTTTAATGAATCAATATAATAGATCAGGGAATATAACAAAGTCACATATAAAAATGAAATTGTATTTATAAAACAAATACAGTATTTAACAACCACACAAAACATTGGGTGATTATGAAAGAAATTAATATATAGCATTTCAGGATCGTTTTGTATCCGTTATGGTTCACTTTAACTACATAGAATAATGTTGATTTGCTTTACAATATAAATTTAAGTCACAATAATTTAATAGGACTTAAAACAATGCTTAACCCCTCAGACCCAGTTGGGTTCTGAGGCACCCATAACAAACACCCCCCGCGAAACCCGGTAGGGCTCTGAGGCTCCGGGTACTTGCGTATAAATTATGCTTTCGAATGGCGCGTGTAAAATGTTGTTGTTGTTGGGTGGTAGACAGCGCCACCACACGTGAACTACGCCACAACAACAGTCTCTACCCTGACGCCAACATGGATAGTACGCCAAACAGTGATTCCGTTGTGTCCGATACCGTGCTCCCTACGGCGCCCGCCCAAGCTCGTCGCGTCTTTTGCAGACGACACCGCCAAAATGTGTTATCTCCAGGAGGTATTGAGGAGACATTGAGAGTTTATGAGCGTGCTGAAGGAGACCATATTGTTGATGATGAAGACAATGATAAATCGTCTAATTATAAGTCTAGTGATTATGGTGAGGACAGTGACAATAGTACTCAATTTAGGGGATTTGCGAGTGAACATGAGAGTGATGAGAGTGATGAAGGTGATGTAACAG
Source organism: Paralithodes platypus (assembly GCA_032716605.1). NCBI lineage: Eukaryota > Metazoa > Arthropoda > Malacostraca > Decapoda > Lithodidae > Paralithodes > Paralithodes platypus. The sequence continues at coordinate 14,887,599 of CM064539.1, forward strand.
CTTTCGCGGAAGCTGTTTTAGCTGAAGAAAGTGAAGTGGGGAAAGTGAGTGAGTGGGAGAGTTCAAGGTCAATCTCCAAGTTTCACTTGAGTGACACGACTCCAAGCCCTTCGCCAGCTAAATCGCCTTTCAAGCTACGCTTTTATAAGAAGCAGGTACTTGAGAAGGCGGCCGCGGTAGCCAAGGAAGAAGCCAAAAGACTTGGTGAGGATGAGGCTGTGAGTGAGGGTGAGCGTGGTGACTCATCTCGCCCGCCATTGTCTCCCTTATCTCCCCAAGCCACCCAAGATGATCCGGGCGCCCCCCATTCATCCCCACCACCCCCACCACTGCCAAGGGTTGAGGACCCCCCACTTTCGGCCTATTTGCCTTCTAGGTCCTCCAACAGGAGACATACTTCTGCCGAAAAGGGGAAAGGCAGGAAATATGTGAAAAAAGGACAGCAAACTAGGCGGGCTTTGTTCGAGGCTCCCGCGGCGTCCACCCCTGCCGGCCCCAGCCATACGCCCCTGCAACTTTCCCCACGGTCCTCCCCCCCTCTCCAGCCATCAACATGTGTTCCTGACAAAGTTTTTGAGCTCGCATCACCAATACCTGGGCCTAGTGACAGTGGAACATTGCTTCCTGCCACTCGTCGCAGGCAAAGGAGCCCAGAACCTCGGGGGGACATAGCCTCACCTGCCACTCCTTCCCCACCTCGCCTCCCCGCATGCCACCCACACATCACTCGTTCCCCGCCAGATTATGTGGGGGACACTGACGATGAAGGGCACCTCACAGATGACTCTGGCCATGACTATATAGGTCCACCGTCAGGGCAAGATGACCACTCTGACGACGACGACTACATGGACATGGACGACCCTCAACCCATCCGCTCCGCCCGGGGGCGTCGTGCTGTGGCCCGCCCTGGCCGCCGCCCTGGCCGCCCTAGGGAACGTGCCTCCCGAGTTGGCCGTGGGTGTGCTGGGCCACCATCTGGAGCTCCTCGTGGGCATCGCTAAGACCCATTCTACGTTTTTCAGTGGGAAGACCTGGCTGATGGGGAAGATTACAACCCTGATGTGCCAGCTTTTGATGAGGTACAGGAGGGTTCAGGAATTACCCCCAATTTTCCCACAGGCCCCAATGCTCCACCACATGAGCTTTTTGAGGCCTTTTTTGATGAGGAAGTTACCGGATTTGTCATCAAGGAGACCAACAAGCAGCACCAATTCCAGGTCCACACGTTTGACAAGGTGACCAAGGGCCACATGTGGCAGTGGACCCCAGTGACTCATCACGAGTTCATGGTCTTCCTGGCACTCACCATGGTAATGCCTCATGTCAAGAAGCATAGGTTGCCTGACTATTGGATCACCAATGATCTCATATCCACCCCTGCCTTCAAGAAATATATGTCTCGCGACCGGTACCTTGACATCCTTGCAGCGCTCCATCTTGTCACCAACACCGACGTCCACTGCCCAGACAAGCTGTGAAAGATTAGGATGTTGTACGAGATGATGCGACACCGCTTCTCCTCCTACTTCAAGCCCTTCCGCAAGGTCGTCATTGACGAGTCTTTTGTGCTGTTCCGGGGAAAGCTCAGCTTCCGGCAGTACATCCCCTCAAAGAGACATCGCTTTGGCATAAAATTCTTTGTGCTGTGCGACTGCCGAGCTGGCTAAGTCCTGGACTTCCTGGTCTACAGTGGGAAGGAAGGAGACGTGCTTGTGGATCCCCTCATTGGCTTTGGCAGAGCAGTGGTGCAAGCCATGATGGACAGCTATTTCCATAAGAATCACGTCCTCTACACGGACAACTACTACACGTACCCCACTCTCTCAAAGTACCTCCATGAGCGCAAGATGGGGACTGTAGGCACAGTACGAGGGAGAAGGAAGGGCATGCCACCTTTCCCTCCAAAGACCAAGGAGGGTCCGGAAGAAGTCGGTCCTGAAGAAGTCGGGGCCCATTCTGGCTATCCATTGGCACGACCAGCGGAAGGTCAACCTCCTGACCACCGTCCAAGCGGGGGAGATGGTGGAGACTGGCAAGGTGGATCGCCGCACCCAGGTCAGGGTGACCAAGCCCGATGCTGTCATGGACTACAACATCAACATGAGGCTGGTGGACAAGTCCGACATGCAGATAGGCTTCATTGACTGTCTGCGTACCTCGTGCAGATGATACAAAAAGTTCTTTCTGCACATGGTGGACATGTCCATTCTAAATGCCTACAATATATACAAGCTTCGGAATGAGAACACACCCAGGAAGTTCAATGCCTACGGAGGTTCCAAAAGCAGGTGTTGAAGGAGCTCCTGGAGAAGTATGCTATGCCACAGAGGGCAGTGGCACATGCTGGGCCCGCCGCTACTGACCGCTTGCACTGTGCATATTACATGAATATGCACAGGCTCATTTCCCTGCCTCTGACAGCAGCAGGAAGAAAGCAGCAGAAGCGGTGCCATGTCTGTTACAACACCAGGCTGAGGGCGAGGTCAGAGAAAAAGTCCACCATGGAGTGTGTGGAGTGCAAGGTGCCACTTCTTTGATTACCACTCCAATCAGGAGTTCTAATCATAGTGAAAGTACCAAAGACAGTGACAATATGTATATACAGTATATAGGCAATAAGTGGAAGTAAAACAATTTATTGTAATACAAAAGTCAAATGTATTATGAGAAACTTGATACAAATACAATAACACCATAATAATATGTGAAAGTGACACATAAATGTATATAAGTGACATTCATATGATTAGAACCCATAGAAATATATACATCAGTGAAAAAAGACACAATAAATTGTATATAAAACGTTTACAAAGCATATAAATAAGTGAAAGTGACACAAGACCTAATATTTGATGGCCAAAGTATAATAAACACCTGTGATAACGAATAATCAGTGCCTAATATAACAATAACCTACCTTAATTACTAATAAAACGTACGGTATCGAGTGAAAATGAGCAATATTAGTGACAGTGATACCCTAATACACATACTTCATGTAATTGGCCTCAAAATAACTATAAAGATATCAAATAAACATCACATTGTCAATATCAACCACTAAAGTCGTCTATGGGAGGCAAACACTCAGGCGCGACGAGCGGCTAGGTGCGTGGTAGCCGGGGCCGGGGCGACGCATCTCAATGCGGGAAGAATTTGCCGCCGAAAATCACTCTATTTCCCGCACTCGCCATTATGCAACCACTGGGGCTAGAGACCTCTACTCAACGGCATTCTACAGAGGAAGGTTTGTGAAACATTTTAATTTTTTATTCATAACAATACATGCTCTATTTATTGAGTTACAGGTGAGTAAAATAGCCCAATCATCGGCAAAACACCCGGGACCACAGTACAGTCGCGAGCTAAGGGCGCCGGGTCTGGAGGGTTTTACTAATACCAATAGTTTTACATCAAATAATTTAAGTATTAACTTTAGTATAATGTCAAACAGATAAATTAGTTACTATATCACATCAAATCTCCAATATTCAATATCCAATCACAAAATTATATCTAATCTATCTATCTATCTATATGCTCAGGCCCAATCCCCATTTTGGGGGTAGCCGACTCAAGACAGAGCAAGAACAGGGAAAACACAAAAACAACATAAAACAAAAAATAAACACAGATAAAAAACACAAACTCACACACATCCAGGTCACCCAGGAGAAGACCCAGAGACCAGGGTTACCAAGGTCGCTCCAGCACTCCCCCGGCCCCTGACCACCCGGAGAGGTTCCGATCTCGGCAGGCAGACATGCAGCGGAGCAAAAGCCACAAGCCCTCCCACCACACTTCCAGGCACACCCTTCATATTAATCGTCCCCCCGGGCCAGGCGCCTGATGGACTATTATCTAGTCGAACTTGCGCGCGACCCCTTACTCCAAATGACCACGTGTTCACTCAACTATTCACAAGCATTCTCCATTCACTCCTGTCCACCACCACTTCCCCTGCCTGATCTATAGTCATTCCTCTATCATCCAAAGCTTTTCTTACACAGTCTCTCCATCTCAATGGGGGTCTTCCTGCCCTTCTATCTCCCCTTGTACCTGACTCACATATTCTCTTTGTAAGCCTTTCATCTCCCATTCGTTCAACATGACCATACCAGCTCAGCACCCTTCTGTCCACTCTGGCTGACAAATGTTCCTGCTGCCCCACTCTCCTACATATCTCTTCATTCCTCAATCTGTCTCTACGAGTAACTCCACACATACTCCTCAAGCAGCTCATCTCCATCACATCCAGCCCTCTTTTCTCCTTTTTCTTCAGAGCCATGTCTCAGCCCCATACATCACTGTTGGCACAACAATTCCTTGATACAGTGCACTTTTTACTTTCACTCTGAGATTTCTCGTCTTCCACATACTTCCCATTGCTCCGAAAACCTTCCTTCCTTCACTCACTCTATGTTTTACCTCCACTTCCATACCTCCACTCCTGCTTATCGTTCCTCCTAGATATTTAAAACACTCTACTTGTTCCAATATTTCCCCATCCAGCCTCACATCTAATCACAAAATTAAATCTCCAATCACAAAAATCCTTAAATCAATATAAGGCTAGGTATTTCCGATATACCTCTGGTTATCTAACGGTCACGAGTTCACTACCGAAATACCGAGTAGTGGTTCGGGCAACTCACTAAAATAAAAAATAAACCTATTATACAAGCCTGTTAAGTCTGTCTCGTCTCCCCAACACACTGCTCTTCTCCCCAGCCAAGAATGTACTAACTTTGAATGAATGAATGAATGAATATAGAAAAGGTGGGTGAGGGTGAAAGAAGGGAAGTTTTTATTGGTTAAGTAGGAGAGACAGTGATAATAGTGGGAGAAATAGGGTGTCGGGGCTTGACCCAACGTGCGTGAGTTGAATAATTGAGCTGGGGTTGAGTTGATTTAGTTGGAGAAGTTACTTTAGTGATTCAGGATGGCTTGCCAAGAAGGGGGCAAGGGATGGGGAGCAAGTTAATTTTGGATGGTATAAGATCGAAAGTGCTTGCATGTTTTGGGGTTGTATTTTTGGGTGGTAGTAATTCGAAAATGGTATAAAAGGGGAGGTAATTTTGGGTGGCATGGAGTCAAAAGGGGTACTGCTGGGGAAGTCTGTCAGTGGCAGAACCTGTAAGAAGGCTGTACTGTTATTATTATAGAAGTTACGTTAAAAGGTTGTTGTCTTGTACTTTGTTTGTGAAATTATACATTTTAATGGGAAGTGAAGCTAGGAATCTAACTTTGAATCTCAAACATCTGTCCTTATAATAAGAGTCCATCACCACACTAGTCCAATCAGAGCTTGGTTCAGGAATTACGTCATCAGCTTAGAGGTGCCGCTATGAATAGGAGGGTGCGGTAGATTGTGTAGGGCCAACCACAGGTAAGAGGCAGGCCGTTGTCCAACCAGATAAGCGGAAATTGGCGGGAAACAGCTCAGGGTGCGCCGTCTCTCTCTCTCTCTCGTTGCCACGGGATCCAGCTAGAACCAGGTAGAAAGAAGGAGGGAGAACCAGCATGGGCGCTTTCTCTCTCTCTCACGCATTCAGGTGTTCCAAGTCACGTACGCACTCAGGAAACTTGCCATGAGGTGTGGTACAGTCACGGACCACAGCTTGGTGTCTTGTCACACATCACATCCTGATTATCTCCGGATGTTACAATATATATATATATATATATATATATATATATATATATATATATATATTCGTATAGCCAGGTAGTACATTTTCTTGTAGACAAACAAGGTTAAAAGAAGCATCAATTTCAGTATTAATAAGTTATTATTTATAACTTCGATATTTCTGGCATTTTTCCTCTGATGTTTATGTAGTTGGTAGAGCAGTTCTGCATAGTTGTGGTTTGGCTTCGACATTTCAACTTGTTCACAAGTCATCTTCATGTGAAGGAGTGATGAGCAATGAACAGGGGGTTCTATATATAGGGGTTAAGTTGATTTGGTAGGAGAGGTGGGAGGAGCTACTTCTAGCTCTGTGGGCCGTGATTGGTGGCGTGCTGGCGCAAGGCGATACATTGGCTCCGTCTCATTGTTGGTTGACTAGGGGCGCCCGTGCTATTATCTTGCAAGGTGGAGGTGGTGGGAGGCGCATGAGGGGGATTCAGCGCAGTTGGTGAGGGGCAAGGCGCTCCCGGGGAAGGGATATGTTTTTTCATAGATGGGAGTATTTGCAGGTCTTGTGTTTGATTATTAATAGTGGGTCTCCGAGAAAGGATATGTAGGGCTTCGAGAATAGCGAGTCGTCTAGGGTCATTCTTTTTATCAATAACATTAGTATGTTTTTTTAAGGTCAGGGATGCTCAGGTCTTGTTGGTGAAGGTTTGTGTTATGTTCTTTGATCGCTCCCGATTGAAGGTGTAGAGTTAGCCGACGAGATAGACGGGTTTGTGTCATACCAGTGTATTTTTGAGCTCCACAGTTCTCAATATTGCATAAATGTTGGTATATGACGTGGTCGTCACTCATCAGGCTTTTTCTGGTGGTGGTGGGGCGGTTCTTGAGGATGAGATTGGAGGTTTTGGGTGATTTATATTAGATGGTGATTCTGATTTTGTTGTCTGGTAGTCGAAAGACGTATAATTCCGGTAGTATAGTTTGATGGTCTCTGGGTTGTCGGTGTTTGGGTTGTCTTGACTGTACCATTTATCTAATTGTTTCTTGATGGTGGTGGAAACTTCAGAGTTAAGGGGCCCTCACACAGTCAGGAGTGCGAGTTAGAATCACTGGGAGTGATGACTCCTAGCGGTTTGCGGAAAAATTACCGTGAGTGTCCGAAATTCCACGTGGCACCACGACAGAGTAGGAGTCACCGGGAGTGTACTTGCCAGTTACAAGGAGTTAGTGGGAGTCACTGGGAGTCTCCAGGAATCATCGGGATAGAACCGCGAATGAAGTGCGAGTTATTGAAAATACAAAAACTATCGGTCGTTTTCGGATTAGTGCTAGATACGAGTCCATGCGAGTAATACACGGGTCAGTGGGAGTCAGGAGTTATATACGAGTCACTGGGAGTCAACGAGAATCAGTATGAGATGTAAGGATGGAGATGCGAGTATGCCATGGATGGTCCCCCAGATCTATTATTTTACTATATTTCTGGCACGTTTAGGACAATAGTCTTTTATTTCCAACTGATGGTAAGGTGCCATGTCTTTATCTTCATTATTCGGCTATTACAAAGGAGTAGGCTACAAAGGAGAACAAGCAACAACAGTTCACAACCATTTGTGGCAGTGGTAAATAAAGTGGTAGTGGTAGACAAAGTGGTACTGGTGGATAAAGTGGTAGTAGTAGATAAAGTGCTAGTGGTAGATAAAGTGGTAGTGGTGGATAAAGTGGTAGTTGTGGATTAAGTGACTGGTAGATAAAATGGTAGTGGAGGATAAAGTGGTAGTTGTGTATAAAGTGGTAGTGGTAGATAAAGTTATAGTGGTGGATTAAGTGGTAGAGGTAGATAAAGCGGTAGTGGTGGATAAAGTGGTAGTGGTAGATAAAGTGGTAGTGGTAGATAAAACGGTAATGGTAGATAAAGTGGTTGTGGTGAATACAGTGGTAGTAGTAGAAGAAGTGGTAGTGGTGGATAGAGTGGTAGTGGCAGATAAACTGGTAGTTGTGGATACAGTGACAGTGGTAGATAAGATGCTAGTGGTGGATAAAGGGGTAGTGGTAGACAAAGTGGTACTGGTGGATAAAGCGTTAGTTGTGCATAAAGTGGTAGTGGTGGATAAAGTGGTAGTTGTGGATAAAGTGACAGTGGTAGATAAAATGGTAGTGGTGGATAAAGTGGTAGTGGTAAATAAAGTGGTAGTGGTGGATAAAGTGGTAGTGGTAGATAAAGTTATAGTGGTGGATAGAGTGGTAGTGGAAGAAAAAGTGGTAGTGGTAGATAAAGCAGTAGTGGTGGATAAAGTGGTAGTGGTAGATAAAGTGGTAGTGGTGGCAGTGGTGGATACAGTGGTAGTTGTGGAAAAAGTGACAATGGTAGATAAAATGGTAGTGGTGCATAAAGTGATAGTGGTATATAAAGTGGTAGTCGTAGAGAAAGTGGTAGTGGTGGATAAAGTGGTAGGGGTAGATAACTTGGTAGTCGTAGATAAAGTGGTACTGGTGAATAGAGTGGTAGTAATAGGAAAAGTGGTAGTGGTGGATAAAGTGGTAGTTGTGGATAAAATGGTAGTTCTGGATTACGTGGTAGTGGTGGATAAAGTGGTAGTAGTAGATAAAGTGGTAGTGGTAGATAAAGTGGTAGTGGTGGATAAGGTGGTAGTTGTGGATAAAGTGGTAGTTGTGGATACAGTGACAGTGAAAGATAAAATGGTAGTGGTGGATAAAGTGGTAGTGGTATATAAAGTGGTAGTGGTGGATAATGTGGTAGGGGTAGATAAAGTGGTAGTCGTAAATAAAGTGGTAGTGGTGGATAAAGTGGTAGTAGATAAAGTGGTAGTAGTAGAAAAAGTGGTAGTGGTGGATAAGGTGGTAGTTGTGGATAAAGTGTCAGTGGTAGATAAGATGGTAGTGGTGGATAAAGCGGTAGTTTTGTATAAAGTGGTAGTGGTAGAAAAAGTGGTAGTGGTAGATAAAGTGGTAGTAGTAGATACAGTGGTAGTGGTGGATAAAGTGGTAGTGGTGGGTAAAGTAGCCTACTTACAGCGAATAGACTACATCAAGTAACTAAATAATGTCCTCCAGTCATAAAAATTGTCCGCGAATCATGTTACAACTTTTTTGAGAATCATCGAGAGTCAATGGGACGAGAATGGAGTCACCGAGAGTCAACAGGACTCACTGTGAGTCAGTGGGAGTTGTCCGATCCGCGGCCAAAATTTTAAACACCATGAACAATTTTTCGGACATTGCCAACCAGCAGCGAAGGGCCGGGCATTACTGGGAGTCTAACGGGAGTCGCTAGAGTCACTGGGAGTCTTCGATTTTCACCGCGAATAGGCCCGCGAGTCCGTATTTTCCCCTACTCCTAGTTATTCTAGCTCGCACTCCTGACTGTGTGAGGGCCCTTTTAGAATAACCGTTGTTGATTAGGACTTAGGATGAACTTTCCATTCTTGGTGGATGTCCCGCCATGTGGTACAGTTGGTAAGGGCCCTCCTGATGTAGGCCGAGATGGTGGACTGTAGGTAGCGTCGGGGGCACTCACTGTTTCCATTCAGGCATTGTCCGTTGTGTTACGACCGGGACTCGTATAAAACAAGCTCTTAATCATTGGACTAGAAAGGCACACAGCCAAAACGGTAACACTAGATCCAACCCTCAAACTTATAATGCCGGCGCACAAAAACATCTATACCCTCCAGAGTTAAATCTGCGATAGCGGGGTATCCTATAACTCGGTATAAATGCACTACTACTACAGGCTGATGATCTCTGATACAGCCTGATCACAACAACACACAATTACGTTAATAATGTATACAAGGAAAAAGATAGGGAGCGTAATTAAATCACTGGAATGATTTAATGCAAACAAGAAGAAGGTATAATTAAAGTTACTCTAAACAATAATAAACTGTCACTCCTATATTAAAGAAAGTGAATGAAAGTCCTAAAGCATCGAGCAGGAATCTTCTGAAGAAAGTCTGATGCTGCTTAACACCTTACGAGCGGCCTAGGCGGTTTATTTATATGTACCGCCCAGCGGGGTGTTTTTACCCAAAATAGGGCTGTTTACGTGATCATTTTCATGCCTAAATAAGACCCAGAGCGTAAAACAAGTATCTATCCCTGAAAGGGCATAAACAGAGCTTTCCAATGACACCATAACGATCCTTTTATGATGGCTAGTTTTCTTGCAACAACCGTGCAACGCGAGTGCAAAAAGCATGTAATTCGGCACTTTCCCCATACAATTCCGTATATAGCGAGTGAGAGAGGGAGGGAGGAGGTGGGATTCGTGTAAGTAGGTTCGCCGCGGTGGTCTGGAGCAGTCATACGCTCGCTACTCTCCTGCCACCACTTGTCTCTCTCTCTCAGCAACATTATGTGCTGAAATTGCCACACAACCTATGTCGAGCGCCGCCAGATAGTCCAGATTTATTATACTTGACTTATGTTGCTCGCCGCTAATTAAGGGTTAACTCCCCCAGACATATATGACACGATCGCGTCATATGGACTAGTGAACCAAAAACTCATATGACGCGATCGCGTCATATGGACTTATCTCTATACCTCTCCAATAAGTTTATGACGCGATTTTGTGTCATAATTTATGAGCTCAGTAAGTCCGATAAGTTACCATACGATAAAACCGTTGGTGGCAACCTCATTCACCTCCGATAATTCTAACTAAATCAGTGTACAAAGGAGTACAAAGGAAATCAAGCAACAACAGATCTAGTGACCCTTCTAGGCTGCTTGTCCTCCAAAACACTGAGGATCAAGTGTCCAAACAGTGGTTTAGAGTGGGTAAGGGAACATTGGAAATGTTGTTGTGAGTGTAGTGCGGGGCAGTGGCAATGATCCCGGGGCTCCCGCCTCTTCGGACTTATTGGAACATAATATGTCGGAGGGAGTTAAGATGATCGAATCGGATTTTGAACTGTTATATAAAGCAGGAACAAGATATGACAAGTGTATGGACATACAGTGTTGACTGGCACGGGAATAATAATAAATGCGCAATAGTATTATCTCCAACAACAAAAGAAGTACTTCCTCAGGCAACTCAAAAAGCCTGCTCGGGTTGTGCAACTCAACAACAACCAAGGCTTACAATCAACGTGAATAAAAATGCTGCATACATTACATAAGAGCTTATAATCTTAATCGGGTGTCTGCTAGGCGAATAAAGTCTAGCTGGGATGTAGTAGGCTAGGAAACAATAGCTGAGCAAGCGGCTCGTAGCCTAGCGAGGTCCTTAAGACTGTACGGCCAAATTACGTTAAATGACGGGTGCTCTCTTGAGAGATCCAGATCGCTAGTATCTGGTTCTCTCCTGGCGACCCTCTCAAAGTCAAAGCAAAACGAGTTAGCACAGTGTTGGGTGGCAGAGGCAAAAGCCCTCACTCGCAACACGGTGCTAAACTCACAAGGTATACAGTCAGAAAGACCACCTAGGCTTCCCTCGCATCCGTTGCGATTGTACAGATTCAACAAAATCTGGTACACATCGGAAATCACAACAACAATAGCCTCACCCCAGTCTAGCATTAAATAGCCCAGCAGACAGCCAAGAAGAAGGTAGGGAGACACCGTGAGAGTGTCGAACCTCTACAGACAAAATGGTAACCCCTCCAAAATGCCTAAACATGTAATATCTAAGAGCTTCAGCATATAATACGATGGCCGATGTATGAAATCGTGCAGAACCAAAGGGGAGTTATGAGGTTAAATAGATTGGAAGAATGGGAGGTAAGAAGTTGAGAGAGAGAGAAAGTGTTCTATAGGTAGAAGTCGGGGACAGGTGGTAAGGGAGGTGTGAAGGGTATGCTGGTCAGGCAAGCTCTGAAGAGAGTAGCTCCTCGGGGCCCCAGGATCACACAAAGGCACGGTGGTCAGCCAATCACAGGCTGCTACGTCACCAGGCAGCAGACCTGCAGAAGGCACCAGGAACCACCAGCCAATCAAGAGGCGTGGGAAGGCACCCGCGCGAGCCTACGAGCGAGGGAGGCAAGACATGCATGCGCACGTACACACTACCACAACACTGCCTATACCGCTCTCTCTCCTTAACAATATACAATGCATCTTATGTTCTACTCATGATATAAAATATAATGCATTGTCACAGGCGAAAATAAAGACCACTTCTATACTGCCTGTGACATGACGATTCACAAGAAAGAAAGTACAACATTGTAGAGAGACTGTAGCCCATTTCACTGCCCTGGCGAGCGCTAGTGGCTACCGGGAGGCGATTCTGTCAACGCTGGCAGGCGTCACACCCCGCCCAAGATATAGGACGCTCAACATTAGGCGAGCACGATATCTGACAAGGCAGAATGCCGACAAGACCCATCACACATAGCCACTCCGCCAGAAATGAAATGCAAAGCTCAATCTTACATAAAACAACATATCAACATAAAGAATATCTTATAACCCCTCCCAAACATAATAGTATAATTTTAGCCTGCTATGTTCCCAGAGCGAGCTTCACAGAGCCCAGCCTCCTAAGTGAAACAGGTTCAACTTAGGGCTTTAGCTATAACATTGGCAACTTACAATTAACTATCAAAAGAAAGATTTTTATGTGATTTTTTTTATTTAATTTTAATGTTGTTTTTGGCGGCTGCTCTACAGGGGCAAGCCTAGTTTTTCTCCACTCTCAACACACACTGACTGAACGGTGATGGTTCTCCTGCAAACAGACCCTCCCGTGACAAACAATCAGCCAAAACATTATCAGTGCCCTTAGCATGCAACACCTCCAACTTGTGTTCCGGCAGCACAACAACACCTGACACTGATAAACTGCCCAGTTCATCACAAGACTGGCACTTCTCTTCGCTCTCTCCGACACCGGGGCCTGCCAACAACCTTTCACTAGTTCTACCTTCGTGATAGGCGATGCAGCCCCGATGCGGTCTATGGTGTCGTCAACTCTCGATAAGGTATAGGCGTATGTCAGGGATAATTCCCACCCACTCTAGCAATCAACACACACACTGATCTTGCCACTTAACACAGGTTGTAAAGTTACAGGCACCGACCACTCACGACATTCCTTATCCCTCAGACCCTTCGTCAACACGTAATCCAGCTCTGCTTGCACCACAGGCTGTCAAGCAGGATTTATACGGTAGGGAATTAAACTGAGCCTTGCACTGTCTCCAGCCTCCATGTCGGATTCTACCCCGTACATCAGGCCTGGAAAAGCAACAAACATGCGGATGCACTGCCACAGCCTAGTAAACAACTTATCTCGCAGAACAATATGCCTAGTGCCCTCCCACAACCCAGCCGAGAGGGCAGCTTCTAACCTGTAGTCTCCCTCCTTCTCCACCTCCGTCCCTAGAACAGCCAGGTCATGAGAGGGACAATCAGTACCACCTGAGCACTTGAGCAGTCATTCCCATACTTTATTATTGCTAAGGCTTCCCCGCCGATACCGTACATGCGCACCCCCGCATTCCTTGCAACTACATCTGCCTGCGCAGCATCACCGCTTTTAGCGACATGGCCAGATACAGTCGGTCTATGGTAGGGCTGTTGCATTCGACTAGAGCAGCATTGGGAGGCTATGCGACGACCGGGCACATCCACTCCACAGCCAACCTCACCAGTCTGCTCAATGTCCTCCTTCTGACCACCACCCTTGGCAGCCATGGGTCGACCCTGACCTGACAACCTTGTCCAAGCCTCGTCGCCCACCTTGAACCACCGAAACAACGAGGCTAACGGTCTCCCAACATTCACGTGACCTGCCCACGGAACATCTTGCACCGCCTGAGTTGTGAGGCTCGGGTGCTCGGCACGGCCAGTGGTGTATGAACCGAGCTGGTGCTGGAGCGCTGCACACTGCTGCTCCGGCAGGTGCTCTAGCGCTTCCACAGCCACCAGACTCGTGTCCCCCGCCCACTGCTCCGCCGAGACATGACAATCCCTACTCTCTTCCACCTGTGCCCTACTGCCCCCCTCTCCTTCTCCACCTTGGCCACTGCAGACCAACGCAGGGACAGTAGGCTGCTCAGGTGGTTGCCTCACAAACTCCTCAGGCAACTCAAAAAGCCTGCTCGGGTTGTGCAACTAAAAAACAACCAAGGCTTACAATCAACGTGAATAAAAATGCTGCATACATTACATAAGAGCTTATAATCTTAATCGGGTGTCTGCTAGGCGAATAAAGTCTAGCTGGGATGTAGTAGGCTAGGAAACAATGGCTGAGCAAGCGGCTCGTAGCCTAGCGAGGTTCTTAACCCTTAAAAAGCGGCCCACCACTTAAGTCGAGTTAAATAAAGCTGGACTATGTGGCGGCGCTCGACATAACTCGAGTGGCAATTTCAGCACGTAATGTGGCTGAGAGAGAGAGACAAGTGGTGGCAGGAGACTAGCGAGCGTATGACTGCTCCAGACCACCGCGGCGAACCTACTGACACAAATCTCAGCTCCCTCCTCCCTCTCTCACTCGCTACATACTCAATTATGTACCGAAAGTACCGAATTACCTGCTTTTTGCACTCGCCTTGCACGGTTATTGCAAGAAAACTATCCATCATACAAGGATCGTTATGGTGTCATTCGAAAGCTCTGTTTATGCCCTTTCAGGGATAGATACTTGTTTTACGTTCTGGGTCTTATTTAGGCATGAAAATGATCACGTAAACAGCCCTATTTTAGCTAAAAACACCCCGCTGGGCGGTACACATAAATAAACCGCATAGGCCGCTCGTAAGGTGTTAAGACTGTACGGCCAAATTACGTTAAATGACGGGGTGCTCTCTTGAGAGATCCAGATCGCTAGTATATGGTTTTCTCCTGGCAACCCTCTCAAAGTCAAAGCAAAACGAGTTAGCACAGTGTTGGGTGGAAGAGGCAAAAGCCCTCAATCGCAACACGGTGCTAAACTCACAAGGTATACAGTCAGAAAGACCACCTAGGCTTCCCTCGCATCCGTTGCGATTGTACAGGTTCAACAAAACCTGGTACACATCGGAAATCACAACAACAATAGCCTCACCCCAATCTAGCATTAAATAGCCCAGCAGACAGCCAAGAAAAAGGTAGGAAGACACCGTGAGTGTGTCGAACCTCTACAGACAAAATGGTAACCCCTCCAAAATGCCTAACTAAACATGTAATATCTGAGAGCTTCAGCATATAATACGTTGGCCGATGTATGAAATCGTTCAGAACCAAAGGGGAGTTATGAGGTTAAATAGATTGGAAGAATGAGAGGTAAGAATTTGAGAGAGAGAGAAAGTGTTCTATAGGTAGAAGTCGGGGACAGGTGGTAAGGGAGGTGTGAAGGGTATGCTGGTCAGGCAAGCTCTGAAGAGAGTAGCTCCTCGGGGCCCCCAGGATCACACAAAGGCATGGTGGTCAGCCAATCACAGGCCGCTACGTCACCAGGCAGCAGACCTGCAGAAGGCGCCAGGAACCACCAGCCAATCAAGAGGCGTGGGAAGGCACGCGCGCGAGCCTACGAGCGAGGGAGGCAAGACATGCATACACACGTACACACTACCACAACACTGCCTATACCGCTCTCTCTCCTTAACAATATACAATGCATCTTATGTTCTACTCATGATATAAAATATAATGCATTGTCACAGGCAAAAATAAAGACCACTTCTATACTGCCTGTGACATGACGATTCACAAGAAAGAAAGTACAACATTGTAGATTGACTGTAGCCCATTTCACTGCCCTGGCGAGCGCTAGTGGCTACCGGGAGGCGATTCTGCCAACGCTGGCAGGCGTCACACTTGTTGGTAGGTTTTGTATATACTGTAGTTTTGAATTCGTTGTCATGGGTGGAGAAAAGGATGTCAAAGAAGTGGAGTCGTCCGTCGGTTGAGTCTTCATAAGTGAAGTTGAGTCCTGAAGCGGTCATAAATCGTTGTTGTAGGTCCCGTAGTTCACAGATGTCCTTGGCTCGCACAAATATATCGTCAACATAATATGTTGATATGCTGATATTATCAGCAGTAGATGGAGGGGCGGTGGGTCTCCAGGAGCTCTTCTTCGATGATTACCCTGAAGAAATTGGCGAAGATAACTCCCAGGGGGCTGCCCATCGCTAATCCATTGACTTGCTGGTACATATTTACGCGTGGGCAGGTGAAGGGGGCCTCTTTGGTGCAGAGTTCAAGTAGAGTGTTCATGGCTATTTCGGGGATGTCCTGTGGAGTAGTATCAGTGCAGTGGTAGACACGGTGTAGGATGAAGTCTATTCTCCTATCCACCGGTACATTGGTGAATAGGCTCTCGACATCAAGGGAAGCGATGATGTAGTCTGCAGTCGGTGGGGCATCTTGTAGGATATCGAGGAAGTCATTGGAGGATGAGAGGTTATATTTGCTTGGAGTGTAGTGAGTTAGGAGGATGTTGAGGATTTTAACTATCTGATACGTGGCAGTGGGAATCTGGGAGATTATAGGTCGTAGGGGGTTCCCAGGTTTGTGCATCTTGATGGTACAGTACGCATATCCGGGTGAAAATTCTCCTATTAGTTTCTTGAGGTGGATCCCTCCTATTTTGGCATTGATAACGGTCATGGTGGTGTTGGCTTTTTGCTTGATTTCTTCTGTTGGATTACGAGTAATCTTACTAAATTTGTTTTCATCTCTCAGTGGTGGCTGGTATTAGTGTTAGGGAGGAGCCACTGGGTTGTCTTCTTTAATTTGAAGCATTGCTATTCTGTTGATGGTAGTTGATGTTGATGTCAACATGATGTTGGTGGTTTCTCTGCTTCTCTCTTTTCTACTTATTGGCATAACAGTATCATAACCAGCATATGTTTTACATTTGTTTGACAGTGAGAGAATATGATTACCTTGATTAACTCCAATGGTTATTTGAATAATAACTGATATATATAGGGTGTTTGAAAAGGATACCATCAACATGGCATAACATATTGAACACGAGTAGTTCAGAAAAACGTGGCAAGTAAGATTTGTCCAATATTACTTCATTAATTGGATATATGCATTAACCCTCCCGCATCCAGCAACTTAAATATCTAACTTATGGTAAGACATTCTCTAATTTGCCATGAAATACCAGGCTGGGCGAGTATTCGAAGCCTTGTGTTTTTCTGTATTTTCATCCACCAGAATGCTGTTTATTGTGATGTATCATATGTCAATGGAAAGAGGAACATTTATAGTACATGATAACATTTTTTTTTTTATATAAATCGAAATATGAAAGTGTAAATGAGTCCGGAATATAATTATTTCCCATGCAATTGTCTTCACACCGTCCTATCTCTAAATTGTGAGTAATGACCATATATTTATTTTTGCTCAAATAATAGTATGTTTTCTCCTCTTTCCAAATCTGAAAACAGAAATTGACTATCTTCAATAGTTCTCAAGCAGTGACCGAAAACAAAAAAAGTATAACTTTGCATGATATGGTTTATAACATTTGCGAATTATTTCGTTGTTACGATGTCTATGGTTCTCAATTTAGGCTGTATGCATACGGCAGATAATGCTGAAGAGAATAATAAAAACTAGAAGTTCCTATGACAAATACATTTTGCCCTATAAATATTTGAAATGTAGAGTCAAAATGCGAATATTTACGCTTCACTCGTTCCCGTTCCGCCGACGCTAGCCGGGTTCCGAGCTGTTCCCCACCTCGGCGTTGCTTTATTTGCACGGATACGTATATAACTGTTTATATCACCGTAATCGGAAAATTATTCTCTTTCTAATGGTGAAAACCAAAATAATGTAGCGTATTTGGTTCGCGAGCTATGCGCAATTGTTTCCATGCACTGTTATTGTTATGTAAATATATGAGAATGTTTATACAGTTGTTTTTCTTTGCCACAATATACAACACTTTTATATAATTTTCCTTGCCAATCATTGTATAATGTTCATAGAACACACAAGGGCCACAACCCTTTCCAACGAGAAGGGAAATGGCTCCTGGGTTGACACTGAAAAATCAAAACAAGAAAGCCAGGTTATCTTCAAGTAATAATTTCAGAAATAATTCTATTGTACACACAAATAAAGTAATATAAACATATAAATATATATATATATATATATTATATATATATATATATATATATATATATATATATATACAAGGTGTCATAAATATATGTATATATATATATATATATATATATATATATATATATATATATATATATATATATATATAGACAAGGTGTCAAACCACAGCAATATGCAGATTTCCTAGCCACCCTAGGAGGTACTGCATTTGACTCGTTATTTTTTTAGAGTGGTTTCCCCAGGAGGCCTATAATTATCCACTTTGATGATGAAGGTGGGTGAATGAAGGTGGGTAAATGTAGGTGGGTGAATGTCGGTGGGTGAATGTCGGTGGGTGACCGAGGGTGGGTGAATGAAGGTGGGTGAATGAAGGTGGGTGAATGAAGCCGGGTGAATGAAGAAGAGAAATGGAGAAGAGAAATGAATGAATGAATGAATGAATCAATGAATGAATGATTGCACATGGCTCCTGACTATAGGACACCTGCATTGTGGCTATGGAAAAGGTTGAAGCAGTTGTAGACGTCAATGCAGAGGGCAACCGTGCAAGTCGTGCAGCGGAAGCTTGTGTCATTGCGAATGCCGTTCATTACTTTGCAGTAATAGCAACGGAGTCACTTCTTGGCCGGAATCCTCTGCCGAGTATGGTCCAAGGCCTTGTTCAACCGGGCATGGTTCAGAACAATAGGACGGGGCCGTGGGACCACTCCAGGTCGAGGTCTCCGGACTCGCACCACTCGTGCTGCTTCCAGTACTGGTGGTGGTTGGTTGGCAGCTTCAAGAGCTGCTTCCCCATCGTCACCAGCAGCAGCTGCATCAGGTGCTAGTACCACGGGGGGTTGAACCAGGACATAGTTTCTTCCCTGGACAGCAGCATCAGCAGCAGCATCATCTGGTTCTGGTGGTGGGGATGGGTCATCGAGACGTGGTGCCCTCTCAACGCCTCCACCAGGAGCAGCAACAGGAGAGGGTGGAGTGTTGTCAGGAGCAGCAGGGGCTGGGGAGTCTGGATGGTCATCGTCGGACGACCCAGATGGTCCACCGGGTTGCCGTTGCCTGCGTGCATGCCTCTGTGGCTCACGCTGGTCAGGCGGCAGATCTTGTGCTCGGTGGACTGGCCCCCCCGACATAGGCCACTCTGCAGCGTTGAATTGCAGCAAGGAAGTACAGATGTGCTCCTGGAAATCGAGCATGGTCATCTTCTTCCTTGGGTAGCACTTCCTGTACAGGACATGGGCGTTGAAGAGGGCCATTTGGATGAAGTAGAAGGTGATCTTCTTCGTCCACTTGACCGTCCTTCGCTGGATGGGGTAGTACTGGACCATCTGGTCGAAGTGATCCACCCCACCCATGTGTAAGTTGTAGTCTTCAACGCAAACAGGTTTGAAGGTCTCCCTCTGTCCACGACGCCACCTGCCTTGTTGGTCCTTCTCTTTGAAACTGACAAGCTTCGGGATGGTGTCCTGTTTGTGGAAGGTGGACACCATGTTGACGATGCACTTGTCTCGCCAAAGTAGGACCATGGTTAAGCCGTTGTTCATTGCTATTGTTGCATCGCGTTCAAGCTCTTTTGCTTTAGCAATGTCGCACAACCGCTTAGGAGCTCCTCGTACAAGGCGCAGGGTGCCACACACATAGATATTGTGTGTGAGCATTTGCTGGCACAGGTTAACTGAGTTGTAATAGTTGTCCATGTACAGCTGGCCTCTGAAGGACTCCGTGAGACCCTCCACCGTCTCCTGGAGAGATCGACCCGGACCGGTGTAGACCTGAAAGTCCCACACATAGCCAGTCAACGCCTCTGCCAGGATGTACAGCTTGATACCGTACTATGTCGGCTTCATTGAGTTGTAAACCTTGAATGAAAGGCGACCCGTCCATCCAAGGCTGCCTTCATCAAGGGACAGCTTTTCGGCGGGGATGTATGCCAGCTTGAAGCCTTCAAGTAGGTATTCCGTCACCGTCCGAACCTTCACAAGCCTGTCCTTGTTCTGCCTGCAGACTGCCTGTATTGAAAGCATGGAAATACTTCAACAAGGCTAGAAACTTAGTCCTACTCATCGTTCTCCGAAAAACTGGGTAGTCGTGAAGGACAGTTGAACGCCAGTAGTGACTCAGAGAAGGAATCTTGTGATGCCCATGAGGAAGTACAGGCCAAGGAATTTGGCCATTTCCTCCTCACCAAACAGGTGCCAAAGAGCGGCTTCTCCGTCAACGAACTTGGCGTAAGCATTTGTCTCCAATACCAGGAATTGCAGCATCTCCCTTGTGAAGAAGAGCTGGAAGAACTGGAGAGGAGTCAACGGCTTTGGAACCTACATACCAGGGGTCCCTGTGAACAGATCAGGCTGGGGGTTGAAGCGGGCGTCGGTCCAACCGGCATCACGATCGGGGGCAGGATCGCGAGCACGGCCACGACCACGACCGCGACCACCGCGAGGAACACCTCTGCGGCCCATGGGCCAACCACCTGCCCCCCTACTGGGCCCTGGCCCCCGGCGTGGCATAGGTGGTAGGTCGAGGGGTTGAGTGGGGGGGGCTTCTGCATCAGATGATGCAGAAGCCGGTGAACCTGGTGCAGCACCAAGTGGTGAAAGGTGTGGAGCTGGTGAACCTGGTGCAGCTGCACCAGCTGGTGAAAGGTGTGGAGCTGGTGAACCTGGTGCAGCTGTACCAGTTGGTGAACGGTGAAGAGGAAGCCTTTGGGGAAGAAGCTCCTCGATTGCTGCTGGAGGATTCAACGCTGTGCGTGGCACCTCAGCAACAACCTGAGCATGCACTGCGGCTTCAGCAACCTCAGCACGCATTGCGGCTCGATGCTCAGGCAGAACAAATACCGAGGGGGTCAACGGTGTGTCGCTGAAGGGGGAAACTGCGGGGGTGACCGTTCCCATGACATGCGAAGGCGGGGTTTTCAAATTGCCCACAGCAAGTAGCATAGCAAACAGGTGTGGGCTGCGGGCTGGTGATCCTGCTGGAAGCAAGGGTGAGGCACCACCACGCGAGGTGGATGGAAGAGATGATGTGGGAAGTTGGGGGAAGTTGGGGTGATGGTAGGAGGTAATCGGTGATGGTAGGAGGTAATCGGTGATGCTAGGGACTGGTAGAGATGTAGAGGGGATGGGATGAGATGTAGATGGGAGGGGATGGGATGTAATGGGATGGGATGTGGATGGGATGGATGGTGGTGGTGGATCCGCTGGGGCTGGTTCAGCTGGTGGTGGTGGTGGTGGGTCGTCTGGCGTTGCTGGGGCTGGTTCTGCTGGTGGTGGTGGTGGTGGGTCGTCTGGCATTGCTGGGGCTGGTGGTGGATCGGCTGAGGCGTGGGCATAGAGGCGGAGTCGTTTGGGCAGAGGTGAAGCCCAATCCTCATCTCCAGTCGACCACTCGTCCGACTCACTCTCGCTCGCCGTCTCGTCCGTCGTCAGGTCCAGCACCTCGTTTACCACATCCTCCAGCTCGGAGTCCCGCAAACGTTTCTTGGTATCCCTGTTGTCCGACATGGTAGCTGGTGTATGGCGGCAGGCTGGCGTATGGCGGCAGGCTGGCGTATGGCGGCAGGCTGGCGTATGGTGGCAGGCAGTAGTTAGCTTACGATGCTGAAACCAAGAAAAGGAAATAAAGGAAAAACGTAATTGACGTTGATAGTTGTCATGACGCAAGTTCGCCATCACTGGATCCATATCACGTTGGTATAGTTCACCATGACGTAGTCATAGTTTTGCATTATCCGATTCCAGATGACGTGAGTATAATGGATTCATGACGGTATAGTTCCGCATTTTGTAATTCAAATGGGGGAACACCATGACGTAGTCATAGTTTGGCATTATCCGATTCCAGATGACGTGAGTATAATGGATTCATGACGGTATAGTTCCGCATTTTGTAATTCAAATGGGGGAACACCATGACGTAGTCATAGTTTGGCATTATAAGAATATATTTATACCTTGGGGCTCTTTAGCCAAACACCCTGGGGAACAAGAACAACACAACAGGGAAGGTGACAAGAAAAAAAAATATATATATACGGTATATACCTGTATATATTAAATCAATAAAATCAAATAAATAAAAATATATATCAAATAACAATAGAAATACTCGATTATGGGCCTTGCCCTTGCTCTGAACTAGGGGGTGGTTCCAGAGACACCCTGGGGAACAGAAACAACACAACAGGGGAACAGGAACAACAGGGAAGGGGACAAGAACAAAATATTTATATATACGGTATATACCTGTATATATAAAATAAATCAAATCAAATAAATACAAATATATACAAAATAACTATATAAATACTTGATTATGGGCCCTGCCTTTGCTGTGGACCTAGGGGGTGGTCCCATGGACACCCTGGGGAACAGGAACAATACAAAAATATATAAATGAAATAAAATTATATATACAATAAAATGAAATAAAATTATAAATAAAATAAATAAAAACTATAATAAATCCCAATAAATAAAAAATAACTATATAAATACTCGATCATGGGCCCTGCCCTTGCTGTGGACCTAGGGGGTGGTCCCATGGACACCCAGGGGAACAGGAACAATACAAAAAAATATATATAAATGAAATAAAATAATAAATAAAATAAAAACAAATAAATAAAATTAATAAAAACTATAATAAATCCCAATAAATAAAAAATAACTATATAAATACTCGATTATGGGCCCTGCCCTTGCTGTAGACCTAGGGGGTGGTCCCATGGACACCCTGGGGAAAAGGAACAATAACAAAAAATATATATAAATGAAATAAAATTATAAATAAAATAAATAAAAACTATAATAAATCCCAATAAATAAAAAATAACTATATAAATACTCGATTATGGGCCCTTCCCTTGCTGTGGACCTAGGGGGTGGTCCCATGGACACCCTGGGGAACAGGAACAATTACAAAAAATATGAATGAAATATAATTATAAATAAAATAAATAAAAACTAATATAAATCCCAATAAATAAAAAGAGGTCTATATAATTATAAAATAACAATAAAAATACTCGAATATATGTATGTATATATATATATATATATATATATATATATATATATATATACGATAGGCTATATATAATTATATAAAATAAAGATATACCTAAACATAAAAAATATCAATAACAAAATATCAAAATATAAGGTCAAGGAGTGGAGACCTGCCCTGGGCAAGAAATTATGGGATTAGCTTAGGTACTTTACCCAGACATCTGTGGCTGTCCAAAGGTTCACTGCTGTAGTGTAGTGTAGAGTGGCGTATACAAGTCTTGTCTGTTCTTTGTCAGGCTACTTACCGTGACATATTTGTACTTACCTTGACATTTTTGTATAACAAATTTGTTTATAATTATCCACACTTCACTGTCAGTTACTTCACTCAAATATAACTGTGTATTCACTCAAAAATTGCCCAAATTGTGCATTAAAAATTGCCAAAAATGGGCAAAACACAACTATATTTGGTAATTACAGCTTTATTATACTTCGTAGGTAGTATTTATTGATAAATATATTGGTCTTTCAAGCGAAAATGAAGGTATTAGGGAAATATACTGTATATATGACCCACGTATAGCCTAGCTTACATTCGTAATCACAAACCTAACATAAGTTAGGAATGTGACTACGAATGCTTACTACACTAACCCAACGAATATGATATAAATAATATTATTCACAGTTCACAACACTTCCACTGGGTCCATTCTAGCTGCCTAAAAACCACATGGCTGGCTATGGAGAGGCGAACAACGGGGCACAAATTCACAAATCATGAGTGATCACAAACCTAACATAAGTTAGGAATGTGACTACGAATGCTTACTACACTAACCCTACGAATATGATATAAATAATATTATTCACAGTTCACAACACTTCCACTAGGTCCATTCTAGCCGCCTAAAAACCACATGGCTGGCTATGGAGAGGCGAACAACGAGGCACAAAGTCACAAATCACGAGTTATATACATAAATTATAAATACATAGGCACAAATTAATGATACACTGCCCCTTGGCACATATATAATCCAGATTTGCCCGCCTGAAACCCACTCCATGGCGGGCAATGGAGGCGAGACGAGATTTAACCCTTATTTAGCGGCGAGCAACATAAGTCGAGTTAAATAAAGCTGGACTATGTGGCGGCGCTCGACATAACTCGAGTGGCAATTTCAGCACGTAATGTGGCTGAGAGAGAGAGACAAGTGGTGGCAGGAGACTAGCGAGCGTATGACTGCTCCAGACCACCGCGGCGAACCTACTGACACAAATCTCAGCTCCCTCCTCCCTCTCTCACTCGCTACATACTCAATTATGTACTGAAAGTACCGAATTACCTGCTTTTTGCACTCGCGTTGCACGGTTATTGCAAGAAAACTATCCATCATACAAGGATCGTTATGGTGTCATTCGAAAGCTCTGTTTATGCCCTTTCAGGGATAGGTACTTGTTTTACGTTCTGGGTCTTATTTAGGCATGAAAATGATCACGTAAACAGCCCTATTTTGGCTAAAAACACCCCGCTGTGCGGTACACATAAATAAACCGCATAGGCCGCTCGTAAGGTGTTAAAGGTCCGGGAGTACTACCTCACAGACTGGCGGCCGGCTCACAACTGGTGAAACAAAGGCCCGCACTCCTCTCACAGGGACGGTAGGGGGTTGCCAGATATCTCATTTTGTAACTTACTGATGGCTAACTTACCAGCCAAAAACGCGTCAAAATCGCGTTATAAACTTATTTACCACGAATATTTCTAACTTACAGGTGGCATTATGACGCGATTGCGTCATACGACCACTCTTCGAGGGGTGGCGTTATGATGCGATCGCGTCGTAAAAGTGCGGGAGGGTTAATATTTATGTAGCAAAACGAGGGTGTATGGAGACCATAGGAATACAATATCAATATTTGATGAATTACTTAGGGAAAATATAAAATTGCATCGCTATTGAAATTTCATGGAACTTCACTCCCCCTTTCTTAACCCACTGAGCCCCAGCGACACAGGGTTTGCTTCGACAATGTATGTAACGCTAAACCCCAGCGACTCAAACCATGCGTCCTGGCCGGTCCGGTCTCAATTACTCCGGCCCTATGGCACCTAGAGAGCTCAGATTTGTATGGGAACTGTGTAAGTATCCCACGCATCCATGCCGATGGTTAAAAACTCTCAAAGTCCAACAGCGTGCACGTGAGCACGCAAAAACGGGTATTTTGGGTGTTATTGCCTTCAATTTTTTACTCTTGTAAAATCGACTTTCGGGGGCTCCGTAGGACCAATTTTTGACCTTTTTGATAGTTTTTTTGTGGTTTTTCCTTCATTCCTAACCCATTCGCTTTTGTTTCTTGAAAAAAAAAATCAGAAACAGCCGGTCCCTGGTGGTACATTTATTATAAACTAGCTGGGGCTCAGTGGGTTAAGCCCATAACAAATACGAAAAATTAGAGAATACCTCCACGTAACTCCTTGTAAGACTCTCTTACTGTCCGGGAGCGGAGGAGGATATACCTCCCTCTTATATACAGTATATATATTTTTTCTTGACACGGGTTTGAATGTATGTGAATGAGTGTGTGTGTGAGTGTTTGGGGAGAATTGGATCTGTGTTCGCACAATTTCTGACACACACACACACACACACACCCATATATATACCGGCATATATATATATATATATACTGAGAGCGAGAGAATATTTGTATTGTTGGTGGTGATAATTATGACCTGGAATGGCTTGGTTGCAACATAATCCATTGTTATCAAATATGTATTTTTTGTACATTTTTGTACATTTGTACATTTTTGTATATTTTTCGGTAGAAAAGTGTCCCGGCCGAAGGCCGGTTACTCTTAAATTACAGGCTCGCTATCGCTCGCCAGGATAAAATCGACACCTAAATGGCACAAAAGGTCTTAAAATTGACAGAATGTGGCGGAAATTCTTAAAAATCACCAAACTAATGGGGCAAACGTCTTAAAATCCCAACAGCAATGGGGCTAGACATGAGGGAGAAAGGGGTCAAGAAAAAAGTCCCTCAAGTGGAAATTTCCATAAAAAAAAACACAAACCAATTTAAATCTCTATGAAAACATTCCACACTGATATTTGGTATTGATAAATACGCTCAATGTAATGTGGAGCTTACTACAATAGTATATTTGATTACGTTTTTGTTAAATAGCGCTATCTACAGCTTAAGGGAGCTCAGACGGTATTGTGCAGCATAATTTACTGGTTCGGCTCAATGGTTTAAGGAAGGGGTTTAGTTTGCTCTCTAAACCTCTATCAAACTTAAAAAGACACCCACAAGACCCCCCTTCGATAGAAATTTGTACATTTTTCGGTAGAAAAATATCCCAGCCGACGCCCGATTCCTCTCCAAATACAGGCTCGCTATTGCTCGCCAGGAAAAAAAAGACACCTAAATGGCGCGAAATGTGTTAAATGTGTGAAATGTGTGAAAATCGCCAAACTAATGGGGCAAATGTCTTAAAATCTCATATCTAATAGGGATAAACTTGAGGGATGAGGAGGACTCGAAAAAACAACTGCCTCCCCTTAAACTTCCCAACAGCCCACAGTTTGCAAAAGGTCAATCGTAAATTCCAGGCCACTTGGTAACATATGAGTACAGCGGGGTGAAGGAGGGCGTCTTCTTCCGGTGATAGTTTCCATGCAGCCATAACTTCTGCAGTATTGATGCGTCCCTAAATTCTCGGGCTAGGCTGAGATTGTTTGGATACTTTTTTGGGACCGGAAGTTTCTCTCGTTATTTTCTTCATTTATCAAAAATGTTCCCGAGATTTCGGAAGCTAGTTTTGTAAATCATGTTAGTATTTTTTATTTAAATTAGTATGATTTCTTCAATTATTTTATGTTTGAATGTATCTTGAGGAATGTCTTCTAATAGTATTAATTGTTCCTTAAATTTGTGAATAATTTCATGTCCATTATCTATTTTTATAAAGCTAGTTAAATTAGGGTAAGCACATTAGATCTTAAATTATTGTAAACATACAATAACCAAAAGACATTTATTATTATAAATTTAATATACTTTAACCTATTTTAAACATGATAGGCTACCATAAATTAGCTTAAAATTATCCGAATTAGAAATATATAAGAAATAGTAGTCAAGGGGCTCGAACTCCTACACTTTGAATGTATGCCTATTACGATTACCTCTGCGCTGCTTACTAAACTGAAAAACGTCGATGTATTCTCGTTCATAATTATCTTACACGTGAGTTGCTACATTCAATTAGTGTTGATTTTTTTAACTGTGTCATCGATCAAAATGATCATAATTGCGTAATTATGGTATAAACTCTACTTATTATTAGCAATTGCGAAACATAGATAATACAGAGGGAATCTATTCATGCCAAAATATTAGTAAATATAGCCAAGGGGCTATTTAAGAGTTCAGCCGATTGTGGTAGATGACGACGGTCATGCATTAAGCCAGTGTGTTGACGATTCCATGCCTTTAAGCATGGTTCACACATACAAGAGTCGGTGCCCGAGTCCAGCACGAGTGAACGATGGGTGACACTCTTCGTGACTCTGGCAAGAACCAGCCCGAGTCGGTCACTGTTCCCGATTCACCAAGAGTCAACAAAAGTCGGTACGTGTTCATCCAAGAGTCAGTACGAGTCATGGAGAGTCAACAAGACTCACGAAGAGTGTAACACGAACCCAACTCGTCACTCTTCGCGACTCGCTTGTGACCCAACTTCTTCAAAATCCCAGATTACGGCACTCTTCGTGACTCTTGTTACACTCTTGTTGACTCTTGTTACACTCTTGTTGACTCGTGTTGACTCGTACCGACTCTTTGTTTTCGTACCCTGGAATTAGACTGTTATTTTTCAAATTTCAACTCGTGTTGGGTTCATGTTACACTCTTCGTGACTCGTACTGACTCCTGGATGAACACGTACCGACTCTTGTTGACTCTAGGTGAATCGGAAACAGTGACCTAATCGGGCTGGTTCTTGCTAGAGTCACGAAGAGTGTCACCCATCGTTCACTCGTGCTGGACTCGGGCACCAACCCTTGTATGTGTGAACCATGCTTTAGGAGAAAGATGACCAGGCTAATTACGGACTGCAGAGCTGTTTTTTTTAGTAATGACATAATTTCCTATTTTTCATTTTCTTATTTTGGCTAATTGTTAGTTCATACTCCCCGAGTGACTTTGCATTTAATATATTGTATAGTGTAATGAGCTCTATTTACTTAAGAGTCATGGAAAAGTAATATAATAGGTAAAATATTATGAACCTTAGTTGTAATGTATAACAAAATCTAGGTAAATACTAAGATTTGTTATGTTGGTAACTGTAAATCCTGATGATAACTTATAGATGAGAAGACGACATGTTGAAAACAATACAGATGTTCGTGATTACCCGGGTCCTCTTCTTTCACCGTGAACACTTGTATATCTTAGTAAGATTAGCCTATACTAATACTTATTTATAACAATATTTATTAATAATATAGTACAGATCGTATTTCACACAACCCACCTGGGATTCGAACCATGGACCTTGCGATCAACAGGCACTCGTGCTAACCACTACAGCACACTGGCCACAAAAGAGGTCTTGCAACCTGGCAACTACTGTCACCCAGGATCTGTCTAGGTAGACATCCATCTACCAGTAGACGATTATACACAAGATACCCCCTACCAGTGAAGCATAGAGGCAGTTCCCAGTCCGTGGGAAATCGTATAACCTTTAAATCAAGTAATGCCACTTGAGAAAAACCTCACACAACCAACCAGGAATTTGAACCCTGGACCTTGCGATCAACAGGCACTCGTGCTAACCACTACACCACACTGGCCACAAAAGAGGTTTTGCAACCTGGCAACTACTGTCACCCAGGATCTGTCTAGGTAGACATCCATCTACCAGTAGACGATTTTACACAAGATACCCCCGAACAGTGAACCTTTAAATCAAGTAATGCCCCTTGCCACTTATAGTGGTTAGCACGAGTGCCTGTTGATCGCAAGGTCCAGGGCTCGAATCCCGAGTGGGTTGTGTGAGGTTTTACTTTTTTTTTTTTTTTTTTTTTTTTTTTTCTATATTCCAACTTACTTCCTCTCGGGCATAGGCTGAGAGCCTTAACATTCACCGCTTTACAATGAACAGTGAAGCCCGTGAGGTCTTGTTCCAGTCTAGGGAGTGAGACATGTGAAGCACGTAGAGTACAACGAGCACCTGCCATCTTGCCTTCACATGAGGCACGGTGCTCACTCATGGCCCGAAACGACCCCATTTCTGAAGCCATCTCGTTCCCGTGCTTCACTGTCTCACTACCTACACTCGGACTCTCACACCTACACACACACAACGCCACCTGTTGAGCAGATAACTCACCAGGCATTGCACCCCTATAGCATATTTTGAATATGGGAATATTCATACAGTGCTATTTAATCAGGGAACAATCAGGGTATTTTATTGACGTTTCGGTGGGCTTTGTGGTAATGCACTGATACTAGGTACAGCACAAATTCTATCCCAATAATATCTTCCCATTGATACATCGGGATTTGAACCCGGGACCTTTGGATTACCAGGCCAGTGGCAAGACCACTCCACCACACCTCCCCTAAATGCCACTCAGGTGGCATTACTTGATTTAAAGGTTATACGATTTCCCACGGACTGGGAGCTGCCTCTATGCTTCACTGGTAAGGGGTATCTTGTGTAAAATCGTCTACTGGTAGATGGATGTCTACCTAGACAGATCCTGGGTGACAGTAGTTGCCAGGTTGCAAGACCTCTTTTGTGGCCAGTGTGGTGTAGTGGTTAGCACGAGTGCCTGTTGATCGCAAGGTCCAGGGTTCGAATCCCGGGTGGGTTGTGTGAGGTTTTTCTCAAGTGGCATTACTTGATTTAAAGGTTACAGATCATATTGTTCTGAACATATTGAAACGAGCCACGGTGATGAACGGTTGTCTGTCTGTTTGATTAGTGCCTAGTTGTTTTTGTTGCCCTGTGCATCCCTCTGGCATGATTTGGGGCTTGGCCAGAGGTGTGAGCTCAGTGGGGCAGTGTGATATGCAACTCTGGACTAAGTTTGTTTTGTTCATCGGACAATTAACGTTAGTGTACTTTCCGGTGGTGTGCCATGGCTAGCGTTGGGTGTGTAGCAGCTGTGTCCATGGCCGGGACCTCTGGTCCCGTCTACCTATGGGCAAGGAGGATAAGCAGCAGCGCCAGCTATAGAAACGGAGGAGGGCGGCTTCTCTGTCCCTTTATGACCAACGCCAGGAGAGTGCCCGTCGATCAGAAAAGCTGCTGTGTGTGAGTGCCCCTGCTGCTGATTTTATGGATTCTTCTCATCGGGTGATTTATATAATTCCCTCTGTTCCACAAGCTAAAATCTTTGATCTTCCCTAGAAGGTAACTACGGCAATAAATATCTCTCCAAATATGTAAAAGATGGTGATATACATGTGGTGGGTCAGGGAGAGGCCCTATGTGTTAGTGTTCTGGATACTGCTGTGAATAAGTTGCCTAGCTCTCCTGAATTCCTAACTAAATTTGGGGAATGGACTGTGAAGTGCTGGAAAACTATTACTCTTGGGGATGAGAGGTATACATGGGGGAAGATTGGCCCATTGCGCTCTACCATTACATAAGAGAAATTGATGAAGTCTTTGATTGTGTTCCAAGGCAAGCTCACTAAGATTGTGAGTGTGAAGTGTCTGCTCCGACGACCTCCAGCTGATGTGGATAGGCCTGGTAGTGGTACAAGGTCAGCTGTTGTGAGGCTGCAGTTTTTGGGCCCTCTACCCACGAAAATGTTATTGGGGGCACATTAGCTACCCTGTGTCCCAGTACAATTTCCCGATACTTCGGTGCTATAAATGTTTTGCCTTTTTTCATGGTGCGCCCACCCTGTAAAAATTAGGTGCGCTGTGCTAACTGTAGTGGGTACCATCGGATGACGCACGAAGATTCCAGCACTTGCACTAATGACCATTTCTGTTACTTTTGTGGAGGGACTCATAGGGTTATGTCTAGCTCTTGCCCTGAGTATCGGAAAGCATTTGACATTCACACAGTATAGAGAGGGTAAATGTAACTAGCTGGTGGTGAATGATCGACTGCGGCGCCTCAACCCTTTGAAGCATACCACCAGGCCTGTTACTGACCCTAAACCTGCTGCCTCTGCTCCATCAGTGGACCGTTCTGTGTCCTATGTAATGGTGGCATCCGACAATTGATTTGCTGCCCTCGCCTCTTGGATCAATGACCCTCGGATGTCTCTCCACCTGCCACCGTCCCTGCTATCGTCCTCTCAGTTGCTCGGACCCCTGTGCACCGGGTTGAGCCCCCCCCCCCCTCCCCCACTCCCCGTCTCCAGTAGCGGACAGGTGCACTGTTAATACACAACCGACATCAATGCAGCACCCCTCGCCTGCCCCGCACCCACCTTGTGACACGTATGTGCTGCTTTTAACCCCCCCAGACAGAAATAGTTAACTTACCGACGAGGAGGCGGATGACACGGTATTATCCCCACAATTGTCAAAATCTCAGTGAGGGACCGTTAGAAGTCGGAGGAACGTGGGGTTGCCACCATTCGACAGATTTTGATCTAACTTACCTAACTTACTGAGCTCAATATGACGCTAGAGCGTCATATAACTTATTAGAGAGATATTAAGATAAGTTCATATGACGCTCTATCGTCATATGAGTATTTTGGCCCAACCACCATATGAAGCTCTTTAGTCATATGAGACGGAGAGTGTTAACAGACTTTCTTCACCTCATTCAAAGTGCCTTTCTTGGATTTCTGCATTCGTCTCGTCCCCAGGTTGCTCTCCCTATTATCATCCTGATTGCGCCTTACTCCCTTGCCTAGCGCTTATTTTGGAATGCCCATTCATTATTACGCAAGACGCAAGATTTCCGTATGACGATCTCTCAAGTATCACCGGCTATTGTTGGGGTCTGCGAGACTTGGCTTACTCCTTCCTTGTCGGTTCAACTCGCTGGAGACTACTTTACGCGTGCTGACAGAAATGGGCGTGGGGGTGGACTGGTAATGTTAATAAGGATACGATCCCCTCTACGCTTCTTTATCTCCAGAATTATGATGCAAGATTTTTTAAGGTATTGGCGATGAAGGTGGCTGTTGATAATAAGTGGGTCACCTTCCTTTTGTGCTAGAATCCCTGCAAGAGTGTCACTAAGTAAGAATTCCAGCACTACATCAACCAGATCCCTCCACCGTATGTCATCCTTGGATACTTCAACGCACACCACCGATACTGGGAACCAAACTTCCCTCGCACTTCACACAACTCTACAGGTAATTCTCTGTTCGACGGCCTCCTGGAGAGCCCTGATCTCACCCACCTGATGCCACCTGGCCTCCCCACTCGGATTGATCCACACACCTCCGCCCATTCTACATTGGACCCCGGTTTTAGGACCGGGACCTTCTCTGGTGCATCAGTGTCTACCGCCCCATACATGGGCAGTGACCATCTTCCGGTGCAGGTCTCGCTTCATGGTGTACAGGTCCGTGATTGTCAGCCAGCACGCCCACGATGGAGGTTTGAGGAGGAGGGTTGATCAAAGTTCGATCCTGTCTTCTCTGGGGATTCCTCGTCATCTGCTACTGGTATTGGTGTTACTGCAACAACTGTCTCTGAGGCGTTGGTAAGTGTGGGCAAGAAGGCGTTCCGGATGTCACGACCAAGAGGGTTTAAGGAACCTGTTGTACATTGGTGGTCCCAGTCCTGTAGGGAGGCTGTCCTAGATTGCCGCCGTGCTTGGAGAGCATGGAGGCACCGTCCCTGCACAGCAAAGAAATTAGCCTGGAAGATGGCAGATGCCCGCTGTACAAAGGTTCTGTTGGTGGCGAAGAGACTGGCCTGGACCGCAATTTTTCTCGACCTTGTCTTTTGTGGGCTCCTGTACCAGGGCGTGAAACTTTGTGAGGAAGATGAACAGGGGCCATGTCAACTTGTCTCACTCCCTGACAGTTGTTGTTGTTGTTGTTGTTGTTGTTCCCCAAGCTGCCTGGCCGAGCAAGGCCAAGGCCATAACCGAGTGCCCCCACAGAACCCTCCCTGCCGACCACAATAAAGCCTGGGTGACCGAAGCCACTCCATGGCGGGGAGCTGAGGAGGGTGCCGAAATGCCCGGGAAACCAAAGCCCCACCCAGGGCCCTGTGCCCCTCAGCAATTAGGAAGAGAAAGTTGAGGGGCAAAGGAAAAATGTGACGCTTTAGCTTCCAATCTTGGTAGATTGGGAGGTCAATCCACGGAAGAGATGCCGTCACTTGAGATCTAGAAAATATAAAAGTAAGAGGAACAGTCAGAGTAAGCTATGGGTATGGCAGAGATTGCTCAGTTCTCACTCTGATAGACCAGCCCATCACCACATGACTAGAACCTATCGTAAATACGATAGGCTATGACTCTTTTGTGATCCCGTATGTCTCTGTGACGTCACGGTCGCTCCTGCAGCACGACGTAGGACGAGTAGATCGTATATTATAAGATTGTAAATAAGTTAAGTTATAATAGGCCTAATATGCTATTAAGCAATATTGCCATGGTCTTATGTAGTATATATGAATTTATCGTATATATTAATATAATTTACCGTATGGAGCAACCTAGATGCAGTACGATAATTTGGGCTCCTGGCGTTTGCCAAGGCAGCAAGGTGTGCCTTTGAGGAAGAGCAGAGCCTTCACGAACACCAACCAGTTAACATCTATTTTCCGCCCTCAGTTGATCGCGCTTTTGAGCCTCTAATCACAATACACTGTCAGCAATACAAACAGCTACACCATCACGACGCTCTCATCGACGCCATGACTGACTGACAGATAATCATAATAATCATGTCCATTCCCATGTAATCATTTATTCTTTCTTTAACTTGACTCGTGTCTCGGGACCGAAGTCTCGTTCCCCATTGTCCACCGCCATATTGGGTAAAACGTTCTCCCTTGCCTCATTGCCACGTGGAACTATTGGTGAGTTAATTCCTGGCTAATATTAACCCTTATAACCTTACCCTATATATAAATTTATTATGTGAGACCTTTGGATATAAATTAGCTTGTTTCAGATTGAATTCAATTTAGATATGGAGTAGTTTTCATTTAGATTGATTTATTTGATTCATTATAGCTTAGTAATATTTAATTTCCATTGATAGTTTACCACATTGGTGCCCAGACCCGGGAATTAGCTACCAATAAGGGATTTTAAGGCAATGAACAAGGGGACATAACAGGATGCAGGAACAACTCTATGATAAACTGTCAAGGCTAGCCAAGCGATAGTTAGAGCCGGAATGCAGGGTCACATCGTTGCGCCTGCCTAAGTCCTGCATCCCACCCATCATCTTTCCCAATAATGTTGTTTTACATTTCAGATTTCCTGTGACATATGACCTGACCTAACATTTGTTCTTGTTCAATATGACCCTTTAGTAGGTATTGCTATTTTGTGTACTATTTTTTCTCCATAACATAAAAGTCTGCGGGTCGGCGTCTCTTAACTAGACTACTATTTTGCCGTTGTTTTTGTAACATTTGGATACATAGCCTATAGGCTTGCATGCAGAATGAATAAAGACAATAAAGAGACACCGTCTAGTGGGGTGCTGATCAAGGCCCCTAAAAATCAAAGGACGGGACTTCGGGGAGTATTAACCCTTCTTTAACGGGGTGTTTTGGGCTATTTTGGGCATATTCAGGCCCTCCTGAATGATCAATCAAGTATCTGCATGAAAAGAAATGTATTCAGCAAAAAACTAGGCGCTAAAAGCTTCAAAATGAGACCAGAACGAGCTACGTAGCACTCGTGGTTCTCATGCAGTGGTGCCACCAACATGGGAGTTTAGCGTATAGCGGTATATTTTTCCCAGCTATGCTCACTACTGGCTACACTGCCGGCCTCTCGAGAACGCAGGGAGCGTGAGTCAGTGGGTGGCGGTAAGCCCTGGGTGTTGGACGTGTGGCCTGCTGCGCTCCCGGCCATTTGCACTCGATTTTAACCCTTTAAAAGCCTTAATAATGCTCCTAACTTGTTGCAAATTGGTGCATGACTTAAGTCGAGCGCCGCTCTTTAAGGGTTAAATAGGCTAATTGTGGACGTCAACACTTTCATCACTACTGCTGACCTAGAGGAATTGGAAGCTAGATTAGAAAACGTCCAGGCTACCCACGGTCATATTATGGCTCTGAGTGAGGTGATTGTGGCAGGCATGACAGAGGAGGAAGAGATTGTTACAGAGTGTGATAATCGCGCCCTCTATGATGAACCTGTCTTTAGAGCGAGGTACATATTACAACGTGCTGTCGCAAGTAAGAAGGGAGGCGATAATGAGGCCCATAGAAGGGCTGACCCAAAATACACTGTACACCTCCCAAAGCTCAATCTTCCTACATTTGGGGGCAAATTGACTGAGTAGTTTGTTTTTTGGGACGTATTTCGGTCTACAGTTCATGAATCCTCTTTGGATAATGTCTGCAAGTTTCACTATCTGAAGGGACAAATGGAAGGAGAGGCCTTATATTTGATAGAGGGTTTTGCGGTAGTGGGTGGTAGTTATCTTGAGGCAATACAATTATTATAGTCCACATACGGGAATCAAGAGCAGTTGAAGATGGCCCATGTCGTTGCCTTGTTAAGGCTCGCAGAACCACAGTATAAGGTTGAGGAGTTAACAAATTTTAGGGCAAATATGGAGTGCCATGCTCGATCGCTAGACACCCTAGGGCTTACCACACAGGAAATGATAGTCATTATCTTGCGTCAAAAGCTTCCTATGGCAATACTTGACAAAGTTAGATCGTTTGACCTGAGGGAGTTCAAAACTCAGTTCAGTAAGGAAATCAATAATCTACAGTTGAACAAAGGGAGAATGTATCTGTCGGGAGGGAGTGAGAATGTGGAGAAGAGGGGAACAGTTAGCATGACAGTGGGGACTAAAGAAAAGAAAGAGGGTACGTATAAGAAACCTGCTCAGATTCTATGTAAGCTATGTAATAACAAACATAAATGGAGTTTCTGCGTAAAATACCAAACAAATGAGACAAAACTAGCACAGGCGAAAAGATTGAAGCTATGTGTAGGTTGTCTAAGTAAGGAACATGGTAAGCAGGGACAATGTACTGCTGCATACTTAAGGCCCTGTCGCCACTGCAAAGGACATCACTTTGATAAGTTGTGTCCTACAGCAGATAAAGTCAAAGACGTCAAACCAGAGGGTACTACAACTGTGGCACTAGGTAGCACGCAAGACACCACTATATTGCCCACAATACAGATTCCCATGGAAGGTAATGACAGTAACAAAGTTTGTCGGGTACTTCTAGATCAAGGGTCTCAACGTTCCTTTATAAAGAGGTCCGTACTAGTGGGACTGAAGCACCGAATCGTAGGGGCTGAGACTCTTCGATTACAGTGCTTCACAGGGGTTACTGATAAGCAAGACTACGAGAGAGCGGAGATTTCATATTTCTACCGTAAAAACTGGTACTTTATGACTTGTATCGTAGTAGACACCCTACCAGAATATGTATCTGTAGGTGTGAAGAAGGTGGAACACGCATTACGTAGCAAGGGGGTTAACTTGTCAGATCCCATGGGAAATCAGAGTGAGGTGCATGTTCTACTTGGTGTGGATCATTATTATGATGTAGTATACCCTGGATTTAAAAAGATGTGTGGTGTAATTTTAATCCCCACTAAATTTGGATATTGCATGAGTGGACAGGTGCATACTACACAGTCAAAGGTCCTGGTCGACACGGTCTCGATATATAGAGTCAATGTAACCGCGGCAGAGGAGTTGGGAAGGGAGGATTCCCAACCTAGTGACCCTAAGATGGCTGCCGAGTTCGACCTGGAACGACTGTGGAGATTGGATCACATAGGCATTAATCCTATAGAGACTGATTATGACTCGGAGGTAGCGCTACAAAGGTTTGACGAGTCTGTGAGCTACTGTGCCTCAGACAAGCAATATAAAGTTAGTTTACCCTGGAAGAACAGTGAGATAAGCCTGCCTACCAACTATGGTTTGGCATTAGGTCGCTTGCGCGCATTGCAGCGGAAATTGTCTAACGAACTGAGAACGCGCCAGGCGTATGACGATGTATTTCGGAGTTATGAAGATAGGGGCTTTATCGAGAGAGTTTATGTCAAGGAACCGATTAAGAAGGGTAGGGTTCACTATCTGGCCCATCATGGGGTAAGGAAAGACAGCGTCACCACACCAATACGGGTGGTGTATGACTGCTCTGCCCATCAAGGTCAACAACCCAGTCTAAATGACTGCCTTTTGACAGGACCGTCCATGGTGTCGGACCTGTCCCAACATCTATTGCGGTTTAGGCTGGGGAAGTACGCCTATACCAGTGACATCGAGAAAGCATTCTTGATGGTCAAGCTAAGGGAGGAAGATAGAGATGTTACCCGCTTTCTTTGGTTCAGCGACATTAGCGACTCTGAAAGTACAGTCATATTATACCGTTTTCGTGTTGTACTCTTTGGGGCCACGTGTTCACAGTTTTTGTGAAATGCCACAATCAGAAAACATCTAGCTGACACTCATGAGGACACAAGTAAACTATCTTGCGGATTATATATAGACAATTTGCAGGGTTTAGCGATAGTCAGGATGATTTGTTATATAGATACTGGCAAGCACGTAGATTGTTTGCGGATGCACATCTATTTCTCCACGAATGGGTTACTAATAGTGAAGATCTTCAGAGTTTGATACAGGTGGACGGTACGGCATCTCTTAACCAGGAAAAGTCCAGAAATTTGGGGATGATCTGGCAACCTAAACATGACATACTAACTTATCAAACAAGGTCTTTTGCTCAGCAGACAGGAGCGCACACCAAAAGAAGTCTGTTGAGCAAAGTTGCGCAATTTTTGTATCCTTTGGGTCTAGCATTACCCGTTACCATAAGAGCTAGGATTCTAATGCAGGAAGTTTGGAGACGTAAAATAGGATGGGATGACAGTTTGCCCGAGGACCTGAATGACCAAGGGACAATGTTGTTGAATGAGTATGCCATCCTATGTAGTAAACCTATACCTCGTAAAGTGGCGGCGTATGGTGACGTTACGTTACACACGTTTTGCGATGCTAGCGCCACGGCATACGGGGTAGCCATATATGTTGTTACTTCATTTGGGGCATATTTAGTTACAGCCCGGGCCAAGGTAGTCCCGGTTAAAAAGGTAACTATCCCTAAAATGGAATTGACTGCCATGCTGCTATTAGCACGTCTGGTGCAACATGTACGCGCAGCATACGAGAGTGAATTAAATATTGAAATCGATCACGTTTGGTGCGATAGTCAGGTCGCACTCAACTGGATACATAGCAAGAAGTCTCTGCCAGTTTATGTGCGCAATAGGGTAGATGAGGTTAGAGCCCTTTTGCCAGACGTTGCTTATCATTATGTAAATACAAAAGAAAACCCTAGTGATCTCATAACTAGGGGTATAACGGCTAGCCAGCTAGTGAAGTCCGAATTGTGGTGGCATGGTCCAAAGTGGCTGCTCCATGAAAGTGAATGGACGATTTGGCATGCTGTTGGTGAGGGACTTCTGCCACTGGAAACAGTGGCAGTTACAGCCCAACCAAATGAGCCACCGGGTCCAATTGTAGAGTGGGCATGATTCGGTGACTATAATAAACTAGTCAGAGTTGTAGCTTGGGTATTGCGATATGTATCCAATCTCAAGCTTAAAGTAATGGGCCAACTCTGCAACAGGGGTCACAACATTGATGCTCGTGAATTTAAAACTGCTGAAGTAACTTTGATCAAATGGGTTCAAGTAGAAACCTTTTCCAATTAATTAGAATCCTTGAAAAGCTCGAATAAAACATTAATGCCTAATACAGTGCGTCAACTAAGGTTGCACCTAGACAATGGCCTCATCAGGTGTAAGGGTCGCCTGAAGTGGTCGGGTGTACCAGGCAGCACAAACCGCCGAATACTTATACCAACAAGACATCACGTTACTGATCTATTGATCATACGTGCACATAGGGAAGTAAAACACTACGGGGTATGTCATATTATATCAAATTTACGTCTCACATGGTGGATACCCTGAGTTCGACAAGTAGCTCGACGCGTAGTAAGAAAGTGTGTAATATGCCAGAGACTGAAAGGTAAACCATATGCAACTGGACCAGCTCCACCTCTACCTGAATGCCGTGTAAAGTACGTAGAACCTTTCCAAGCGGTAGGATTAGATTACACAGGGACATTGAAGACGAGGGAGCATGAGAAGGTTTATATATTATTGTTTACCTGTGCCACGTCTCGAGCGGTACACCTAGAACTATGTGATAATGTGTCTAGCGAAGAATTTATGCTGGCGTTTAGACGGTTTTGTACCCGTCGTTCATTCCCTCAACTCATTCTTAGCGACAATGCTCCCATTTATGTCCAAGCATCAAAATATCTAAAGGATATGAGTAGTGATCCTACTATCATCACTTTTTTGGGAGAGAAGAAGTGCGAATGGAGGTTCATTCCAGTTAAGGCACCTTGGTTTGGTGGAATGTGGGAACGATGTGTCGGCATAGTAAAGGCAGGACTCAGAGCGGTTGTAGGACGTGCTCTATTAAAGAAGAGTGAGTTGACGACAGTCCTCACAGAGATAGAGGCAGTCGTGAATGATCGCCCGCTTACATATGTGTACACCGACCTGCAAGAACCACTACCATTAACGCCAGCTCATTGCTATATGGAAAACCATTGACTGCGTTTCCATCTGATTTCCAATCCATAGTAGAGTTAGAGGATCCCTCGTTGTACTCTGAGGTAGCGGTGTCTAAGAGATACCAGTATATATCAAGGATAATCGAGGATTTTAGGAAACGATGGATTAGTGAATATCTGCTAGCATTGAGGGAAAGGAGTGTTACTCTCTCTGGTAAACCAACGGCACCTACAGTTGGTGAAGTTGTTTTGATTAAAGAAGATAGTCCTCGTTTATACTGGAAATTGGGCCGCGTGTTGGAGGTATACAAGGGGGCAGACTCTGTAGAGCGGGTGGCACTATTGAAGACAGCCACTGGAACTACTGTTCGTCCTATTGCACGTTTGTACGCTTTGGAGCTCGATTCCGCATTGCAATCTGATGCACCACCTGTTATTGCTGGGTCTGAGGATTCTCAAAGGAACGACTCACCTCTTACTGATGGTGATCATTCTCGGACCGGGACGCGTCCCAGACGCACTGCTGCTGGCGCCGTCGACTTGTGGCGTCAGAAGATAGCCTCTGGGCAACTTTAAGTTTAAGGTGGGGTTCAGGTCTTTTTTTGTGGGGGGAGTGTATCGTAAATACGATAGGCTATGACTCTTTTGTGATCTCGTATGTCTCTGTGACGTCACGGTCGCTCCTGCAACACGACATAGGGCGAGTAGATCGTATATTATAAGATTGTAAATAAGTTAAGTTATAAAAGGCCTAATATGCTATTAAGCATTATTGCCATGGTCTTATGTAGTATATATGAATTTATCGTATATATTAATATAATTTATCGTATGGAGCAACCTAGATGCGGTACGATAATTTGGGCTCCTGGCGTTTGCCAAGGCAGCAAGGTGTGCCTTTGAGGAAGAGCACAGCCTTCACGAACACCAACCAGTTAACATCTATTGTCCGCCCTCAGTTGATCGCGCTTTTGAGCCTCCAATCACAATACACTGTCAGCAATACAAACAGCTATACCATCACGACGCTCTCATCGACGCCATGACTGACTGACAGATAAGCATAATAATCATGTCCATTCCCATGTAATCATTTATTCTTTCTTTAACTTGACTCGTGTCTCGGGACCGAAGTCTCGTTCCCCATTGTCCACCGCCATATTGGGTAAAACGTTCTCCCTTGCCTCATTGCCACATGGAACTATTGGTGAGTTAATTCCTGGCTAATATTAACCCTTATAACCTTACCCTATATATAAATTTATTATGTGAGACCTTCGGATATAAATTAGCTTGTTTCAGATTGAATTCAATTTAGATATGGAGTAGTTTTCATTTAGATTTATTTATTTGATTCATTATAGCTTAGTAATATTTAACTTCCATTGATAGTTTACCACAAACCCAATCCTCTCAGCATCAGCTAGGAAAGGCCATAGAAAACCACCTTTGGCGGGGGGATAGCTCCCCTATTTCAACCACTTTCGGGGTTGGGCACCCGCAACCCCCCTGACAGTTGATGGGGTCTTCATCAGTGACAGCCAATAACAAGCTGACTGTGTGGCTGCCTACTTCAAGACTAAATTTTGGTGTGCCGGCTCCCTTGCCCTCTTCGGAGCACCTGGAGTCAGTTATTGCCCAAAATACGGACGCCTCAGCACCCGGTGGGTTGGCGGCCCCCTTCACTACCCAGGAATTCTCCCGTGCTGTATCATCTCTTCCCAAGGGCAAGGCTGTGGGCCTGGACAACGTGGCTTATGAAATGCTTCGCCACCTTCCGTTAGGGGCCCAACAGGTTCTTCTACAGCTTTACAACGACAGCTGGCGAATGGGCACCCCTGGAAACATGCAATGCTCCTGCCGTTTCTGAAGCCTGGCAAGGACCCATCACTACCGTCGTCTCAGAGGGGCATCTGTCTTCTGTCTTATGTTGGGAAGATCACGGAGAAGATGGTTTGCACACGCCTCACCTGGTGGCTCGAGACTCACTGCCTCCTGAATAATGCTCTTTGTGGATTTCGCCCAGGTAGAGATACGATCGACGTCCTCCTTCAGCTGGAATACCTCATCCATGATGCATACCGTCAGAAACAGGTCCTGGTGGAGGCTTTTATTGGCATTGAGGGTGCTTTTGATGGTGTATTCCATATGGGGATCCTCTACAAGCTGTGTGGCATGGGCATCACTGGTAATGTGCTTGCTTGGCTATGCAGCTTCCTGATGGGGAGGGTATTCTCAGTGTCTGTGGGGGTTGCGCAGTCCAGGCAGGTCCCAACGCACTGTGGCGTGTCGCAAGGTTCTGGTCTGAGCCCGCTGCTATACAATGCATTGCTGTCTGACTTTCCCCAGTTTGCTGACACCTCAGTCCTGGTTTACGCAGACGATATCACCATCGCATGTTCTGCAGAATCCCTCCCCCAGGCTCAGTCACGTCTTCAGGCTGCAGTGGATGGTTTCCTCGCTTGGGCTTCAGAATGGGGGATGACTTTGAACTCCAGGAAGAGTGCATTGATGAGCTTTACGCAGAAGAAAGGTTTTCTGGGTGTGCCGACTATGTTGATGCGTGGAGAGCCCCTACCCTTCCGAACCAGGCATGTCTTTTTGGGGATGCATTTGGATGGCCCCATCCTCACATGGAAGGATCATATCGAATACTTAAGAACTTCCTATTTGAAGAGACTTAACCTTTTCAGTGTGGGCTTTTATATAAAAAATACGGTCATCACTACGGTACTTGTCATATGACAATTGCCAAATTTCTGCCTTGAACAAGGGCTGGGAAGCAGGCGAGCAAGTCTAGGTGGCGCGGGACTGTCCCTTCCACCGCCCCCCGTGTCATAACCATCACTAGTGGCAGTCGGAGACATCTCCAGCTCCCTTACACACTCGGGAATAGCGAAAGCAGTTCAAACTCGCTATTTTTTACCGATTTAGCGTCCCATGTGCAATATCGTTGCAGGCAACTAGTGGTCGTACAGACACGGTTCAGGTGTCATTGGAAAGGTCTATCCCTCTGCTTTCAAGGATATATCATTGAAATGCATTCTAGCTCTTGTTTATACATGAAAATGAGCAGGGAATGAAGGTTACTTTTAGTCCAGAACCCCCGTATGGTACAGTGGTGACCAAGCAATTGTCATATGACAAGGGCCGCACCAAAGGTGTTAATCTTATGAAGTGCATCGCTGGATCTAAATGGTGTGCTTCTCTCGATGTTCTCTTACAATTCTATGAAGTCTTCATACGAAGCAAGCTGAGGTATGGTTGTACGGTACATGGATCTGCTTCAAAGTCGGTGCTGCGATGCCTTGACACTATCCACAAAGCGGCCATTCGGGTGTGGATGTCAATGATCCTCGTTGGCCAGTGAAGCGCCGATAACCATTCCTGGTCCGCGGCCTGCAGCACTGCCAACGTCTCAACATGGCCACCCCTCAGTGTTCTCCAGTCTCGTCGGTCTCCCCGGTGCCACTATGGACTTTGCTCTCATCTCTTCTCAACGCTACGTTCCGTCGGGGATTCAAGAAGTCGATGGATGTGGTAGTGGCCAGGATGTACTTTCAGGAGTTTGACACTACAAACTACCAGGGTTTCTTCCGCATCTTCACTGATGTGTCATTCAAGCCGCCGGCCTCTTTCACTGCAGCAGCCTTTTACAAAAACTTGTCCTTGTGCCAGATGTGGAGGTTGTTGGGCTATCATTCTATCCTGGCAGCAGAGTTGTTTGCAATCTACCATGCCCTCCTCTTTATGGACGTGAGCCTCCCGCCTCAGAGCATGGTCATCTACACGGATTCACAATCTGCTGTGCGTTTACTGTCGGATCGCCCACTTTCTTTAACAGCCTTTGCCTACAGGATCCATTCTCTTCTTCTGCGGCTCACTGACAATGCTTGTAGGATTGTCATCCAATGGATCCCGTTCCACTCTGACATCAGGGGGAGTGTAGTGGCAGACATGACTCACACTTTGGCACCGGTCGAACATCTGGACGAGGACTTAAGGACCCACGTTGCCCAGATTAGGACTGTCTGTATTGCTCGCTGAAATGAAGACCTGCGTCATGCATTGACGGCTACTACCATCGGTTCCTACAGGATGGACGCTGAACCCCAGCCCTGGGCCAGGCACCCTCACCGCGACCTGGATGTGGCACTGACAAGGCTTCGGATTGGTCACACTACGCTCTATGCTCACCTCCACTGGATTGGGTTTACCGATCGCCCAGTGTGTCGTTGGTGCTCCCAGCCTGAGACGATCGCCTACTACATTTTGGAGTGTCCCAGGTTTCATTCACACAGAACTACCCTGCGCGACCGTCTGCGATGCCTACGTGTCACTGATTTCACCTTGAGGGTCATCATTGGTGGTACTGGATTAGACGATGTACGACGGACCCGTGTGGTTCACCTCCTCTGCAGCTTCTTGAAGACGACGGGCCGTTTGGTCCGCCACTGAGCCCCCGAGGATTCTCCGCTGCAGTTACGAAGGCAGGGCTGTGGCGGGTGTGTCTTCACGTCCGAGTTTGCCCTTTAACAGAAACAAGAAACAAGAAGATGAACAATAAATAGCATGCCAA
The DNA here is from genome assembly GCA_032716605.1 of Paralithodes platypus. NCBI lineage: Eukaryota > Metazoa > Arthropoda > Malacostraca > Decapoda > Lithodidae > Paralithodes > Paralithodes platypus. Next base: position 14,931,670 of record CM064539.1, read on the forward strand.
TATTAGTTTATGTTAGCAGGTGTAGTCAAATCAATTCTGATTGATCCACAACCTAATTCAATCAATCAATCAATCAATAGTATTTCATAATATACATCATAACTAATATATATTACATATCGAAATATATAAACTAGAAAGTAAGCAACTGCATAGTGACAATAAATAATTTTGAGAATATATTAAAATTTGACTTGAAATTATATATATAAACATAGGACAAAGCGTCGTAAATTAATATATATTATTATATTATCGTATAAATACGATAGGATATGACTCTTTTGTGATCCCGTATGTCTCTGTGACATCACGGTCGTTCCCGCTGCACGGCGTAGGACGAGTAGATCGTATATTATAAGATTGTAAGTAAGTTAAGATTGTAAAGGCCTAATATGCTATTAAGCAATATTGACATGGTCTTATGTAGTATATATGAATTTATCGTATATATTAATATAATTTATCGTATTGAGCAACCTAGATGCGGTACGATAATTTGGGCTCCTGGCGTTTGCCAAGGCAGCAAGGTGTGCCTCTGAGGAAGACAGCTCAGAGCCTCCACGAACACCAACCAGTTAACATCTAATTTCCGTCCTCAGTTGATCAAGCTTTTGTGTCTCTAATCACAATACACTGACAGCAATAAATACAGCTACACCATCACGACGCTCTCATCGACGCCATGACTGACTGACAGATAAGCATAGTATTCATGTCCATTCCCATATAATCATTTGTTCCCTTTCACTTGACTCGAGCCTCAGGGCCGGGCCGGTGTCTTGCCTCCCCATTGTCCGCCATATTGGGTAAAACGTTCTCCTTTGCCTCATTGCCACGTTGAACTATTTGTGAGTTAATTCCTGGCTAATATTAACCCTTATAACCTTACTTGGTTTCCCGGGCAATTCCGCACCCTCCTCAGCTCCCCGCCATGGAGTGGCTTCGGTCACCCAGGCTTTATTGTGGTCGGCGGGGAGGGTTCTGTGGGGGCGCTCGGTTATGGCCTTGGCCTTGCTCAGGGCCTTGGGGCTGTTCGGCCAGGCAGCTTGGGGAACAACAACAACAACAACAACCTTACTCTATATATAATTAAGTATGTGAGACTTTTGGATATAAATCACGTTGAAATGGTAACTGTGTTAAAATTAGCATTCGATTCGGTACAGGAAATGATAGATACGGGCATGAACAATCCTGAAAGTAAGAATCTTACCGCTTTGTGAGAGCTTGACCACATAGGTATTTGTCAAGCAGAGACTGATAGACTGGGGAAGCAAGTCATGGATAGATTCTCTGAAACGGTACGCTATGATGAAGATCAGGGACGTTATAGTGTAGAGTTGCCGTGGTGGGAGAATTCCTATAAATTACCCGATAACTTCAAGTTAGCTTTAGGAAGATTAAGGGGACTACAACGTATATTTGTCAATAACCCAACATAGTGTGAACATTATCTGGCAGTTCTGGAGGATTAACTACAGAGAGGTTTGGTGGAGAAGGTTGAGAGTAGGAGAGTCACAACATATCCGTCATTACCTAGCTCATCACGGTATTCGAAAGGACAGTAAAACCACACATATATGCAATGTGTGTGATTGTTCGGTGAAGACAGGTCCAGATTCTCTTAGTCTCAACGATTGTCTCTATACTGGTCCATCATTAGTGTCTGATCTAACCCAGGTGTTGTTGTGATTACGATGCAGTCGCTACACCTGGGCGAGCGACATAGAAAAAGCCTTTCTCCTGTGAAGGGGATCGAAATGCAACTAGGTATTTGTGACCAGTAGACCCTATGGATCCAGATAGTCCATATGAGATTTATAGGTTTAAGGTTGTCCTGTTTGGTTCTACCTCTAGTCAATTTCTTTTGAATGCTACCATCCAGAAACATTTATCAGTAGTGGTAGCTGATCAAGAAACTATTTCTAAATTGAATAGAGGTCTATACCTGTATATATATAACTTGCAGGCTAGTAGTGACACCTACTCTGACTTGAAACAGTTATGTTGGGAAGCACTTAGGATCTTCAACAGTGCCGACCTGTCCTTACGTAAGTGGGTCACGAATAATGTACAAGTTGCTTCACTTGATGGGAATGTATTCTGAGTCTAAGGAGAGGGTGAAGGTATTAGGCATTGAGTGGCTAATGGAAGATGATGTCTTACGTGTGCGAGGTAAATCTATATAATCTGATATAATCAATAAGCGTTTGGCATTGAGTCTCACTGCTAGTGTATTTGACCCATTAGGCATTCTCCTCCCGGTGACCATCCGGGCAAGGAGATTCGTACAGAGCTTGTGTCGTCTTGAATATCGCTGGAATGAACCTTTACCTGATCACCTTGTAGCTGAGTGGCGGGATATATATGATGATATGGTAGCAGGTACAATAATATCAATTCCTTGCCAAGTAGCTAGTGCCAAGGAGGTTACCTTGCGTCTCTTTAGTGATGCTAGTTATGCAGCATATGGTATATCTGCCTATATAGTTAGTGAGAGTACCAGTAGACTACTTATGGCGAAGGCTAGAGTACACCCATCAAGTCGCTCACAATACCTAAATTAGAGCTAACTGCTTTCTTGCTTGCTGCTCGTTTGACAAATTTAATTCTGGAGGCCTATGCTAATGAATATGAAATACAGTAGATGTACCTCTAGTATGATAGTCAAATTACTCTGTATTGGCTGTCTTGCAATAAGATATAGCCGGTCTATGTCCAGACTAGGAAGGATGAGATCAAATCCTTAGTCCCTGACAGTCCTATTTGCTATATCTGTTCTGAGGACAATCCTAGTGATCTACTCACCAGAGGGATCAGTACCAGGTCGCTCAATAAGTCTACACTTTGGTTGGGGGGGGGGGGGGGCCCATATGGCTACCTCACCAGGAATTGTGACCCCCTGATATAGATAGGGTTGGGGCTGTCACTGACGATTGTGATCTTGCTCAGGTTACATCTTTGCCATTGCCAATATCGACACCACCATCTGCCATTTTACATTGGGATCGGTACGACTCCTACCAGAAGTCATGGCATGTAATGGCACGGCGATAAGGTATAATAACATCCTGAGAGACAAAGTAAGACAAGTGAAGACGACTAGGCCATGTTATCTAACAGTATCTGAACTGAGGGCAGCGGAGGCATCAATGATTACATCAGTTCGAAAAGAAGGATGTTCTGTATATTTGTGAATACCACGAATTCAAGAAGAAATAGACTTAACAATTAGATCAATGTGTTGTTGGTCCCGCTTGCCCCACCTACAGACTTAGTCACCTCCTTGATATACTCTTACAACCTTTTTTAAAACATGTTCCTGATTACATAAAAAAACAAAATAGTTTAGATTTGTTTTAAATATTCCCTCCCAGCTTGGTAATTTTAATATATTTGTGATCCTGGATGTAGTCAAATTTTACAGCAAATAATCACAATGAGTTGGGGTATGAATTATTTTTTGGGTACAGAATCATTAGGAACCCTCAAACCGCTTAACTCTAAACCTAATATTGGAAGGATGTAAATTAATTATTGAAAACAATTATTTTTAATTCAAGGGAACAAACTATTTACAATTATATGGAACAGCAATGGAGATGAAATTCGCCCCAGTGGAAGGGATGGGAGTTTACTGACCATCATAGACATAATGAATGATCTAGACCCTAAAATCAACTTTACCTATGATAAAAGTGGAGAAATGGGATCCTTTCTTGATATATAACTTGTGAATAAATTTGTTGTAATAACATAAATTATATCCACAATCAAACTTCCGACACAAAACAGTATCTAATATATAACTGGAACCACCAAAGGCACATACAAAATATCATCCCTTTTAACCTGGAAAGCCGAATTTACACAAATGTTTTGGAGACTGAGCTTACAGAGTAAAGACCAAGTGAATTACAAAGCTTTCTCCTTGAACATAAATACCCTAATACCATAATACAAAATGGTATAAATCGCGCAAAACAGATATCCATAGGCATGCTACGTACCAGCGATAAAGTATTTGATACTTCCCAAAACGTATTAGTATTACCATACATAACTACATATAATCCAAAAAACGATGATAATGTTGTAGACGTAAAAGCAGCATATAGTCTATTACAAATCTCACAAGAAACGAAAATATCTTTAAAGAAATTTAATTAATAAAGGTGACAACCCTGCAATCTAAAAAATAACTTATTCACCAAAGCAAGAATAAAACGTAGAATATCCAGGAGTCACTAAATGTAGTAACCAAAGATGCAAATTATGCAACGAAATAATAGAAGGTAATGATTTTTTATTTATAGATATATACTGATTATAAGTTCAAAATTAGTCTTAATATCAATTGCTCCACACTCACTTGCATTTATGTGATTCATTATAATGACTACGATGAAACCTACATTGGTGAGACTTCGCATCTTCAACTTAAAACAAACCGTCACAAACACCACATAAGACCTAATGCAGGGTTGAATGCTAACACTCATATATCAAAATGCGCACAAAAAAAGTGTTCTAACTTCAATATCATGTAATTTTATACACTTAAGAAGACAATGTTACTTTAATGAATGACAAGGAGAGGCATATTATAAATTAATTCAAACCTTGATTGAATACAGAATGATAACCTCTGAAACTTGGGACACCTGGTCGAAACAAAAAATATGAAATCTTTACGATCATTTTAAAACAACCACCCGTAAAACCAAGAATACATTATAAAAAAACAAAAAAAACACAGTGTTTGGTATTCCACGCTAGTCAAGGACAAAACTCCCAGAACTGAAGTACTGAAGCTCTACTAAAGTTGTGATATGCATTTACATCTTACACTTTTAAACATATGCAAATGATTTATAAATACTAATTCGAGCCATCTAAATTTATTCTCAAAAGTAATTTTCCCATTTTTAAATTGTGTAAGAATAAAACTATCTTGTACAGTCCGTACATAGATATTTTCAAGCAACTGTACAGTGAACCAACCTTGTTTTGCACATTCAGTGTAGAAAAAATATATAGCATATTTAGTGTACCACATATGTTTTGCAAGTGTGTTAACCCTTAATTAGCGGCGAGCAACATAAGTCGAGTTAAATAAAGCTGGACTATGTGGCGGCGCTCGACATAGGTCGAGTGGCAATTTCAGCACGTAATGTGGCTGAGAGAGAGAGACAAGTGGTGGCAGGAGACTAGCGAGCGTATGACTGCTCCAGACCACCGCGGCGAACCTACTGACACAAATCTCAGCTCCCTCCTCCCTCTCTCACTCGCTACATACTCAATTATGTACTGAAAGTACCGAATTACCTGCTTTTTGCACTCGCGTTGCACGGTTATTGCAAGAAAACTATCCATCATACAAGGATCGTTATGGTGTCATTCGAAAGCTCTGTTTATGCCCTTTCAGGGATAGGTACTTGTTTTACGTTCTGGGTCTTATTTAGGCATGAAAATGATCACGTAAACAGCCCTATTTTGGCTAAAAACACCCCGCTGTGCGGTACACATAAATAAACCGCATAGGCCGCTCGTAAGGTGTTAATATATATATATATATATATATATACCGGTATATATATATATACATATAATATATACTGTATATATATATATATTCTGACATACGGAGCCCTGTATGTTAATTTAAGAGTTAGAATTAGAGTTGAAGGAGCCAAACTACCCAAACGGTGAAGCAGACTAGCGAGCGAACGAGCGAGTGGGCAAACCAGCTCGCCCCATACCAGCAAACTAGCCTTCACACCTGCGTGCGTCATAGGGGACCCTGCAAACTACCCCGATGACCGGACACGATGACGTATGTTCGACGCCAGGAGCTGTGAGTGGACCAGGCACCTGTTATGCGACTCGAGGAGCTATGATTGGAGTAGGCACCACCCCCCGCCTCCTGATTCGTTCCTACACCATCATTGTTTGGTATATAAGACCCGAGTTGTGGGCATTCAAATCAGTCTCATTTGGAGTTGGGGAAGGTGAACTTGCAGCTGGAGGAAGACGGGGTGAAGTATTATAATGGGATTGTGACTGTCAGTCAGATTATATAAATGTGTGTTAACACCTTACGAGCGGCCTATGCGGTTTATTTATGTGTACCGCACAGCGGGGTGTTTTTAGCCAAAATAGGGCTGTTTACGTGATCATTTGCATGCCTAAATAAGACCCAGAACGTAAAACAAGTACCTATCCCTGAAAGGGCATAAACAGAGCTTTCGAATGACACCATAACGATCCTTGTATGATGGATAGTTTTCTTGCAATAACCGTGCAAACGCGAGTGCAAAAAGCAGGTAATTCGGTACTTTCAGTACATAATTGAGTATGTAGCGAGTGAGAGAGGGAGGAGGGAGCTGAGATTTGTGTCAGTAGGTTCGCCGCGGTGGTCTGGAGCAGTCATACGCTCGCTAGTCTCCTGCCACCACTTGTCTCTCTCTCTCAGCCACATTACGTGCTGAAATTGCCACTCGAGTTATGTCGAGCGCCGCCACATAGTCCAGCTTTATTTAACTCGACTTATGTTGCTCGCCGCTAAATAAGGGTTAAGTGTGTTCGGTATAAACACTTACGTTATGTTGGTTAGTGAGATATGTGATTGGGAATTAACGTGAATGCTACTATTATGTGTTTAACTATTTGATTGCGAATTAACGTTAACGCTACTATTATGTACGTAACTATTTGATTGGGATTTAACGTTAACGCTATTATTAAGTACTTAACTATTTTAGTTGACTAACTTGTGGACTAAAGCAACTCTTTAAGTAATTGGGTTATGATGAAAGTAATACTATTGTTTTATATTAATACTTACGAGTTCTTTCATTTTCTTTGAATTAAGCTTACATTGCTTAACGGTGCTTAGTACGGTGATGCTATTGTCTCGTATTAGTAATATCGCCTTAGACTAACATGGCTGTGTTAATATAACTTCTAGTGATTTCCTAAGCTGAAGAAAATTCTTTTGCTTCAAAATATTATATTTTGCTTTTCATATTATTTGAGTGAGACTTGAATCGAATCCATGAAGCGATCCTGTAACTTTATTTACTCATAATCAAACCTCAATGTTACGTGGTTAAGAAATACATTTAACTAATTATTAAATATATATCTAACTTTTTATGTGACTTTGATATTACTCCTGATGATAATAATAATATAATACTGTTAACGTAAGACAAGAACCAAGAATAATTACATTAAATATAAATAAAAGGACATAGAAGAAAACTATCTATTCATTTCAAAAAGGGTAAGAGACAGAAATATTCTTACTTTAATATTTATCTTTCAAGACTTTTTATAAAATTAATAGTTCTTCTTTAGCTCTAACTTATTCGGTTCATAACCATAGCCTACTAAGCTTCGGTTAAATAATAATTCTTTATAAATACTACATGACTTTAATTAGTTTCAGTATTTTTCATAATTAAAGAGTATCAGTCAATAAAGGATACGAAGTCCTAAGATCCAAAAGGAAAGAAAGCAACAACAGGAAATAATTTTATTAGATTTTACTTTTGTTTTGCCTTCAGCTGACTGATACCTTAATATATATCTCTGTGCTATCTAGATTCATCAAGTTAACCACTTGAGGATCAAGATACGTAACAATATATATATATATATATATATATATATATATATATATATATATATATAATTCTAACAATGTATCAGTATAGTTAGTAGTAGTATCAACATAAGCAAATGTTGACACTTTGAGCCTTCCCGTCATTCATCCAGTTCTGATGGTGCTGACAGATAAGGCATGGGACAGTGATGTGGCAAACCAATATCATGGCTTATTGGTTTATTGGCGTTGGGAACTGTGAGGCCAAGCCTTAAAGTGGTCAGGTTAATGTGGACACCTCAATGAAGCCACACCTGAAGCTATATATATGGATGGCATTGGGATTTGGGAATCGGGAACAATTTCTTGAATTAATTGAAGAACTAAGCACATGCATTATTTCACTGCTACACACTTATATAGCTAATGTTTATGCCATTTCTTATGATAGTTCATCTCTTGTTGTTTGTTCATTAATAAACAAACTGACGTTCACTCCAACTCCAGTATTTTTATTTCAGCTCTTTCAAATTATCTAATATATAATGCTTATTTTATTAGTATATATTTTGTATGTGTATGAAGGAGACAAAAAGCAAGTTGCCTGTTACAAGTGTCTCTCACAAAGCCAAAAGAGTGATAGAGAGCCAAATTCCTGGGACATTGTGGTCAAAATGCCTGGATGCACAAAGTTTAAAGCAGTCTAATTCATAGGATGAAGGAAAGATTGATTTAGGGAGAGCATTCCATAGTTCACTTATTGAGTAGAAGAAAGAATGACAAAATTTGCCAAATCTTGGATTGGAGAGTTGGACATAATAGGAGTGGGACTGTGTTGAAAGGCGGGTGTCTCACACTCACCGCAAGGAAATGGGTATACACGGAGAGAGCTCTGAAGAACGCTGTTTGTTGTAATAGCGATAGAAGTGTGAAAGAGATGCTACATTGCGGCGTGCACAAAGATATTGTAGGGAACTAATAAGACGAAGTGAATTGATGAGGCAAAATTATTTTGACCCTATTTTTTCAAGAAGTGCGGTATGGGTGGAAACTCCCCACACATGCAAACAATACTCGATACATGGTCGTACTGTGCCCAAATACAGAGCAAGAAGCTGCGTGAGGGTGAAGAACCCACAGATATCATTGTTAAGTACTTCTTTACTTTGATTTTGTGGGGTGAACCAGAATGTTTGTCCTTTAGAAACTACAGAACGTTCAGCCTGACTTTAATTTCACAGTGGAAAGGTTAATTATTATAGGATCTACTTTAGGTAAGTTTGCCAATTCTGGTTTGAAAAAAAAAAATTGCATTTATGTTGGTTGATTGGTTTGTTATTTGGGTGTAGTATACTTTGGGCTGCCTCATTCAAATGGGAAACCACATTGCTTAACATATGTAGGAGAGGTGCATTTTTCAAAGATGGACAGCTTTGCTGTCTTACGTTTTAGCTTTGGTATGTAGTTATATTTGTTTTCAGATAAATATATGGTTTCTTATGGATAGCTGTTTGTGCATTAGAGGGGTTTGCATTTCTTGTTGCTTTATCTGAGTTACTGTGAATGTTCAGAAAACAAAATCTTCCAAATGGCTTTAGAGAGGTTTTCTTACTTCTTCATATCTGTAAGTTCTATTAGGGTTTGTCTTAATACTGGAGACTCATATTTGTTTACCAGTATTTTTATTTGGTTCTCAGCTTCAACCATGAGATTTGACTGTTTTATGCTTTTTCATTTAGTCTTTCTATTTCAGTTCTCACTTTTGCGATTTCCTACTTTTTCTGCCGTGTATCGG